>OX438831.1:4037500-4637500 GCA_949315975.1 Eudonia truncicolella | reverse complement strand
CTGGTGCAATTCTTGTTCACGTTGCAACTCTTGTTTTAGCTGGTCACTCTCAGCACATTTAATTTTGTTATTGAAGAAATCACATTTTTTGCAAGATTAAAACATTTATTGAAAATTTTACTGAAAATGAAGGATGAAAAAGGTTCATGTGTACTATCTTTATAAAGAGAATACATTCATCCAAGGCACAGATCTGGAGAAAGAAATCTCCTATTCTCAATTTTATGTCTGGTATACTGAGACTCATAGACTGGAAACCGGCCAATGAATTCTTATACCTCTGCGATCTTATTGACTGGTGTTTTGTTTACAGAACTTTGGCGACCTCTTTGATCAATAGGTAGAACATGTTGCATAATTTTATGTTTCAGCACACTAGTAACACGTCCATCGGAAACTTGAAAAGTTCTTTGAAAGAATTTCTTACATACCTGAATTTCAACACTCAATAAATGGTAAATGAGTGTTTTTTTGCCTTCTTGATTCCCCTCTTCCTGTATAATTTCTGCATACCACAGACAAACATAGTGTTGCCATAATGCAAAAGTGGTGTATCCAATTTCTTTTTTTTTAAATTTATTTGTCATTTCAATAGTTATTACATAACACATACCATACGATAACTTTAAAAACCACTAAGATTTAAGCTTAAGTTATCGAGAGTTTACAATAAATAAATATAACTTATTATAATTTTATACACACATACAATTAGGTCATATAATAATAATAATAATAATAATATTAGGTCTTATAATATATAATAATATATCCACAAATAGTTCATAAGCTTACAACACTCTTGCTCTATTGTTTTGCTTTAATATGCCCTGTGCAAAAACGGATGTTTTCAGCGCCATCTATTAATGTATACTAAAAGGTTGCTTACGCCACTAACTGCCGTACTCAGAGACGTCAATTAAGTTTTAATGACAATTGAGTCTCTTGCTTTCACTTTCTTATGTATAGTGCTAAATAGAGAATTAAAGACATTTTAATGGTCATTAAACTTAATTGACGTCTCTGAGTACGGCAGTAATGTATTGAAAGATCATAATGTGACGACGAATGTATTTTATACCAAAACCGTACCCAACACCACCACCACTTTTGCGCTGATAGCCTCCTTATCATTGAACAATCAAAAATGTTCTCGATACATCAATGTATGTCGAAAATTACCTCTCATTTCAATTTGACACACTGGCTTTTTAACTTTCTATTTACTCCCATATCTCGTTACATGTTTCCAATATTATAATTGTACTAACAATATTATTATGAAATCGATTCCTGAACTACAGTCTATGCTTATGCTCTTTACAAAGCCGTCCGTACGATCTGTTGTCGCATAAAATCTCAATAGATTTAGAAGAGTTTTCTTTTATATAAACGTGTTTAGATTGAATATTTATTTATTCGAAGTTAAACTTCGACTGTCTGATACATACTAAATTAGATTATACAAAATTGTCCATTACCAAAAGCAACTTCAATTTGGCGTGGCAGAATGAGTAATTTCTACAAATAATACAAATAAATACAAATATATATATATATATATATATATATACACAGAAGTTGAAAAGTTATCCGAATATTCAATATTCAGTACATTAAAGACAAAAAACAATCAAAAGTTATATTATAACGTTTTTAATCAACTAAAGCGAAATTGGCAGATTAGTAGAAAACCATTAACAAGCCATAGAACAGAAAATTATATAACATTTGTACCTGGACTCATGAAGACTTGAGAACTTCAGTCAAGTCATTATGACTATTGTATGTATATGAAAAAGAACATTCATACATTTATTCATTCATTCAAACTAAAGCATATTTCATTTATAAATCCCTGTACCAGTTATTTAAATACAAGTGCTTTAAACATTATTTGATACTTTTAATTAATTATAAGTTCTCATTTTATTTCATTACAATGATAAAAGAAAATTGCAATATAATGAATTCGTAATGGATACTAATGAATCTCAACAACCCACTCAAATAAATATTGATATTATATAATTATTCTTGAAATTATAAACACTATTTTTTGATTTTCGACTTTTTCGTTTCGACTTCAATTGAAGGTCAATTTCGACTTTAATTAGATGGAACAATCCAACTAATTATAATTTTTCATCTGAAATTACTAAGATTTATTTTCCAGTATTTTGTAATTTTTCTTATTTAAGATTTCTCATAAATATATAATAAATTATTTTTTTTTATGTGTATTAATTAAACATTTATTAATTTAACGTTTCGAGATATTCACACTAAAACAGTTGGCATTTACAGACATCTCAGTTAGAAAAAATACTATTTGTCAAAAACCTGAAAAAGTGCCTTAATTGGATTTTTTTTTTAAATACGATATAATAATTAACTAAGCAGAGTATATTGTAAGTATACGTTGATTTTCAATCCTAAAAGGAGTGAATAAGATATTTTTTTTGTGTTTCGCATTTTTGCCAATAAAAAAATATAAATTGAAATTATTGTCATAATATTAATATTATCTCCATTACGAGAACCCACCTTATAGCCTCAAAATAAACAAATGTGTCTTACATGGCCTTAATTATGCTAATACTATGTTGTTACGAAAAAAATATAATAATCTAAAATAGTTAACGGGTTTTAATGCAAACTGTTCAATATAGCCCTACTAGGACCTTTCAAGTTTCGACGTTTCGACCGAGTTGCGGCGGTCGTGGCCACGGGCCGAAACGTCGGATACCTACTTAAAAAGGTATCTAGGATACCTTATGCTAAGCAGTTTACATTAATCTCCGTTAAGTATTTTGTTTAAAATGGAACGCGAAAGATTAAAAGTGTATAATATTGAAACTTGAATAAAATAACTATTTTATGAAAAAGAATGTTGAAGTAAATGTTACTTATCAAATTGTTTATGTTGTTTATCTATGGATTATGTTTGTGTTATTAAAATGCATTTGGTGTTCCGCAAGCTACAATTGCTTGAACATTCTTGCACCTATTAATGCGCAATACCTATTATTAATTTGATGCAAGATCAAAGCTATTGCTATAGCTATAGCTATTCTTATCCTCCTTAAAATATCGGTAAACAGTCAATTTTATTGATGTACCGCAAACGGTCACATTTGCATTTGAAGAGAACAAACCTTACTGCTATGTTTTTATAGTATGTTTTTCACTAAAACTTGTCGTGTTTTTTTTTTTTATAGCACAAATACAGATTTTTTTTATCCTAATGCGAATATCTTTTTGCTCATTTAGGATGCTTAGATCTGGTTAATGCTGACAATATCTGTCAAGTAATATAATATATCTGTAGTAAATAAACATTCTTTTTTTTAATTTAGCTGGTTGAATCTGATAGACAAAATACGTTTAAGCTGGATTAAGTTTAATCTAGATATGACATTCTGATGTAAGTGGCCCTTAGCGTGGAGCAAAACAGATCTGATCTTAACGTAGTCACAAAAAAATCATTTAAGAACAAAAGTTCTTAAATGAAACCGAAACTCTTTACAGTGGTTGCCAAAAACGTGCTTTAATTCCATAGAAATAAAGCCGTTTTGTTAATGCCAAGATTTCGCGTATCTAGGATTCAGATCATTTAGATTATAGTTACGGATTATAATGCTTTCAAAATGCCAAGAAATTGATACGAATATAATGTAAGTACATTTAAAATATAAGTTTAACTTTAAAGGAAAATTCTCGACTTATGCTTATTGTGGCTTTATTATACAAGCAAGTGTTAATGATAATATAATGTTGAGAAGCTAGATTTGTTTTATTTTTTTTCACTATTATTCTGTAGTTTATACAAGTTTGAAAGTATTGTTTGTGGCCAATATAAGCTATTGTTGAATGATTGTTACATTTATACTTCAGCGCTCTTTATCTGTTCTATTGATGTTCTTACTGGGCGTAATAAATGGTTTATAATACTTTAAATGTTGTTTTCTTTTTAATTGTGGACGTTGACTTACGTAGTAAGTCGGTTGTTTTATAATTACTATGCTGCCGTGAAGAGCAATTATAAACAAAGAATTTAATAACTGCCTCAGTGGCCTAGTGGTTAAGACCACCGGTCTCACACCCAGAGATCCCGGGTTCGATTCCCAGTTGGGGGGTACATGTTTGTGTACTCGGTAAATCAGCCGGTACGCCGGGCATTGAGTTGCCTATAGTAAATAATTTTCCTACATTATTAAAGGCCGTTCGCTCTATAGTAAAAGTCAAAGAAGAGTTTGCTTACTCTAACTAAGCCATCAAGGGTTTACAGTAACTCATTGTAAACGTCCCACTGCTGGGCTCTGATCTTTCCACATAAACATAAAACAATATCAATTCAAGCACTTGATCAGCATGGGATATCGACTACCGGTGGGTTTTAAAGTTTTAAAAACTGCTACTGTTTTTATTAATTTATTTATTATTTTACAAACAACAAACGATACCAAGAGTACCAAGGGATACCTTCGGACGCAATAAGGGCACAGAAAGCAATCTTTATTAGGTCACCCATCTGATGATAACACGTTGCAAATGGCGCTTAACTTTAGAGATCGTAATCCTAACGCGTCACCGCTGCGCCATCCAGTTCGCCTTATTTCTAGCTTACAGTACTAATTAGAGCTAGCAAAACATTTGTAGGTCCTAATTATGTACTATAAAAAAGCGCATGCCGTCCCCCAGTAATCACTTTCAATATATTGAACAAGTAGGTACTATCTATATTGTGAGGGTTACCAACTTTATGCATAACTAGCGGCCCGTCCCGGCTTCGCACGGGTGGACATTTCTTTTTTATATAGCCTATGTTACTCAGCGCTACTCATTCATAAGAGGTGATGCAGTGTTTTTTTGCCGTCGCCGAGCAATGGAAATAGTGGGATACACCCGCCCGTGGAACAGATTAAATAATCCCATGGTACAGACGCTTGCAAATTAACCTATCCAAAACTGTCAAATTTTTGCAATAAATATTCAACCATATGACATACGTTACGTACACATAAAATTCAAAATCTATTGAGGGTATTTGACAGTTTGTGGTAGTCTGATGTGTAGGGTGCAGGTGCTATCTTTTTTGTTTTACGTATAAGATAGTGGCGCCGGTATTCACAAAAGAACTAGTGATTGGTGTTTTTTAAGTTAATCTATAAGTACTACTATCTGTAGGCTCTGTCTGTACATGCAATTTTTCTGACAAAAGGGATAAATATTCGTTTTATCACTCACTGACACCAATTCTACGATTTTTGTAATTTTATGTCTGTCTGTCTGTAGGTATGCCCTCTTATAATTCGAGAACGGCTTGACCGATCTTGATGAAAATTTGTATGTAGTAAGAACATGAGATTGTGCAAATGATAGGCTATAAAAAAATATTCACAAATTTTCACACAGCGAAGCGGGCGGGTGGCGGCTAATCATTCAATATAGGGGTCAGTAGGTAGGTAGGTGCTTCCTAGCTGCTGTCATCCCGTGAAATTTAAATGAAAATCAATGTAAATTTTTTTGGTGACGAAAATGTATTGAGTCGACCTCTGGTGCAATTACGATACATCGGGGCCAGGGCGACCTCGGGTTAAGAAAAACTCCTTCCGTTCCCCGGTTCCCCACCGTCCAGTTATGAAAACTCGTCGTGGAGAACGGAAGCACTACCCATCCCTAATATCTACCACCCCCTATCTGCCACGGGGGGAACAGATGACCAAAGAGCCCGCCTGGATTGTGATACTCGTAGGCCGTATACGATGATATGTTCGAATCGCAAGGGTAAAAGTGCAAATAAATCGTCTTTTTTCATGAGCTTTTTTAATTTAGATTTAAAGATGCCTCGAAATATTAAGGGAAGACATCTTTCAATACAGAAACCTTAATTTTCTATTTCTCAATCATCGGTCTTGAAGATCCCATTTTGTGGTGGCCCTAACAAAATTTAATACGAGTGTGAAACTCGAGCGCAACACTCGGAAGCAGGCCTTAATTATTTCCCTACATTTCCGCACCATTAATCATTCCGCCTGGTGGAGTAATTAAAACCGCTTGCATTACAATGTTCGTTCTTATTGTGTATAATTTTGTTACTGACTTAGTAATTTTGTAATTTGTTCTATGATTTTGGTTTTGGACCGCAGTGTAGTATTTCGAACTCTATCGGTCCTCTTTACACCTAATATTGAAAAGTTCGTTTTCGACATTGACCCGACCGGGAATCGAATCCGGGACCTCGGAGTTAGCGCCGCCCAAAGTCCGGCATGTAAGCCACTCGGCTACGGAGGTCGTCAAATTTATTTTTTTACTTTGAAAGCCAAAGGCGCCCATTAAATGTCAACAACTACCGTCATTAACATCCGATCATAATATTTTTACAAATACTTAAGATCAGTTAAGAAGTAGGCAAGCTATTTATACAATGTTTTTGTTTTGTTTATATAATTTTAAAGCAAATTTTGTTGCGAAACAAATTATTACAAAAACACAAATGTTGAAAAAAAATTATGAATATTTCGGGATTCCTTCTCCATATTTCTAAACTTTAAAATTCAAAATTCAAAAAAACTCTGTGTACGCAAGGCTGCTGCTTACTTCTTAAAAAGGGGCTCAAGTTCTCACTTCACATATTAACATAGAAGATAGATACCTATATACTTCCTGTATTTTAAATAATATAATCTTGAAGCTTATTCGTCTAAAGTCAGGCGATAAGAACGTATGATGAATTAAGGCGGAGGCAGTGAATATGCCAGCGGGTGATGGATAAAGCAGCAAAATAATCAAAATTGTAATCTAAACAAGCGCCGAAAGAAAGACGTGATGAATCGGGCATCAAATATGGTAATAAAGTGCAGACAATCTGTTATTTTAATGGGCAATTGGAGATGTTTACGAAAATTTATAGTTATTTTGAAGAGGGGACGGTAGGGTTGTCTACCCTATAATATCGATCATAATAATTACATTGTGTCTTTTTGCTGCCACGTCTAGAATTCTAGAATATTTAGGCATATTTATAATGGGATGGCAACCCTTATGCATAAGCATCTTTTTGGTCTCAGAACAATAAATAAAGGCCTACGTAGACCAGGGGCCCGACCGCCTAACCGATTGCTTTGGCTACGTGTATAGTTTATGACGTCATCTTGTCATCTAGCTAATAGGTATAGGCATATATCGATAGCTGTAGCCTATAACTTTCGATATTACTTTCATAGGCGGTACGAAATGACAAGATGAAGTCATAAACTATACACGTAGCCAAACCAATCAACCGATTGGTTTATTACACTAAAACCCTAACCAGGCCTAACCAGGCGGTCGGGGGGCGGGACGGCATGGCAAAGTGACACCGAACGCCGACGTCGAAGTATGTATTTATAATAATAATATATAATAATAATCCATAATTTTGACATCTAGTATTAAAACCTCAGATTAAAACATAATTCCCCGTTATGAATGTAACACACCTACATTCTTATGAAAACTTTAATAATATTCAAGAATTACAAAAACACAATGTTGAAAAAAATTTCCACGAGCAGGATTTGAACCTGCACCCTTCTGACATACCGGGACAGGTGCTCTTCCAATTGAGCTATCGTGGTTCTAACCAGCCCGCTCTAGTGTTGAATAATTTCGGCGGGCTGGTTAGAAGCACGATAGCTCAATTGGAAGAGCACCTGACCCGGTATGTCAGAAGGGTGCAGGTTCAAATCCTGCTCGTGGAAATTTTTTCAACATTGTGTTTTTGTAATTTGTATCGCAACAAAATTTGCGTTAAAATTATATAAAACAAAACAAAAACATTTTATAAATAGCTTGCCTACTTCTTAACTGATCTTTAGTATTTGTAAAAATATTATGATCAGATAATGTTAATGACGGTAGTTGTTGACATTGAATTGGCGCCTTTGGCTTTCAAAGTAAAAAAGTAAATAGTGTTGAATAATTTCGGCGGGCTGGTTAGAACCACGATAGCTCAATTGGAAGAGCACCTGACCCGGTATGTCAGAAGGGTGCAGGTTCAAATCCTGCTCGTGGAAATTTTTTCAACATTGTGTTTTTGTAATTTGTATCGCAACAAAATTTGCGTTAAAATTATATAAAACAAAACAAAAACATTTTAATATTCAAGAATTGGCAGTATGGCAGTAGAAGTATTCGCCTGACCTACAAAAGGATGATTTTTTTTACTTACTACTACTATTCGTGATTGTTTTGTCCATGTCCAGTAGTTATCCGTGTCTTTAACCGAGTTACTAACAAAATGTGTTAGTACTTATTTCAGACGAAATAATATCCGTGTAAAACAAACCGAAGCGTACCATGGTTTTTTCTAAAGTACCTGAATTTTGACAGGCCGTTGTCATAATTTTTGAATTGGCTCCTGACAAGTCCATACAGGATTCCCAGAGTTTCGATACTAATTTAAAGACAAATGACTATGCTTTCATATCAAAGGTTTTGATCATTGTTTACAGCGCTAGTAGCTGTGCTGTGGGATTACAATTAAAGGAAAATTGTTACAACCGTACACAGTCTACCGTATTCGAAACTCACATTTTGTAATTAAGTTAATTCATTTGTTTGTTTGTTTACGCAAAGAGCAATCAGCAGTAGAAAATTATATTTGCCGACAATGGGACTGTATGGATAAAAAATGTGTTTTGTTATTATCATGGTATTATATCTCTTTTTTATGACATGTTTCGACATCTGTTTTTGTTGGACTATGAGGTTGACGACCAAGACCAATATATTAGCCCATTTTGTAACTTTACAATTTTACTTAAGTAGTTACAAAAAACCTAAATATCGACGGCCAAGTGCTTTTTAGTTCATAATATTATTTTCATAATTATGTTCATAATTTTCCTTGTCTCTGTGCACCCCTTCATATTCAGGATTATACAGGTATTACTATTTTAGATTTTGTTGTAACAATTCCTTGGAGGATTCGCTTATAATGCAATGCGATCATCAGAGCACGACATAAACTCTTGAAAAAAAATATTACATCGTGTTTCATAAAAGGTCTAAATTCTTATTAAATCAGTAACGGTTGTGTTTTGTCTCTTTCTTGACTTATAAATAATGAAAAGAACAAAATAGTAACCCCCGTCAGTTACTAACTGCCTACTCAGAGACGTCAATTAAGTTTTAATGACAATTAAATGTCTTTCCTTCTCTATTTAGCGCTATACATAAGAAAGTGACAGCAAGATACTTAATTGTCATTAAAACTTAATTGACGTCTCTAAGTAGGAACGGCAGTAATAAAAAGAGTATAGGTACAAAAAAAAGAGACTGCAGGCTGCAGTCTCCTTATTTCTCGAGCGCGTTTGTATGAAGCTTACCTTCTGAGAAGGTTAGCTTCATACAAACGCGCTCGAGCAACGCACACCTCTACAACCTCTACGGACACGGAATCTCGCAACACCTGCGCTCGGACTGGTTCGAGATGGTCAGGGTGCCCAGTGCGAGCTTCATTCGCCATTCGATTACGATAACGAAAACGAGAATTTATAAGGCTCCCAATTCTGATCCCAAGGTAAGTAGCTAAAGCACTCGTTTCATGAAAATCAGAAACAACGACGGTACCACAACCACCCAGACCCGACACAATATCGAAAAGTTCGTTTTCGACATTGACCCGACCGGGAATCGAACCCGGGACCTCAGAGTTACCGCCGCCCAAAGTCCGGCGTGCAAGCCACTCGGCTACGGAGGTCGTCGGAGGAGTAGTTGTTTACATTAATACTATTAAAAACTCTTACAACTCATTTAAGCTAATTGTAACAACTAATTACAGGCAAACACTGCATGCTTAGAAAAAAAGACAATGAAGTTACAAATCATTGTCTCTGTGTTATACTGAGACAGCTTGAATGTGATGTTTATTTTTTTATTTTTTTTATATTTTTTTTTATTGTTTTGCGAGAAAGATGAGTGTGAGACTACCTGATTGTGATCTATAACTTATTCTTTATTTATTTTTATTTTTGTACTTTTTTTTTGCATTATTTACTGTAATTGGTGTTAACCGTTGCAATAAGTAATAAATAAAAAAGTTAAAAAAATGTACAATGTACTACTGTGGTGGGGTCGGCCTATTGGTACTTGTTGCAACATGAATATAACCTGCACCACTGAGGCATGTGCTAGTGATCCTCGATGCCCAGTTACTTGAAAGCCCTTCAAACTGGAACACATCAAAGCACGGCTCGGATATTGGTATAAGCCGGATGGCCAATAGAGGGAGGGATGAATCATCTTGAAAAAAGGATCCAGACAAAAAAAAGCAAAATTTCTCGAATGTCGCCAGGAGGCGCTGCTTCAAAGCCATTCTTATTTTCGTTTTCGTAAATGTAATCGAATGAATACGGATAGTAAACAAAACTCGCACTAGGCACTCTGGGTGCCAAGTGCGAGCTTTATTTGCCATTCGATCACGTTAACGAAAACGAGAATTTGTATGGCAAAATGTGAACTCTCCTCTCGTATGCCGCCAGGTCTCCGACAAATGTATCCTATTGTGTATGCTTTAAAGTAAATAAACTCTATATTTATTTGTTTATTTATCTATTTACATACACAAGACAAAAATTATAATTGTTACAAAGTTATACAATAAAAATAGTGGTTGTAATCTATATCGTAATTCAAAATTATGTGTACACCTAAAAACTACATACAAAACGAAAGCTGGACGTTAACATAATTTAATTATTACAAATTGTAGGTTTTTAATAATAATGTATGAACCAATTTGCTCACTTATTTGTCGTCAAACAGACTGGTGCCATCGAATAAAAATGTGCACAGTTCCATGCATATCAACGAAGCAATTATCGCGTGTCAATATTTTTGAGGCCGCATTTAATCTATCGCATTGTTTTTAAACGCATAAAGGTCGTTTCATTGTGGAACGCAGTGGGCAAACGGCGAATTGGGAAATTAACCACCTTTTGGTTTGTTGTAAGGCAGGGCTTGTTTGTCCGCCTTGCTAGCTACCATCATCTTATCTATATATATCGCAAATATAAACTGCAGCTGGCGTATTTCGTGCGCTGCTGTATCTAGCGTAGCGTGCATAGGGTGCATAGAGTACAGTCGCTTACTGTGGTACTTACAGTTAGCGAGCTACAGTAACTACCTACAGTAATTGATATACAAAACTAAGATAGAAAAAAAAAATTTTTTTTTCGACAAAGCCGTTTTTTTTTGCTTATTTAATGTATAGATATCAGCAATAGAACCTCCCCTAAAAATTGGTCGATTGTTGTCTAAAAACTTAAAAATAAACATAAAATACTTATTTGCAAGACCTCTTAAAAACTAATTTTCTGAAAAGAGAACTTGTGATTTGATTACTTAACTTTTGGTCACACTTAGAGCATTAAACCAATTTAATGCTCTAAGTGGCCACACCACGCATGTGTTATGTTTTTATAAAAATAATATTTTTTATAAAAATAATAACAAGCTTATGTTGCTATGTTGATTTTGTCACAATTTATAGTTAGAGGACATGTTACATTATTTGTCTATAAACTTTGCTCAACTGGGTACTACATAAAACGTTTTTTTCATTTAATATACAAGTAAATAGATAAAAATATTCCAAAGCAAATAATAACGTGTTACTAAGGGCGAGAATACTTAAAATTGTTGATTTCAATTCTCTGTCTACCTGACTAGAGCGTGAGAGTATACTGTGTATGTGTATAATAAATGTATGAAAAGATAAAAGTCTCAGCGTCAGCTTCAATGTTGCGAATTTTAAAAAAACGCCTTATGCGTGTGTAGTTTTTTTTTTGTAACTTATGTCTATCACTGTTATTTTGTATTATCGAATATGTTATGTGATTGATCAAATTTTATTTTATTATTGCCGAGTTATTCTGTTTTTTAATTGTATTTAATCTTATTTAATGTAATCTTTAATTCAGGTCTTTTTTTGACACCGTTTTAATTAAAGTAAAATAAATAAATAAATAAATAACGATCACCTGTTAGGAAACAAAACAATAATTCCATTTGAAATGAATAAGACAGCAGATCATTCGTTAAATAAGCACCACTTTAAATATTAACGAATACACCGTCGTATTCCTTCATTATTTACTTAATTCAGAAGTTTTTTAATTTTCTTTCGGACATAATGGAAAATTACGAAATTGAAAGTGTACCAGGTTTCCGGTTTTGATCTTAAAAGACAAGCAACTTCATCAATGGTTGTTTTAGAGACCGAAATATACCTTTATGAACTAGTAGATAGACTATCGCCCTGATATCCAAAGGTTTCAATACCCAGCAACGGCACAGAGTTATACTCAGTTTAGTTGTTCTCGGGACTTGTATTCGTTTTTTTTTATGGTTTACCTATAAGCACTTCATGTCATCTGATGTTAAGTGATGATAAGGCCGAAGGTTGAAGCGCAATTCATATGGAATCTTCAACTACCTTAGCCGAGTGGCTTGCATGCCGGACTTTGGATGGCGCTAACTCTGAGGTCCCGGGTTCGATTCCTGGTCGGGTCAAGTTTTCGATATTGTGTCGGGACTGGGTGGTTGTGATACCTTTGTCGTTGTTTCTGATTTCCATGAAACGAGTGCTTTAGCTACTTACCTTGGGATCAGAACAATGCACCATGTGATGTTGTCTTAATATTTTGATTTTTAAAATATTAAAATACTAAAATAAACATTTGGTGTTCGCCACCAAGGACCAGTGTTCGACAGGAACCAGTGATTGCCATCTTTTCCTGTAATCATAAATATCAGGCCAGCAACTGATTTTAGTCTATAGAAAAAACTGAACACGTACACACGCCTGCACATCAACCTACCACAAACTGTCAAATTTCCTCAATACACTTTGAACTTTATTAATAAGTTGTATGGTTGAAAATGTTCTGAAGAAATTTGTCAGTTTTGGGAAGGTTGATGTGCAGGCGTCTGTACCACCTGCTACTGGTCTGCCACCTAGCTGTCATACCGTTAAATTTAAAATAACTATATTGTTCTTTGGCTTAGAGCATTAAACCAACTAATGCTCTAAGTTCTTTGGCGATGAAAACTGTGTAGAACACTTGGCTTAAAACTTAATTAAATATTCTTTAAATACCTCATAATCTCAATCTTTTTCTACCAGTTTCCATCACTTTTGCCTAAGTAAATTGATCGTTTACAAACGAAACGAGCGCATCAGCACAAAGTTGGCCCCTTAATGCACACTTACTTGAATAGTTTGTTGAACTGCATACAAATGTGGAAGACTAGTTAGTAACATCTTTGAGCAAAGTTTAGTTACCATTGCTCTGTTCGCATTGTGTCTTTCTGATTGATATAATAAGTCTGATTATTAAATATTTGGAATAATACTTGGTACTCAGAATAATAACTTGCATCAGTTATTATTACCTACGCTGCTGGTAAAAGGCTTTTATATAGTACTAGTTGCCCGCTCGCGACTTCGTCCGCTTGAAAACACCCGTACCCCATGACGGACCCCTATTGCAGCGCCACCTACCGGGTCCAATTGTAAATTTAAACCATTCTCGAATCCTCTTGAATACACACAAAAAAATTCATCCAAATCGGTCCAGCCGTTTAGAAGGAGTTCAATTACAAACACACGCACAGAAGATTTATATTTAAAAAGACTAGCCGCCTCCCGCCCGCATCGCTGTGCAAAAGTTTGTGAATATTTTTTTTTCTATAGCCTATCATTTGCACAATCTCATTTTCTTACTACATATAAATTTTCATCAAAATCGGCCAAGCCGTTCTTTAGTTATAAGAGGACATACATACCAGACAGACAAAAATTTTAAAAATCTTAGAATCGGTGTCAGTGAGTCATAAAACGAATATTTATCCCAAAATTTGTCAGAAAAATTGCATGAACAGACATAGCCTACAGATTTATATAGTAGTACTAGTGGCCCGCTCGCGACTTCGTCCACTTGAAAACACCCGTACCCCATGACGAACCCTTATTGCAGCGCCACCTACCGGATCCAATTATAAATCTAAACTTTCTAAATTCTCGAATCCTCTTGAACACACACAAATAAAATCATCCAAATCGGTCCAGCCGTTAAGACGAAGTTCAATTACAAACACGCACAGAAGATTTATAAAAATAAAGAAGATAAGAGTATAGATTTAATACTTTTTCAATCGATACAGTAACTACAGTTTTCTCTAAATATTCAGCCAGAAGCGCGGAGACAAGCATAACACAGCATTCGTATATATGAGTGCGGTTAGTACACGTTCCTCGTTCGAGTACAGCTTACATCCCCCTCGCCCGATCCTCTAAATGCCACTACACATTTACAAATACACTAAACATGCACACTAGTTAAGACCCAAGACACCGTACGTACTCGTACAACAAGGGTTACGACGAGTAGGTTCACACGCGCTCTATACCAGGTACACGCATGGGCGCTTCTCCCCACCACCACGGCCCGGTCAACCCGAGCCGAGCTCCGAGTCCTTAGAGGCGCCCTCGGGTTGTTCCACTCCCCGAGCCGATCCGAACCCCTCGGAGAATCTAGTAGGGCACGGGGACACGCACTAGTGCGTGATGCCGTTCCCTCTAGAAAACCTCCGAAGGTGATTCGTTTCCCACGGCTTGAGGAACCCTTTAAATTTCTCGCCGCTCCCAAAAAAGCCAGGTAAAGCTGAAAATGCAGTCTGAGGCACTCAGCAAACTCTCTCAAAAGTATATAAAATACAGTTTACGCCAAATTATGTAACTTATTATCATGATTATTAAACAAAAACATTTTATAAATAGCTTACTTACTTCTTAACGGATCTTTAGTATTTGTAAAAATATTATGATCGAGTGTTAATGACGGTAGTTGTTGACATTGAATAGGTGCCTTGGGCTTTTAAAGTAAAACGTAAATAGTGTTGAATAATTTCGACGGGCTGGTTAGACCACGGCAGCTCAATTGGAAGAGCACCTGACCCGGTATGTCAGAAGGGTGCAGGTTCAAATCCTGCTCGTGGAAATTTTTTCAACATTTGTGTTTTTGTAATCATGATTATTATCGAACCCTGGTATCAGATACATTACGTGCTACACCTCCAAGTGGGAACACAGCTTTATCCTGAAAATGTCTTCAATCAAATGCACGTTTCTAGCGGCTACGAAATGTTTGCCCGGCCAAAATCGTCGTTACATTCACAATGAAGCGGAGGGGATGGGAAGTAATATTGTTTGCGTTGATTAAAACCAAAGTTGCGGATAGCGAATCCACTCCGAGCGTGCTAAGGTAAACACTGCAGTACACTGGGCTATAGATAACGTGAGCCATCTTTTTGAAATTATGGTTATATATAAAATAAAGGAAAGTTAATAGCATATGACTGTCCCATTGCTGGGCAAAGGTTTCCATCATTGAAGTCATCACTACAATTTGTGGGTTGGTGATGACAAACTTGGGCTATGAATCGAAAGAAACCGAAACACACTTTGCCCGACCTGGGAATGGAACCCGGGACCTTCGGGTATCGGGCCGAGCGCTTTGCCACTCGGCCATCGAAGCGTTATTGACGCTATTCAATTGTTTTTTTTTATTATTTATAAGGACACATTACAGGCAACAGTTAAAAAACTAGCACAAATTTTATGAAAAGCATAAGCTTTTCGTTAGTGTATAAACACTAACTAGCGACGTCACTGCCGGTGTGCCCCAGGGCACCTTTCTCCTTTCCTTTTTTCGATATTTATCAATTTTCTCACTCCACTCCGCTCTTGTCAATTTCACCTGTATGCTGACGACCTGCAAATCTATTCTCAAGCCTCCGTCGATAATATTACGAATATGATCGCTAGCCTCAATGCTGACCTTGCGACAATTTATGAATGGAGTCCAACCCATGGCTTAACGGTCAACCCCAACAACTCACAGGCTATCATCATCGGTGGCTCAAAACAGAAAGTTAAATAAGCTGTCTTTCCCTCCACTCATGCTCAACGGTGTCCCACTGGCTTATGGTAACGTTGCCTTAAATCTAGAAGTTCTTTTCGATTGCACCCTCTCGTGGGCTCCACATGTATCGGAGATAAGTCGGTTAGTGTTTGCGGCCTCTGGATCGCTTAGGAGGTGGAAAAACTTGCTTCCTGTGAAAACCAAGGTTGAACTTGCGCAATCTCTCCTTTTACCGATCTTAGACTATGCTGATGTCTACTTTATTGATTTAAATAAGGACCTACTCAACAAACTACAACGCCTCCAAAATCTCTGCATCAAGTTCATCTAAGCGGTTTGCGTAAGTTCGACCATGTGTCTGAATACAGGCAAAAGCTTGAATGGCTTCCTATTAGGTTGCGTCGCGAAGAACATATTCTCACCCTAGTTTTTAACGTACTGTATGATCCTCTTACTCCTTCTTACCTCAAGGAGTGTTTCCGATTTCTCGGGGTGGTTCACAACCGGGATCACAGGTCAAATACAGATAATGTCCTAAAGCCTCCTTTTACTCGATCTGGATATTTTAAGGACTCTTTTACAGTCAAAGCTACGTTCCTTTGGAACCAACTACCGCTTGAAATCCGTCATTCTAAATCACTTTCCACCTTTAAATCCAAACTGCACAAGCATTTACAACTTGAATCATCTGCTAGTAACATGTTATAGTAAATTTTTTTTAATGTCTATTATATATAAGTATATATATTTTCTTTATGTATGTATGTATGTGTGTGAAGGGTTTGTACTTATTTATTTAATGTTAGCGCACTTTCTTTATCTCTTTCTTGGATTATCTAACCAAAGGTTGTCTGGAAGAGATCGCTTGTAGCGATAAGACCGCTTTTGCCCATATACTTGCTTTAAGTTTTTGTTTTCCATTTGTTTCCATTTGTGTGTGAGCAATAAAGAATTTATCTATCTATCTAAACTATCACCTAAAAGCATGCATCCCTGACATGAGTATAATTTAATGGTTTTACATATTGAGATATTAGATATTGGTGCCATCATAAGGCCGTGAATATTATATTATAATTTTATTTTATTTTAGGTATTTTGTTCAATAAAATAGGGTCCTGAGGCTCTTCTTGAAGATATTTGAACTAGAGGTAAAAATATTTATGTCATGTGTAGGAAAGCCGAGCCGAAGAACGGGCTCAGTGCATGCATTAGGAAAAGCCTATGTTTAGCAGGGTGATGAATATAATTGCATTATATAAAATGTTAAGTTATCACTAATTAAAATAATATTTAAATGTCATAAAGTTAATATAGCTTTGAAAGGCGTAGAACAAAGTGGATTGTCGTCTTAAAATTTATATAAACTCAATGTTAACTCCGTATTTAACAAATTAACAGATCTGTACGTGTTCAACGTATGCATGTATTTGTCATTGTAAGAAAGAAGTTTAATTCTTTTATTTGTTTAAAAAGTAATAATATTTATGGAAATAGTAAAGTTTATACTGACACCCCTTACCAACCTAGCGGTTACAAAAAGTAGTGTCAGATTGTCCATACGCAAGCACATGGCACCGTGGGTAGGCCTTTAGTGTGGGATGCAACTTGTGTCGATACTCTTGCGCCATCCCATCTTCCTAGCACAGCGTGCTGTGCTGGTGCTGCTGCTGCGGCTGCAGAAAACCTCAAGCGGCGAAAGTATAATAAACTTATCGGCAGTTATTATATTTTCGAGCCGTTTGGGGTTGAAACCCTCGGGCCATGGGGTCCGAGTGCTCATGTTTTGTTTACTGACATCTCATCATCATCCCAAGGGCTGGCTTTTACCGTGGCCAGAGGCTAAGCATTGCCATACAACGTGGCAATGCCGCCAGTCTCTTGGGTACATTACCAGTCGACATGACGCGGAGAAATTTTTTGACGCCATATTTTAGTTTCGTAATAGTTTTAGTTACTTTAGGTTATTATATTATTGTGAATACAACATTGCTCTTAAATCATTTATCTCAGTAAAAACTAAACTCGCGAAACTAACAGACTAACAAATGTATCTTTCCTATATTTAGTTAAATATAGACATAGACATATTATGTGTCTTGGTGCACATTTGGTATTTTTTTAATTATACTTGTAATATTACTAAGTAGGTATACAAAATTTCACTTCCACTTCTTGTTTGGTCTGGTATTAGTTTACTTAATTATCCACTTTACGATCAAAAGTTCACCGATTGTGCTTATATCTCGAATCTGTAATGTAATGACCATATATATCTATAAATGTGTGATTCTGTGAATGGTCTACTGTTTTATATTTAGTTAGTTACAGTTGTTAGTTGTTACAGTTAACTCACCTGTAAATATAAAATAAAATAGATACGGTTTAAATATTTATAATATTTTTATAAAATACATACATACATATAATCACGCCTCTTTCCCGCAGGGGAGGCAGAAACCACTTCTTTCCACTTGCTACGATTCTTACATACTTGCTCCGCTTCGTCCACTTTCATTATTCCCTTCATACATGCTCTTCGGTTTAGGGTACTCTTGACCTGGCCTTTTTTCAAGACGTCCCTGATTTGATCTCGAAACGTCCATAAATAATAATAACAACGTAAATACAGTGAAAAAATTAAATGCCCACCCGACCCAGCCAGGAATCGAACCTGGGTCTTCCGCAATCCGGGCGGCTGCACTGACCGGGAAGGCTGACGTAAGCGCTGAATTTTGTCACTGCTTTTGTTACTAATGTTTTTCACTGCTAATGTTTTTGAGTGCTTTTTAGCGGCACTGAGCGCCATCTATCCAACAGTCGTTGCAACCGATGGTCATGCAGCAGTTAGCACTTGAAAATAAAAAGTAAAAATTTAGTTACGGTTTGTTTGTCAACTTGTATGAAAAATTACTTCGACTCGCTGAATGTGCTTACACCACAAAGCCATTAACTAAGGAAAATAAGCCATTAACTAAAGAAAACAAACTGCTATCTTTATATGGCAGGTAGCTTACTACTACAAAATTTTACACCGATCCGATCCGGACCCTTCGGAGAATCTAGTAGGGCACGGGGACGCGCACTAGTGCGCGATGCCGTTCCCTCTAGAAAATCTCCGAAGGTGAATCGTTTCAAACGACTTCAGGGACCCTTTACGTTCCTCGCCGCCGCCAAACAAGCCCGGTGAAGCTGAAAATGACGTGTGAGGCAATCAGCAATCTTTCACCAAATAAAACAAAATTCACTTATTATTTTTAAGTGCTAATTGCTGCACTGAAGTTGAATTACATATTTATAAGGTTCGATTCCTGCCTGGGTCGGGTAGGCATTTAATTTTTTCACTGTATTTTATGAATATTTAATTCTACTAGTTACAATTGTTTCTGGTATAACAGTTGACATTTTCATATAATTAAGTTATTTCAGACGTAATCGTAAAATTTTATACGAGCATTGAAAAATCAACTCCAAAAGTCTCACAGTAGCAACAGTGCTACTCAATTTGCTAACTTCATGGAACGCTGAAACGGCGACAAGGCGATTTCAACAATATCATTCAAATCTAAAAGCTATCAACAACGGCAGGGCTGTAACTAAATTAACTGACTATTATTTCCCTTTCTGTCCCGGAATTTGGGGAAGCCGGTACTTTGTTGTCTGAATTTATCAGCATATTTTATGATAATGTTGTTTAACAGATGAGTAGAACATTAAAATAAAACAATTTTGATGTTTAATTTTTTGCATGCAATTAAGTTGTATTATTGTAGAACGTTTCAATTGTATTTTTCTTTCTTTAGATCTTTAATTATTAAGAGGGTTTGTTTATTGAATTGATTATGACAGTTTCAATACAACCTAACCTGTTTTCAAAACCTAATAATAAGAAAAATATAATCGATATAAAGGGTCGATGTAGTAATTTTCTTTAACTAATGTTTTTGCGAACATTATACATTGAAATAAAACACTTTGCAACCCTCCGTGCCCTCCTTTGAAAGCAGTCGTGTCCAACTGCTTTCATTTTTTTTTTTTTGAGAGAGATTACTGATTGCCGCTGCGGCATTTTCAGCTTCACCGGGCTTTTTTGGGGGCGGCGAGGAACGTAAAGGGTCCCTCAAGCCGTGTGAATCACGAATCGAATCACCTTCAGAGGTTATCTAGAGGGAACGGCATCGCGCACTAGTGCGCGTCCCCGTGCCCTACTAGATTCTCCGAAGGGTTCGGATCGGATCGGGGTACTGCTTTCAAAGGAGGACACCGTTGCAGTGTCCTGCATGGTGTACAATTTGATGATAAGGCCCAAAGTGGAAGCACACTTCATCCGGAACCCTCAACTCCTCAGGATCGTGTATCTCTTTGTCTAACTGTCACAACACAATAATAATATTAACATTAATGTTATGACAACACATTATTTCTATAGATCATAATCGTCAATGGTTTTGCTACTTTTCTATGTGTTATATTCGCCCTTTCTCCCTTTCAGGTGAGATCAAAGCACAGTGCTTACACGTTAAATATATAAAAAAAAAAACCTTTCAATGGTGGTAGCTAGCCACCAACCTAACCGAGTACACACATGTACCCCCCTCTGGGAATCGAATCCAGGGCCTCCCAAGTGTATAGTAATTAGTTTTTTACTAGTTTAAGCAGACCCTATTTGCCTAGGTACTACAAAAAGCTAACCAAATCGCGCATTCGAATTCCAATAGCTATCAGAAATTAACTCGTTGCAAGCTAGTGTACTCATTTGGGAACTCAATTACAATGTCGCCGGTCGGCAATCATCGACATACAGTTGTGTGGGGGATAGCAACTTAACGATTTTGTTCGATTGTGCTAACACAAAAAAAAGTTTTTTATACGTTACAGGTAAGCACTTGGCATTCATCACACCAGATGTTAAGTGAAAGGCCGAAAGTAGAAGCGCACTTCACCCGGAATTGTCATCTACTGAGGCACTGGCTATCTTATTTCTAGCTGTCGGAACGCAACAACAACACAACAACTTTTGCAATGCCTCATATTGTTTTCTAAAGTTTCCCCGATCGGTTCAAGCCAAGGTTCGGCCAAGGTTAAAGTTTTTGAGTCTCCCTGTGACCACGGCCTTGCAAAGGGTTCGAAACGTCAGGATAAACATTAATTAAAACTAATGTGTAAAATAAACGCGAGTAGATCCGTAAAAGTTGTTTCATTTCAATGCCTCATTATAATTTTAAATATAGGACTCCTCCGTAGGTAAGTACTTCGGAACATAAATATAATTTATACTATTATTATAAGAGTTTATATAAAAAACATACTTTTATCTCGTTAAATGTTACCTTTCATATTTTACATACCCATTGCTGGCAACACCAACAAAACTATAATTTAAATTTTTATATGTTGGCAGCTTTTTTCCTGCTTTTCGTTCGAATTACCAGTCACGCCGCCGGCTGATTTTGAATGTACATTTAATATTATTAATTAACAAAGTTAAACTGTGAAGTATTCTTCTTTCACTCCACCACCGCCGCGTCAGCCCGCAAAATACAGGCCACTTCAAGGTCTACTACATACAGATTTGTACACCCATTTTGATTTAAGTCACATACATTTTAAAATATGAACACTATTTATATAGGATTTATAACATTGTCATAATCGGAGAAAAATACGAGAACTATATTCCAATCCAGACAACTAAGCGGGTTCGTGCGCAATATTATTAGACAGTTGTTACAGTGAAAGCTAAAAAGTGAATTATACCATAATAGATGCGCGTCGATCTCAAAAAGTACGCGAGTTCATATACCACTCTATACTATTTGAAAGTTGTTAGTCTTTATTCAATTAATGGTTAAAAAGGTTTATTCAGCAACTAGTCCGTTAAAAGCTAGTTAGAGCAGCTAATTGTGTGCGAACATGTTGCAGCGCCGGCCGATCAGCAATCATCGACTCGTTCATTAGCGGGATGTGTGACGAGTACTGCGGTTGCATGCCGATTACAGTTTGCTGGGTTAAGAGCTATTTGTCGACTTGTTTAGCATTTTTTTGTTATTGTTTGCTAGACTTCTTCTCTCGCAATGGAAGTAAGGATGTATTGGAATAGCATCATCATCAACATTGTTATTATTATTGCGGTGAAAAATTTAGATAAGATGATGTTAAAGGATAAACTTTGATACAATGTAATAATAAGTTAGCTAAATACGACAACACAACTACTATAATTATCAACTATAGCCGTATAAATTTTATAAAAGATTTATCATAATATTTTTTTCAGAATACAATTTCCTTAATGTCATTGCGAAACCAGGTAACTCATGATAAAATCTTTGAGAAAAATAAAACAGAAGATTTGTCTCGTAAAACACGTCGACCCGAATTGACTCAAAACGTCTCCCGCGGCGCAAAACACGCAAATATACCGGACGCCGCAAAATAAATGGACCCAAAACCGATCCGATTTACCTTTCCACAGTCCGGGATGGATGTACGGTACGAGTAGTTTAGTCCTCGGCCGATTCAGCGAAAAGTCACTAACTTATTGCAACCTCGAGTCGTATAGAACTGTTTAATGCGGTTTAGGTGACCAACTTACTTGTCGACTACGAAGTGACGAAAGGTTAAAGGTTGCTGTTACAATTCACGATATTCAACTGTTTTGAGCTATTGAAACTCTTTTTTTTTTTTTTTAGTTAATCTTTATTAGCTCAAGATAGAGACAGGTGGAAGGAGGGCGGGGAGGCCTTTACCCTGCAGTGGGAAAGTAATGGCTGATGATAATAATATCAATAAAAATAATACGTATTAGCCTGCCATCTCTCCTGCTATCTCACCTGCTGGTAAGTGAATATGAGGCCAATAATGTAGCACGTTGATTAGTAAATGCGTCACTCTGGTAATAAAAACCCCAAGGCTGTAGATAAATCGTCAGTCTTCTGTATTGTTTGCTTATAAGATATCGTTTAGTGATAAGGCCGCCCTTTGCACGTCTTCTAATACAACTTTTTTTATTATTATAACGTGTCTGTGTTTTTTTGTAGAAAAAGAATTCTACCATATTCGTTGTTATGAGTGACGAGATTTTAAGTTACTATTCGACCGCTTTCTTCAAATCTGTGTCAGAAATTAAGAATAGCCCAGAAGGTATGTTGCTCGAGCAACACGGCACGAACACGGAACCACGAACCAGTTCGAGCGCAGCTGTTGCCGTTGCTGATTCCGTGATCGTGAGAGGGTCTATGTTGTGTGCGTTGCTGGGGCTCTATTTTTGATTCCTTCGCCGCGAGACGAGCGCTTGGTTTATACTGATTTTCGTTCGACATTTGACTTGCCATATTTTTTAATCGCTCAACTGCATCGAGTGCCCTCACCCACTCGTTGCAGTCGAGCGACACAAAGCGATTGATAGAATAACTGTCAAAATCAATGCGCTGTGTCAATATCACGTCACTCGTTGGTTAGTGTCATTGATAGTCTAATAGAAACATGAATATTACGTGTCGTTTTCATTGCGGTTGTTACCGGTTTTCTCTCAATTCTGCGTGAAACGGATGACATCCAACATTTCGTATTATGTTGGGAGCACCGGAAATAAACAAGATGGAAAATCGGTGTCATGCGACATGGAAGACGAGTGTGACTTAAGTCGCATGCGACAACACAATGTCATACGTGTGATTCAAAAATAGATCCCCTGGAGCGCGTTTGTAGACTACCTACAGCAGTCTCCTTTATTTGAGTCTGCGTCTGCAGCAAACAGCGCTCTAATTCGGAGAGTCACTTGCGACAGCAACTGTCTCCGCAATTCCGCTGTCACCTCAATCGGTACTTGCGACAATTGTAGAAGCCTTAATAGTGTTGGAATTCAGCTTTAACTAGCATATATTAGAGTAAGTAGAATAGCTTGTTACAAAAATTAGGTAGTATCTTAACTTTTTATAGTGATGATACTTGATGTTTTGATAATGGTTTAACCTTGGAATGACTCACTGTGTGGCATATTGTAGGGATGGGATGTCACGCACCACGTAATTGACCCGTAAAAAAGTAAATACAACAAAATGAGAAAAAATTATACAGTTTAATTAAATCGTAAAATTTTGTCTTGACTGCTTCTTACTCGTCTATGTGATCTGTGTTTTATGGTTGACAAGAGTGGTCAGTATTAGAATAGAATTGAATGAAAGGGTTGGAAAGGGGGTTGTAATAACATTATTTCATAATATGTAATCGCCCAACGGAAACTAAAATCCAAAGACATCTTTTTCATATGTAATCGCATAGACTAACGGAACCTAACATCTTAATAATTTAGCTTTATAAAACTAACACTAGTAACACACTAACACTAACACTATTCGAGCCATCGTCTATCAGTTGCTATTTTCATATATATTATATAGACTATTATTCAACAGGTAAAACTTGTTACTTTGTTTGTTTGTTTGAGGGGGGTAATTTGGAAATACTGGTCTTAAGCCAAAAATTATTTTCTACTGGATTGATACATTCGTTGCGGGTAATATAGGCTATATTTTATTTTGATAAAAAATATTGGTTTTCAGAAAAAATCAACGTAGACGAAGTCGCGGGTAAACTGCTAGTTATAAATGTCTTTACTATTTGATTCGGATAAAGTGTTGAAAAAGCATAGACAGGGCAGATTAAAAACATTTTCGCAAGATAGCAATTCCCTGTCCCATTTATCACATATTATACATAACAATTGAAAACCAATTGTTGTAATTATTGGACAGGAAACCTGTTAAAATAGCATTCTACAGATCGTACTAAAAATAATAGTTATAGTTGAGCAACAACGAACCTTTGAAGCTCCAGTCCCCAACCCCTTAACTAACAAGATCGTTGGGCATAAAATTTTTGTAGAAGCAATCAAATTCTCCCATTCACAATGCGTAAATGTAATAAATGTTTTTCAGTTTGTACAAAAGCTTAAGACGCTCACAAAGAGTCAAAGGGCCGGGGCATAATAGGAAAAATCCCTTGAACATAGATTTGGGTCGTCTCTCTGTCGTTTTATGAGCGGCTCGCTTGACACTCTACATTGCTCGACCTTTGAACAGGGACGTAATATGATACGATACAACTGAGAATCGAACACGAAAACACTGGTATTACAACGGAATCGCGATTCAATAGTTGGGGTTGAGTGATCTGAATTTCAGAAAAGAAAAAAATACTGGTTATTTTTTTCTTGGTGCAACATCTGCGACAATTCACATTGGATATAGTAAATGATAGCATTCTCAAAAAAGCTATACGAGTATGTTTGTCTACGCTGCCTAAAATTAGAATTAGATGGATAAATGTAATATCCACTTAATACTCCGCTAAGTTAAAAACGGGCTAAAAACTAAGCACGGCTAATAAATGCCTAAATAGGTACTTTTGACGAAATTTTGAAAGAAATATAAATTCAAATTATATTAACACCTATAATGATCCATAGAGTTATTACATAAAGCGCTATACTAAATTACTCCATATTAATTTGTCACCGTCAAATTGTACATCCACAGTCGTTCGCAATCATTGGACGCTAATTAACTGGCTAATACCCGGCTTCATCGGCGGTGTTTGCGCCGGTAGCCGGCTTTATTTGGTTAAAATACGTGAACATCGATGGATTTGCTAGTGGATTGCATGTAATTCTATTATGGGCAATGACTACGTGTGTGCCTGGTCAGGTATAGACATAACATGGACCAAAACAAGTACATTATTTTCTTTTAACCTTTTTCTTGAAATATTTAGTGCCGTAATTGCGTGAGGAGCTGGATGGCGCATTGGTCAACCCGGTCTGCGTTTGCTAATGTTAAGCAACTTTCACAGAGGTCAGTCATCGGATGGGTGACCAAAAATTTATCATTTAGAGCCCCTCCGTGCTTCCGATGGAACGTAAAACCGTTGGTCCCGGCTGCATTAGCAGTCGTTAACAAATAACAATCCGCACTGATCCCGCGTGGTGGGTTTATGGCCCGATCTCCCAGGTAAGGCTCGTGCCCCAACAGTGGAGACAGATCTGGTGATGATAACAATTATTGAAAATCATTAATACGTTTGTGACCGTCATTATTTTCCAACCCTTCATGGGTTTTCTCCTAAACTGTATAAATTAGAGGCGTTCCAATATCTACAATTTCGACAAAAATAAAAGTAGGCAGTCTCTTTTTAAACGGCGATAAAGTAAGGTTCTCATTATTTACGTAGGCATCATTTTTCTTGCCGGCACCTTGTCCGCCGTAAATTGGGATGCGTGAAAACCTCCCTTTATAAAAATAAAGGATTCGGAACATGCAGCCACTAATATTGGGTGTAGTCTCGACGGGGCACCTACTCGCACACAATACATTTAATAAAAGGAAGAAAATACTATGGTTATATTTACGCAAATTTAGTTGGGAACAAATTACGAGCGATTAAGAGCGATTAGAGCCTTATTTTCTTGCAATACTAGAATACTAGAATAATCAATGATTTTCGTAATAGGAAATGTTTTGATATCGACAAAGTATATAAAATTTATAAAATACAGTGAAAAAATTAAACGCCCACCCGACCCAGCCAGGAATCTAACCTGGGTCTTCCGCAATCCGGGCGGCTGCATTGACCGCTATGCTACCGGGAAGGCTGACATGAGCGCTGAATTTTGTCACTGCTTTTTAACTTTTTTGAGTGCTAATAGCGGCACAGTGCGCCATCTATCCAACGGTTATTGCAACCGATGGCTATGCGGATTCATCTTTGCAGATGAAATACCACAAATTTGATAACACAACGCTATAGTAAATTTTTACTTTTTATTTTTTAAGTGCTCGGTGCTTTGAAGCTAAATTAAAAATTTATAAAATTTATAAAATACAGTGAAAAAATTAAACGCCCACCCGACCCAGGCAGGAATCGAACCTGGGTCTTCCGCAATCGCCCGGATTGCGGAAGCACTGACCGCTATGCTACCGGGAAGGCTGACGTGAGCGTTGAATTTTGTCACTGCTTTGTAATTTTTTTGAGTGCTAATAGCGACACAGTGCGCCATCCATACAACGGTTATTGCAACCGATGGCTATGCTGATACATCAACATTTTTTTACTGTTTATAATAATATATTTTTTTCACTGTATTTTGTAAATTTTATAAATATTTAATTTTGCTTCAGTGCACCAAGGCAGGCAGGCAGGGCAAAGTATGTTATTCCTGTGAACAGGTATCCTCCATACCATCAACCTATTAGTAGTGATTGCTGGGCTCCTGAGCTCAGGAGCTCAGTGTGATGGTAATTGGGTAATATCATTAATATCCCACCACCAAGCTGCCAAGCTCGATGCTGGTAATTGGGTAACAACGCGAAGGCAAGATAACAACATACGGTCACTATTTTCGTGGGGACTTACAAGCTGCTTGACTTTTATAGGAAAATATTTCTCAGTTACATGATCGTATTCTTTTAACCTTTACTTTTCCAAGTCAATTTTAATTTTGCTTCTGTAAATCCGCCCTCCAGATTAATCGTAGCGTAAAATATCCATCACCTTCTTTCTTCCGTTGCGAGTTAAGTACTCCTTTAAAAAGGGATTGTTCTACCAAATAAATAATTCGGAGCACCCGCTCTCAGATAACCTTAAATACGTATTGTTTGACCAGAATTCCTACAAGATATAGAGAGTAATTAAACTTGTAGACGGTTTTGAAACCTATTTCTGGAAACACAAAGCTTTATTTTGAATGCGAAGCTTTGGGGGGTGGAGGTGTTGTGTGAGAATGGTGTTTTAGCTGTGTTAAAAGCAAATAGATTCTAGTGGATTGTATCATTACTGAATAGCTGAATAGGTATCTTGAAAACAATAATGCGATATTGTTTTGGTTTCTTTTCAGATTGCGTTACAATTGTATATTAATATTTACAAACTGTTTACATAAAAACGTATCCAGTAAAAGTAAGCAAAAATTGTTGAGAAACACTGGTTTTTTTTTTTTGAACATTTATGGTAATTGATTTTCGTTGGCGCAGCGGGTAGCGCGTTCGAGTCGCGATCTTGCAAGTTACGCAATGTTTGCAATGCTGAGTCACCGGATTGATGACCACTTCGAATTCTTCCGTGCTTAAGATAGCACGCGAACCCACAGAGTAAGTGGGCCGATCTCCACATATTTACATATTCTTTTTGTAATTTACGCGGTAAATGACTCTACTCCACTAAATGTTGAGGAGAAGTGGAGTTCAGACACGAAGACAACTGGTGCAGAGTGAATAGAACGCAGCATCAGACACCCTCACCCACACGGTGGGTTTTGTTTTTTTACGCCTTGTTTGAAAAATCCCATGTCATAAGAAGGAGGGAAAACGTGTTGCCAACACACTATTCCATCTTTTGGAAGTGCGATAAAGAATCGAGTCATCAAATTTATTGTGTGCGTTGGAATTTTCGCTGATGATGGAAGAAATGCTAATGTTTTGTGGGAAGGCCTGAGCCCCGCAGTGCGACATTTATAGCCTGATGATGACGACGATGATGATGATGATGAATTTTATGAGGTGTAATGTTAACATGATATAAATTTGATTGCACTACTATGAGTATTTCACTTTCTGCACGAAAGTATTTCTTTCAAATAAAATAATAATAATTCTAATTTTATTTTAAATAAGATTAATTATATTCTAAATTATACATACCTTCTCAGTAAAGTAGCCAAGTCATTGAAGCTTATTACAAAATTAATTCAATACCAAAACTTTTTCTGCTCAATCGCTTTATAAATAGAGAGTCCAGCCATTCAATTGTTCCTCAAATATTTGAGAACAGGATTTTCCTCCTCGGCCTAACAAAGAAGAGTCTTTCTTAATAACTGCGGAAATTAATTTATTTTTATCAATAATTCTTTTCTGTACATTACCTACTTTCTCAAGATAGAAACTGACCAAAGCATCTACCAATTTAAACATAGTCCCTAAGACTATTTTCTCAATTTTTTTATAGATTTCGTACAAGTCATACTTAAAGTTTAATTTTGTAACATACATTTTGGTCCCAAAATAACTTTATAGTTCAATATTACTACTTAATACAATACAATACAAATACTTTTTTTAATAAGAAGAAATCGCTTTTTATATTACAATTGTAACTAATTTATTATTTATTCTGTGTAAGTACGAAAATATATATATAAATATAAAAACGGGGACCTCTGTTTTTAATTATATAAAAAGACCTGAGATGGATGTTCTGTTATTTATATTTTTTAATTACCTCTTTTAAATGAGAAAATTGCAAGACCCTTAACAAAACTTTTCATTACGAGTGAAATAAATAATTTGTATTGATTTTATTGATAAGTACTCAATTTGCAAGACCATTATTTGCTTGCTTTACCATAGAGCTAAAAATGTTATTTTCCAGACAGAAGCGTCGCTGCATCTCACTGCGGACGTGATTCCACTGGTTTCAATTTAAATATTAACAAGAACTTTTAATTCCTCACTGAGTGTTTATGACTGGTGAGTGGTGACACGTGTTTTGTATTTAAATGGCTTCCTTAAACATTCATATTATTTACGATTTTTTTGTTATTCAAACAACAAAAAAAATATTTTGAAAATATTTTTGTTTTTTACAAAGAAAATCCAACATTTTGTTTATTATTTTAAGGCCTCAATGAATTGAGGCCTTAATAATAAACAGTTTGATCATTTAAACGTAATATAATATAATACCGGATCACCTCATATTTCTGGCTCAAAACCTGTCCCTGGAGGGTTCGGCTGGATGACGCACTTTCTGAGCCTTTTGCTACTGAACGCGGAGTAAGGCAAGGATGTGTGCTCTCACCTCAACTATTTAACATCGTGGGCGAGCATATCATGCGTCGAGTGTTAGCGGCCTGGGAAGGCGGAATCCGAACCGTTGTTCGCCGGGAACCTAGTAATTTGGAGAAGCTATTCTGGAAGCCCTGAAATGCAACACGCAGGCGGCTATCCGTCTAGCCCAGGGTAGGACCTTTTGGAGAGCCCTGGTCCGCGATGATGCTATTGGTGGTCACGACCCTCAGGCGTGAGGACTCGACGACGAAGAGAGAAGATTTTTTGCTGAACAGCTTGAGTTTTATTTTGGATTTTTGAACGTAAGACCTGTTACGTACTGATTCGGAGTAGACACGTTAAGCAAATGCTGTTTTTAGAATTGCTAATAATCTATTTGGTATTTCGGTTTATGATAAATATCAATTACAGAAAAGCAAGAATTTTCTTCGAAGAATCCCCTTTTCGCGAGAATCTGAAAAGGTGGCTCCTGAATTATTTTAGCTTCTCACACGTAGCGTGAAATTGGGCGCTTCTCGTTATACACGGAACATTTGTTACAACAACTGGACCGTTTTAGTGGTTTATTTATTATGTAACATTAGAAAGAGATTTACTGATTCTGAAATAAACCAACAAATCCACTATAGGACTCAAATGCTTATTTACATTAAAAATCATTGGGTATACATGTTGTTTACATATAAAATTAAAGAAATCTTTAATCTGTAATTTAACATGCACAGATAATATTCAAGATTTTTTTTATTTGTTTTATTCGACATTGAAGTTGAGCTTAGCTTAGATTCTAATCTAGTATATAGTAATGATAAGACCGATGATACAAGCGCATATCAATTTAGAAATGTCACTAAGATCTAGTTTCATTTTATAAACAAGTAACGTTTAAATTAAAATAGTTTTCTTATTAAATTAATTACAAGTATTATTATTATTATCAAACGCATACATTTTATATTATTTTAGACAACACAAACTTTCAAACGGAATTTAACCTCAAGCTTGTCACAATCACAAGCTTGTCAATATGAATACTTTGAGAAATCTAACAAGATTGCTTGAGTAAAGATATTGGTGACTCTTGCTTGGCCAAGAATTCTAACTTTTGACGTTACTAACTTCATCGGTTTACTAAAGAATATAAAATTTTACTTAAGCAATTACTTTTGCTTCAGTATGTCTAGTCAGACAGCTAAACATACCGTTCCCTACTAATAACCAAACCGCGTACCATTTTTAGACATTAATATGAATCTAACAAAGTACACTCAATAATCTAGACCAATCATTGCATTGGTATTACAAAAGCTAACACGAATTCCGCTAATCCATCAAATGGCTGGAACATTGTGTGTAGCATTTCCATCCCGGATGAATTTTAGAAATGCGCTCGTCTCGTGCGTATTTGTTTCCGTGCCGTCACTAATATGAATACTTCGCCGATTGATTAATCGAAGCTATTTCGTTCATAACTGTTTTTTTGCTTTTGTTTTTACTGTTGTTGTAAAGTAAATAGCCTATAACTGTCAAAGTCAAAAAAAATCAAGTCATCAATGCAAATGATTGGTATTGAATTAATCCCCACGCTTGCCAAATACGGGTTGGTGATCACAAACCCGGGCTATGCACCGAATAAATCCGAAACACACTTTGCCCGACCTGGTAGTTGCACCCGGGACATTTGGGTATCGGGCCGAGCGCTATACCATTCGGCCAACGGCGTTTATTACTTAATTAAATTAAAATTTCAAATATTATGATAATTATGTTATAATTACCACTTAATTAACCTTAACCTTTTTGATTTTTGTTACACTATTTAAACAAGGAAAAGAAAAATTGTTTCAATAAATTTATTTAAAACAATAATATTGATAAGATCACAAATTTGGAGTTGATGGGATACAATTATTGGAGCTAGCGGTACTAAGCCGCCACCACAGTACACATAATTAACAGTAGTTCGATTTCATAGTAAGCGCCCGAATCGACGACGCACGCACACAGAGGCGTCGTTTCTACCCCATTTTGGAAATGGCAAAACTCCGCAGTGGCACGCCGCGCCGCGAGAGTCCGCGAGACTGGTCGAGTGAGCTGTCGGTTGTGTCGCGTCGCGCCGCTCTGCTCGCGCGCTTATCGTCCGCCTGCCCTTTGTTTATTTTTTTTTATAACGTGGTTATAATGGCGGCTTTAATTAAATTTATTATATACTAGTGGTCACCCGCCCGCTTCGCTTAGCGAATATAATGGATCAATGAATGCTAATCAAAATAATTATTAGGTTTACTAACATCATATATAGCCTATCATTTGCACAATCTCATGTTCTTACTACATATAGGCATTTACAATATAAATCTAAACACGCCTGCTTTATTTTTGTAGGCGCCAACCCTAGCGCTCCGCCTAGCCGTAGGTTTTTAACTCAAGAATAAGGGGTCAAAAAAAAACCCGGTTAAACTACTGTATATTATGTATATTGTGCCGCCACATTCTGGCTTTTTATCTTTCCACGTGTCAACCTACGCGCTACGAGTACGACTACAGACGACATAATGAACCGGTACACAGACTACAACAACGCTACGATCCAATCTAACTACGAAAATGTTTGCTACGGCTCACTTTCTTCTTAGTATTTTTTAGGAATTTCCAATCAAGTCAATTGTTTTTTTTTTTTTTATTAGGACAACCAACAAGACAAACACTGATACAAGCAAAAATTGTAGAAACAAACATAAACTTAAACCTAAGTGTCCTCCTAATTACAGGTTGCCACGGCATGCAATGTGGACTATAATTAACATTAAAAAAAAATCATTTTCTTTATTTATAATATTTTAAAGATAAAAGTATATAATGCTTCCCTTTTAGGGCCAGCTAATGCAACAAAAATAAACTAAATGAATAATTGAGTAATTACTTATATATATCCTTCCTATCCATCCATTGTATATATTTATATACATAGTATACATAGTATATATTTATTTATATATATATATTGTTTATATAGTGTGTCATGGAGTAGTGGACTGTATGATACATTGTTGGAAACACGTTGTATTTTGTAAATATTAATAAGTCTAATAAAATACAAATTATTCATGAAAAAATAACCTGACAACTTCAAACAAATACCAATAACTTACTTAACAACTAACAACTAACATCATGTCAAAAAAGTCTTAGAAAAAGTAAATACATTTCTCAATTTGAATAGTAAAAAAGATTTGGACCAGCCAGTTGCCAACATAGTGTGTTACATTTATTTATATTGACTTAAAAGTACATTGTGGCTTATACTCGTAATTTGGAAGAAATAATTTATTGTTTTTTACTAATGAAACAATTACGTTTTTGTCGGAAACTTTGTAATTTTTATAGTCTTTTGAAACGTGAGAGAAGGTGAGGAAACCGCTCTTAAAAGTTAAGGTATTCGGCGTATTTGTTTTATAAAGTTTTTTATTGTTCTTGCATATTTTTGCACTCCGTAAGGAAACTATGCTACGCTCGCTCAGTTACACGTTTCCTGATGAATTTATGAACCGCTTTCTCATACTTTTCCCGTTTAAAAACTTTTAAGAAGTCGGGAAGTCTTTGCTTCTGTTGGAAATTTAAAAATTGTTTATTTTTAAATCCTCTGTTGAAATGTAGGTATTGGATATATGCACGTCCTTAATAAGTCATAGGATGTTGTTCTAAACAAAACCATACAGCATTAAGAGTATAAATACATAGCATACCGACTTTGTGATCTAGTGGTTATTTCCAGCGGGGGGTACATGTTTGTGTACTCGGTTTGGTTGGCGGTTTGTTTGTCTGGCTGGCTAGCAACCATCATCTATCTATGTCGCCATAAAATCAATGTTTGCAGCATTGTTGTGTTCCAGCCAGCTAGAGGTAAGAGAGCTAGTGCATCAGTAGTTGAGGATTCCGAGTGAATTGCGCTTCCACCTTCGGCTTTATCATCACTAAGCATCAGGGGAGACGAGGGCCCAAGTGCTTATCCGTAAAATATAAAGAAAAATTAACCGGTCTCACTACTATTATTTACGATGTAATAAAAGGCCTATATTCATAGCGGAGACTTTATACCTAGCGCTAAACAGGCCAGACAGACAGGAGACAGCTGTGTGTTGCCCTTACTATGTGATTAAATCTACGTAACATGTAAGGGATAACCTTTTCATGCAATCCATTTTTTGCCTTTATAAATTTAGTATTCAGAAGACAACGTTAAAGGATATAGCTAATTTCAAAGGATATTAAACTACTCTTCATCATCAGCCTATAGGTGTTCCACTGCTGGGCTTAAGTCTTTCCTCATCGTACATGGTAATGTCACAGGCAAGAGATCGGGTCAGCTGACGCCATAGCGTTAATAGTGTTATTCGTTTTTTACAAATTTAGTAGATAACTGTCTACACAAACTGTAATTGGCCTACTGCACGCTATGGTGTAACTGGTGTAATGCTTTGGCCTAGAATACACGGTCAAACGTAAATACGTAAAACATAAGTAATGAAACTGCAACTCTAGTTACTTTTGAAATTCATTTGAGTTTGTGTTATAGAGCCCTATAGACAACCACACACGATGCAACAAGTGTGAAACCAGATTGAGTGTAAATAAATAAATGAATAAATAGCTACAATGTTTGGAGTCTAGTATTCAATAATTGTTGAGTTCCGACAGTTAGAAAATCACCGTGTCGGCATTATCATCAGTGCTCTGATTCTCGTAACAAAACCGTAACGATATCGTAGCTACTTAGCCGTTGAAACCATTTTTGTATTCCCATCCGTCAATTGAGCTGATTCTAAACTAATTTAAACGAAGTTCCAACCCACCGTATTCAGATCTACCGTATACGGTTAGATAGTTAGAACTTCGTTCGAACGAGTTTAAAATTGGATGTTAGAATGAAAATGGTTTCGACGACTAAGTCGCTACAATATATTGTACAATATATTGTTACAAGAATCGGAGGGGAGGTGCGATGAAGGCCAAGTGCTTACCCGTAATTAATAAAAACCAATACAAAAAAAATCTTAAGGCTCATCTCTGCACTTTCAAGTTACATCGCAACGTGGTACTGGCCCAAATATTGGCGGCGGGGAGCGCACTCCGCGCCGCTATAACAGACTATTGTCGCCAGCCAGTTTTAATAACACGCTCTATAGGCTGCGGGGCTCTTCAACTTCAAGATACTGCTTTTATAGGATAGATGTTACTTTATCCTTCTTCTCCTTTAAAAGGTTGATTAATTTACAGTTGCACCTTTTAAAAAAGTGCTGCGCATTAGCACCTTTTCTATTCGATTTGAATGAATTGGGTTGGTCTAAGCCCAAATTTTGTCGAACAAACTATTTAAACTAACAAAAGACATCTTTCGACTCTTGGAATCAAATCAATGTAGTAAATTTTGCTATTAATTAAAAAATATAATTAAAAACAAACCCCTAAGAGCTAAGACTTACTCTGCACATTCGAGTTGCATGGCAACATGGTATGGCCTAAATATTGGCCGCGGCGAGCGCACTCCGTGCCGCAATCACCGACTATTGTCGCCAGCCAGTTTTAATAACACGCTCTATAGGCTGCGGGCCTCTTCAACTTCAAGACACTGCTTTTATAGTAGAGATACGCTGTTATTCTATCCTTCTTTTTCTTTCAGATTGATATTCTGTCACGTTTTTTGCAGCACACACCATGTCACTGCATAAAAGATAGATATGGAACCGGAGTTGTTGTGTAACTGTGTACGGGAAAGGGATTTATCTGATTCATTATTGGCAACTTGTCAGGAAAGTAACAGTGTCTCAAGAAAGTCTTCCTCCGTGTCTAATTTTTTTTAATATTTTGTGCCAGAACATTTTAACTAATAAAATGTTCTACACATTGAGATCAAACACTTTTACATTTTACATTAGTTTTAAACCCTTTGCAGGTTCAGAGTCAAACAGACACTGAAGAGTTGATCGTCTCATCATAACTAACATTGCGTCTTAAAAAGTCTTTAATTTGCATATTTCATGTGCAATATAATGTTACTCTTTATTTACAAACAAAGACAATAACAAGATAATAATTAAACTACTTAAACTTATAAAAAACTATAAACTATAACTATTACTAATTATAAATAAAAAAAAAGCCCCAAATCATCCCCATCAGGCAGAGTGCCCCGTAAGCTAGCAGCATTGCCATTGTAGTATTCGTGTAAACTGTAAATAACAATATTTACTTCGTACGGCTTTTCTTTAAAAATCATATCATCTGAATCAGTGCTTAAGTGTCGGAGTCATGCGCGAATGTAAATATATATTGTACGAAATAAATATATTTTTATTATGAACTCTCCCTTTTTTGAAGTTAGCCAAAAACGGTAAATATAAAGTAAGCAAATAGTACCTACATAAATTAATTAAACTTTATAATTTCAGTCCAGAAGTACTTTAGACGGGTTAAGTGCCGCATTGTCGTGTCTCCATTTTAACCCTGCAAAATATAAAAGTACCGGGAGTCTTTGTTTTATATGACAAAGGTTCCTTCGACCGAGTGTGACAAAAAAGGCAAACACGCCTGGGCACACGTCTTGTTTGCGTGTTTGCGTTACGGGGGAAAACAATTCGACGCCAAACAACTTGTAACGAAGCGAGAAATAGTTGACACTTGTTAGCTTTGATGGTGCGACCGTAATATGGTGTTTGAAATGTTTACATTAAAGGATAATTGTAGAGGAAACTTTTTGGCTTAAAGTGTTCTTTTTAAGATGATTAAGTTTAAGTGTTTTTTATATATTTTAGCGTTTTATTAACGCTTAAATATACTTAAGTAAAATTTAAAACACTGAAAAAAGACGACAACCTCAGGCGGGAATCGAACCACGCACCTTCCGCATTCCGGGCGGCTGCCTTAACCACTTGGCTACCGAGGTCTGGCTTTCACCCGTCGAAATTTTTCAGTGCTTGATGCTTATGTTTTTTAGTCAACATTGCTTCATCAATCTTAGAAGTTTTCACCTCTGAGATCCGAAAGAAATATTTTTACAAATATTTGAACATTCGGTTAAGATGAAGCTGCGTTATAGATAAGTGTTTTTTATATATTATATAAAAAACACTTATATATTATATGATTAAGTTTGTAACAACTTTAGTAACACTAAAGTCGCAATCAGGCGAAGGGCCCGTCTGATGGTAAGAATTCGTAACGTAAACATGAAGGCGTAGTCATCGTCAGCCTTTACACGTCCCAATTTTTAAGAAAAAAGAAAAGAAAAGAAATTATTTATTGACGATCACACAGACGTAACAGAAAAAGAACAATGAATAAGAAAACATTTAAAAAAAATAAAAATAAAAAATAAATTAAATAACAATGAGTGTGTGTGAAGGCCAACTAGGACCCTGCCTCAGCTTTGTGCCGTTGCGGTGCTGAGAAACAAACACCACCACAACGACGCTGGTATTCTGACAGGGCCTATGGTGAGTGTTGTGGTATTGTGTGTGTGCGTGTACATATAGAGATGATATATTATAAAACATAGTTACATACATATTTAAAATAAATGTTTAAAAAACGTTTAATTTATATATTTACATAAAGATATTGTAAGAAATATTATATATATCGAAATACAAACAAAAAAATAAAAAATAAGAAATAAATAAATAAATAAATAAATGAGTAAGTAAGGCTCGATGCGCTAGATGCCTTCGCTACTCCGGATTTAAAATAAGGTCCGTGAAACTAGTTTGTTCGGCTTTTGACACAAAAACATGACTTTTGAGACGGATAAATTCATTGAATGATACATTAGTTTGTTTATTCATTCATTCATTATTTCAATCGTTAATTCTTTCGTTATTTCATTAATTCATTTGTTCAATAATTTGTTAATTTATTAAATCACATATTTTTTTGTCCATTAATTTTTAACATTCAATTTTTTTTCATTCATTCATATATTACTTCATTCATTGATAATTCAACGTATGTCGTTGAACGAAAGAATCAATGAATGAATGAATGAATGATTAAACAAATTAATGTATCATTGAATGAATTTAATAAGAGTGCAACCGAAAAGTACTCCACTCGACGTTACAGCATGATCATAATTTGCAATGTTAATATACAGCGGAGCCCTACAGGGTTAGAAGTGTCTTTGTGTGTAAGAAAATAATTTCTGCTTTTAATTTCATTCAAACTGCCATAAACAGCTGTGTAACGTACGTAAACGTGTGAGTGGGATCGTAAAGAACGAACGCACGCTTTGCGATTAATTAACAATGTTCAAACTGCGAGTAAGTTACGTCGCTGCAACTTTAAATTAGTGAGAGCAACTTAATGTGCTCATCAAGTTAGTACCCGACAATGTATGATGCACATTCTACATTGTCAATTTGCACAGTTTGTGATTTTAGTTGAAGTTTCAAATTTGTTAGTGTTTTAGAACTTCTAGTGTAACACAATGTTATTTCTCTTTATTATTTAACCGTTTTAATAAAAATCTATTGCCACATGTCTGTCAGAGCATCACTTAACAATGGCTCGACAGATTTGGCTGGTTTATTCTTTGTTGTAATCGTAATTGTCAAGACATATGTTTTCTACATTCAAAAAATGGTTTTCGAGCCGGTCAAACCATCAAAGGATACGGCTGTTCACTGAGCGAGCGGGCGGGCCACTAGTTAAAAATATAATTGAAGTTTCGTACATAACAAGTTATAAAACGGAGAAAAGATGACTTCTATTTTCGTCTGTGTCTGTCTAAGACGTTTATTTGTCATGAAAAATACAATTTGGTTGAGTTTAATAATATAAATAATTAACAAAAACATTCACAATTGCAGCTGGTAAGTACAGCAAATACCTACCTAATAGTTAGCCTTTCTCCTTCGATCAATCCTTTCTTATGCCGCACACAGATGGATTATACTTCACAACCAACTTGGAAATATCATACATATGAAAAAAACCCGAACACGCATCATACTACAATACCATAAACAGTTCTGACGACTTACGACTTACTAACAAAACAATCTACTTACCATAATACGAGTAGACCTCATAATATCACGTTAAAAAAAAAAATTACTTATTAAAAACAACAGTTACAGTGCCAAATACCTCATTAAAAAGCATTTACAGTGAAAATTTGTAAATATTAGTAATTATTATTTATTTATTATTATTATATAAGTATGGAGAGGCCTATGTCCAGCAGTGGATGTGTGTAGGCTGAAAATGATAATGATGATAATAGAAAAATGAAATTGTTAAAATCTGGAAGCAAGAAAAGCATGGGTACATACATAGTCCGCTTAACCAACTTTTAACTACAGGAGTCATTCAAAACCACATCTGAAATGAACCAAAGCCATTCGCTTTCAAAGGAAACATGTAGGTACATTACCTTACAAAAAAAATGCAATGATGAATATCTGCGTAATAGTGAGAAAGTTCCTGCAGCTTGAGCAAAATAACTTCAAGCCACGCCGTTAATTACTTGGCCAAAAGCCCGTAATAACAGTTGTCCCAAGCTTTTCCTATTTTTAATTTGGCTCAGAAAAGTTTAATACGAATATTACCTACATCTAAATTGTTATCCAATTATTCAATACGTATACGAGTATCAGTTTGATATCTTATTAACCTTTAACTAATCAATCAATTTGAAGCTTTTAAAGATATCCTAAAGCCACGCTAAAGTGGAAAGTACTCGCAAAAGTACTGCTGATGAGTTAGCAGGTTATAGGAATGAAGTTCTAGTCTAGTTTAGTTTGTACCACCCACACGGATGATAGTGTAAATCTGCACCATATAATATTATGGCAATAAACTGCACCGATAGCTTGCTTTGTTACATGGCGATATAGTCTTAGATGAAATTGTAATGAATGAGAAAGGATAAAGAAAACAATATCAAAATAATGAGGTTTATTTCGAAGTTTATGTAAATAAGTAACTTCAAACTAGAATATCGTTTCGGCAGTAATGCTTAAATAACTATTATATCAATGACTTGGTTGTTCAGCAATTATCCATACAATTAAAAAAGAGGTAAAATCACAAGGCTGTTTGTTTGTTTGAGGAATCGTAGCATCGTAAGGGCTACTGGTCCAATTCCAAAAACTTTTTCATGCTACATTCCATGTGAGTGAAATGGGCTATAACTTATGTTAATAAAAAAAGACTTTCTTTTTTAAATATTAAATCCACGTTGATGAAGTCGCGTGTAAATTAAGGTCTCTACTACTTAATATTTAACCTGTAGACGCTAATTATTATTATTATTTTTTTTATATTTTTAGACAACATCACATACATTGTTCTGATCCCAAGGTAAGTAGCTAAAGCACTCGTTTCATGGAAATCAGAAACAACGACGGTACCACAACCACCCAGACCCGACACAATATCGAAAAGTTCGTTTTCGACATTGACCCGACCGGGAATCGAACCCGGGACCTCAGAGTTAGCGCCGCCTAAAGTCCGGCGTGCAAGCCACTCGGCTACGGAGGTCGTCAAGGTCGTCTAATAAATTATGTTTGCAAAAATTTATACGGCAGCTCGCCGTTGTAGCATTATTTAGCTACAAGATAATTTTTTTGTTGACTGTGAGGGTAGTAACTACACAGTGAATTCACAAACAACTAGGAAAAATCAACGAGTCTTCTAGGGCCTCGGAAGCTCAGCGATCAGAGCATTGGACCGGTTATCCAAAGGTCGTGGGTTCGATTCCCACTCGAGCTTCCTGAGGCTGGTTGAATTTTTCTAGTAAAATTTTATTTTTTTACTATATATATTATATTCATCATCATCATCATCATCATTGGCCTATCTTAGTCCACTAGAAATACAAAATTGTGAATGCAAAATTCAAAATAATTATATTATTTTGCTTTTAACGATATGACTGGACGGGTCTTTAATTAATCCGTATTTGTGTAAGGTTTGTGGTCACAAACCGACATTCAGCAAGCGTGTTCGTTATTCCAATAAATTATAATAATAACCTGATTTACCCAGCAGTGCGGTTTATAGGCTAATTAGGTACTATATACACTAACAAACTATCGCGTTCCTTAATTAACAAAAAATTTAAACTAAAATAATCTCTCTTCTGTAAAGGTATTATATCGTTATTATATCATACATAAAGAAGGTATGATACCATTTGACTAATTAGTTTGCGTTCAAATTCTTTGATAATTAGGCACTACTACTAATAAAACCCTAAACTACATACATTACACTTTAAGACTTACGTGACTTTTGCAGAGCTAAAGTAGATACAAAAGATACCCCAAACTAACTCGTAACTTTGGCATTCAACTGTAAACTAGTTTTTCATGACTTAGTTACTTATTCGAAATCTTTCGAGTTCTCATAGTAATATATTGCGGGTACGTGGATTGGAAAGCTTGCAGTGTACCAAAATAGTTGGCGAGAAAACAAACTTGTTATTGATAACTGAAAACTTTTTTGTTGTTTGCGAAATAGAACTATGTATAAGTGCTAAAAAAAAGTTTCAATTAGGTAATAGCAGATGAATTCTTTAAAAATATATTTATTAGCATTTTCTCGCACGTAAAGAAAATATACTACCTCAGGTATCGTGCCTCAGGTCAACTAAAAAGGCCTCATTGGCATATATACTTACATTTATATTATTTTGAAATTTCGCATTCTAAATGCTATATGCTAAATGCTAGTAAAAAAAGTAAATAGCCTATATACTGTCCCACTGCTGGGCAAAGGACTCCATAATTGAAATCAAGTCACCCCTACAATTGATGGGTATTAGCTTAATCAACACGCTTAGCAAATACAGGTTGGTGTTCACAAACCCGGGCTACGCATCGAAAAATTCAAAACACACTTTGCCTGACCTGGGAATTGAACCCGGGACCTTCGGGTATCGGGCCGAGCGCTCTGCCACTCGGTTAAAATGAACTTATTTTTTTTTATCTTGTATATATACTAACAGTCATTTTGTTTTTTGAATAATTGTGTATTGTAAACGATTTAGATGAAACTTTGCACATAGACAGACCATGACACGGGCTAGGATACTTATATATATATATTTTATCTCGGTAGCAGGTTCTTGTGGGATAGTGTAGTCTTCGCGAACGAAGTCGCGGGCGACAACTAGTTTTACTATAATTTTCTAAAATTAATGAGTATTGACTAAATTATTACGCTCTTGTACGAAACAAACGCTAGCTGCAAGAAAGAACTAAGGCAAACGAAATCTTTCTACTCGTAGTACTATCGTAAGAGTTTATAAACATAAAAATATCCACTTTTGCGAACGTGAAGAGAATGCATGCGCATATATTTCCCAATGCTTCATAGGACTGCGCAGATATTACAATATTTATTATTTGTAATACATTCGTTTCGCTGTCAATAGTGTCCTTTGGACTGGGAAAAAGGAAATTGTACAGTGCAAATAAATTCTAATAGGTGAAAATGAGGAGCCCGATGGCGCAGTGGTTAACAATTGTTCTACAATTGCTAAACTTAAGCAACCTTTGCAAAGGCCGATCGTCGGATGTGTGACCAAAAATGTATTATCTCGAGCACCTCCGTGCTTCGGAAGGCACGTAAAGCCGTTGGTCCCGGCTGCATTAGCAGTCGTTGACAAACACCAATCAAAAACGGGCCCGCGTGGTGGTTTATGGCCCGTTCTCCCTGTAGTGTCCAAACCATACAGAAGTCGCCAACAGTGAGGAAATAATAATGGGTTGGTCATAATGAGTAAATTTTTTGTCTGTTATTCTACGTTGTTTGTTGACAACTTCCCATCTCTCTACCCTCCCCCCTCCCAATTCCTACTCCCTCCTCAAGATCCAACTCCTTCCTCAGGGCCGGCAACGCATCTACGATTACTTTGGTTTTGCGGGTGTCCATGGGCGGCGGTGATTACTTTCCATCAGGTGACCAGCCTGCTCGTTTGCCTCCTTTTAATATATTAAAAAAAAACTTTTCCTACCATAACATACGCATTGTCCATACACCACTAATTTCAAAGTTATAAATAAACGGTTAAAGTTTTTCCAAGATCATTTTTAACACGTCAAGGTTATCGACCTACATTAGCTAAAGTCAATTTGCATATTCAGGAGAAATAAGTATTTGCTTCTGAATCATATAAGCGTAGGCAAATTAACCTTTAAAGCCAAGCTCTAAGTAAAAAAAGGAACCTTAAAACAACGAACTGACAAACTGTCAATAAGCACAAATTAAATTGAGTGCCTTATTTAAGCCGACTTAATACAGTATTAATCTGCTTAACGAAATTTACATAATTATTATACAATATTGTCCAAACTGAATTAACTAATTGTACCTACCTGTACGTACGTTAAATTATGTTTGTTGAAGTAATAAATAATTGCGAACGGCTAAGTATGTAAAGAATCGAAGGAGCAATGATGGATTAACGGGTTATTAATTTTAATTAACACAATATTAATAAAAAAACCAGCTTGTTTTTATAGTATTTGAAAAAAGACAAAGTGTTGAAAAGAATTCCACGAGCGGTTTTCGAAACCGCACCCCATGACTTGCCGTGTCAGGTACACTACCATTAATGCTATCGTGACTGAACAAATTGTATTTTGTTCGCAACAATATTTGCGTAAAATTATATTAACCTTCATTCTATAGCTAACCATTAAGTAATTTTACCTCTGGGTTTTTCCTAGCTGTTAAGATACAAACTTTTTGGTATAACTATGACTGAAAATACGATTATCGCTGACCTACAGTTTGATGATCATAAAAATTCAAAATTCAAAATTCAAAATCATTTATTCAGTTTAGGCTATTATTAGGTATAGGTTTACAAGTAGCTCTTGTGAATGTCACTATGCCATCGGTTCGTAAGTCTACTCTGGGCGGGAGATCTTGTACTGAGAAGAACCGGCAAGAAACTCAGCAAGTGTCCAGCTCTTTTCTCCCTTACAGCGTCAAAAATATTGGAAAATGCCCTATCATAGCAGGACACTTTCCATTACAAATAAACACAAAATTATAGAAGACAACCACAACATGTACATAAAAAACAAAAATATCACAAAATAAAAAAAAAACTAAGTTAACAAATTTACATCAGGTAAGCAAATTTACATCATACCAATTGGCAAGTTACTTTATTGGTAATAAATGATTCTACTAATAAGTACAAGAGCGAAATATTACTTAGGTACCTACCTACTGATAGCCTTACTTAAAGTCCATGCTTACGGCGAAACCTCAGGTAGGTAATATAATCTAAAAAGCTTGCAAACTTGAAATTTGTCAAAAAAAACTTTTTTGTCTTAATCGTGTAAGCCATCCACTGGGTTAATTTTTAGGTTTTAATTTATGAGATCGTAGGGCCTCAAGTTTACTAATTCAATAACATCAGAACAGTTTGTCAGTATACTGATTTCACATAAAGAGCTATTCAAAAGAGTACCGCCTCTGTGGTCTAGTGGTTAAGACTACCGGTCTCTGATCCAGAGGTCCCGGGTTCGTTTCCCAGCGGGGGATACTTAGTATACTCGGTTTGGGTAATAGTAAGACTGGTTTTTCTGCCTGCTATCATCCACCATCTAATCTAAATATATCGCCAAAACACCAATGTTTATAGCATTGTTTTGTACCGGCAGCTATAGAAAAGATAGCCGTTGTCTCAGTAGTTGAGGATTCCGGGTGAAGTGTGCTTCCACCTTCGCCCTTATCGTCACTTTACATCAGCTGAGATGAAGGCTAAGCACTTACCTGTAAGTTATAAAAAATGGTTGGAATAGATATTCCATGTTTTGTTCCCGTCAGGTAAACTTTATTTTAATAAGTCAAAGTTTATAAGTGATTTAGTAGGACTACTGGAAAAATGTATTACGTGGATGAAGTCGTGGGCGGGCTGTTTGTTTCTGTATATCATCATAAGATAAGATAAAGATAAATAAGATAAATAAACTTTATTGTACATCAAAAATAAAACATTCCACAAAATACACGTACAAAAGGCGGTCTTATCACTAAGAGTGATCTCATAATCATCATCACCAGTTCATTTTGTGTCCCCACTGCTGGGGCACGAGCCTTCCCTGCGAATGGAGAGGGAAAACAAGTCGTAAACCACCACGCGGGCCCTGTGTATATACTTACGTCATGTGAAATTAATAAGGCACAGTTCCACCGTGAACGGGGCCGAGGAGATGTCTGTGGCGAACGGATATTTGCATGTGAAAGAAAATTGATTTTACATAAAGTGGGGCTCGTATAGCGAGGAGTGCGTGCTTATATTATTTTTTGTTTTATTTGCCTATGTCTCATAAGTATTTAACTTTTAAAAGTTATCAACTTTGAAATGATGATACTCATTGTAAACATATTTTTACTGTGTAATAATAGATATAGGTATAATAGAAAGCAATATAAATTTATATAAACATAAAAAAATAATAATAACGAAAACATTTATAAATGTATATTTAATTATTGCTTTTCTTTCATGTTTTAATTTTTTATATATACAATATAGATTGTAGTTGTATACGTCTCGCGCTTTAAGTAACACTACCTACTCTCTCTGTTATCGAAAATGAGTCTTATTTAACATCGATCACTCCGCCATTGATACAACTTATTGATTATATTTAAAGAATCGACTAGAATAGCTAAACTTTTAATGCTAACATACCTACAAAATGAGTATTTTTATAATAATAAGCTCTACCAGTTTCGAACAATTCTTTTTACTTCCACACGAGTGGTCGGTACGTTTAGAGGAGTGAGGCTTCCATAAAATCGTGTTGGTAGTCAAGTGACACGTGCTGCGAAATCGAGGTTCAAGTGGCGTACAGCAAATTGCTCGCAAGACCTACAGTACTGATTTATATTCTACAGGTTTCACGGTGTCAAATTTGAAAATCAGAGCTACCGTAGTTCGGTGACTTTGTCTGGCAAATTAGGAGCTAAATTATAAGCATTAATTTGGAATCAGTATAGCGTTCATTTAAATTAGCATAATTGCTGAAAAAGTCAAAATAATTCGGTCAACTCAACCGTTATAAATGCTTGCTGGTTTAATCTGGAATCTTTTGGCTGTATTTAATATTCCGCGCCATGATTATTTATAACTAATTATTCAAAATATTTTTAAATAACTTTTTTTAAATTAGCTATTTTTTTGCTTGTCATATAGGTTTGACTAACGAAATCAACAGAATACATACCTATAGGCTAACCAGGGGTAACTAATTATACTTTGTGAAATTTAAAGTTTTCTTTGTGAGAGAAGAAATTATTATAAAATTGCCTTACCCATAGTTTAAGAATAGAACTGATTTTAAATACTTTCTATTACGACTATTTTGTGTGACTATACAATAAAACCGTACAAAATACCTTAGTTTTAGGGTGACACCAAACAGAGCTGTGTGGAAATCAACCAATAATAGAGTCCCTTAATTTTAACGGCTCTTCTCCGCTTCTTTTCAGTGGACGGTGGTTAGCAGAGCAGTCATGAGCGGTGTCGTATTTCTAAGGAAAACCGTAAAGTTCACAGAAAACAAATGAAGGATTAAATTAAAAACTCTTTTGTATTGAACGGAGGTTAGGCAACATAAAAAAAATCATTAAGTACCTACCTAGATTATAAATTATAATTAAAAAATTCAAAATTCAAAAAATCAAAATTCTTTTTTTCTTACGTAATTGGTCGATCGCTTAATTCTCACGATGTACGTGCTAATCATTAATACTTAACATTCAACGGGCTGGTAATACAGGGCGCGAATCGTTGAATGACGTACCCGTAGAATTTCTCTATATATTTACTAATAAAGTCATCATTCTAAAATCCACACGACTTAGAAATTATTATCTAGTTAACGGAGCCTCCTTTTAGGCTTATTATAATCGCCTGTTTCAGGAGGCAAAGCTATAAGTGTGTATTATAATTTATAATAATAAAAAGTTAACATACATGTTTTTATTTTTACTAAATTCTTATTACTAATTTTTTAATTATACTTATTAGTCTAATTTTATACTGACGTGTGTGTTAGTATATGTAAGGATGTGTTGTGTAGTGTGTTAAGTATGGTATGTGCCTGTGGTATATATTGTGTATGAGGGGTGAATGTGTATAATCTCATTCTGATTTTTTCAATAAAATATATTTGTACAAGAAGGTCGCATACTTAAATCAAAACCATTTCTATTAACAGTTAACCTCTACCTCCAATTCCCAGCGCTACCAGGGAAGGTGCACTCATATGAGTCGCGCCCTTACCTGAAATTTATTTCCCTATTTCGCGTGTAATTTTGATCCAATGTTGACTAAATTTTCATTTGCCGAGTGTGCTTAAAGGGGCGACGCGACATTTTCCTTGTAGCAATTTGTAAATAGCTTTGGCTTTACACTGAGGACAGATGAGTTAACGATTCGTGGAATTAAATCTTTAACTTTGCCGTTGCGGTTTTTAAACTTATGACAGTAACTTTTTTACAAACTGTAGATTTTACAGAGTTAAATAGTAATAGTTCTTTGTTGTATAATCGTCAGTGTTTTACGAGTGTTCTGACCCTTTACTCGCGACTTCGTCAGCGTGGATAAGAAAAATTTAAAAAAATATTTTATTTATCAAAATAAAATAGCCTAGGACTTTTTGGCGGGAAAGTGAAGAGTCATGTCTGCGGTTTTGTTTTATTTTCTAGAATTTGTATTATGTGTGAAATAATGGTGGATTATTAACCGTTAAGTGTTCGTGAACTTGCATGAGTGTTGGGAAAATAAAACAAACAGTGCAACGTCACTTTTCAAAAACTCTCAAGAAGTCCGCGTGTGAGGTCTTAGTAAAGCCCCACACCTTTACTGAGATACTCGAGGGGTTGGGGGGTATATCATTTCTCACTTCTCATTACTATTATCATTCATCATCGTCATCATAATTATATTAACAAATATATGTTATTTATATAACTTGTAATAAGGAAATTACTTTGATACTGGCTAAATGTGCTAACCGCACGAAGATATCATCATCATCATCCTCAGCTATTTTTTTATGTCCCCACTGCTGGGGCACGAGCCTTCCCTATTGATGGATAGGGAGAACGGGCCATAAGCCACCGCGCGGGCCCAGTAAGGATTGGTGGTTGTTAACGACATTCAGAGCTTACTAAACACTAATACATATAGGTGAACATAGCTTTAATCCGAACCTCGTACCTAATTGTAGACGTGATGCTCCCCTTTGTCACGCGCTAATGTCCACTTAATTACTTTTCTTGTTAGTTGATTGTGTGCAATGGCCCTTTCCATTGTTTGTAAAGGTGTTTCCGAACGTGTACCTTACGGCGTTCTAGCCGAAAATATTTTGGGACATCGTAATTAATCAGGAAGGCGGTTCTCGTGCGGTGCGACATAATCTCGAGTGCGACAAAATGTCTAACGAAAATGTCACTGAAATCTCTGTTGTTCTCAAAAATGCTATTCTCGCATTCGGCAGAGACGCCATGTCGGAAGATTTTAAAAATGTCTACCATGACACGTTCCGTTTTTATCGATTATGTAAAAGTATAATCGAGAAATGTATTTACAAATTAATTACGTTGTTTTTGCTTTATGTTATTTACTGACTACAACTGATTTTTTTTTTCATATTTTCTTGGCAACCTAAACATTAAACTGTCAAAATTACTGCTTGATGCGAAATGCTGTCAATCAACATCAAGCTAAATCAAACAAAAGTGCATTGTTTTGTAAATAAATCATTTGCGCGGTATTTTCTTTGTTTATCGTACCTATAATACCATTGTGGAAACAAATGTTTCATTAAAAAACAATTACTAAACTAAGAAGCCATTACTACATAAAAACGGATAAGTGACAGGTTGAGCTTTATAAAATAAAAATCCTTTTTTATATATTGCACGGCAAATGATTCCACTGATGTTAAGCGGAAATGGAGTCCAGACGGAAGGCCAACTGCGGCGTGAAAACAACGCAGCATCAGTCACCCTCACCCTGCCGGCCCACAAGGTGCCTCTTCACGCCTCGTTTGAAGGACCCATAGGAATAGGAATAGGTCATAAGGAAGGAGGGAAAACGTCTAAGTAGCAATTAAGGAATTTATTGTAAGAAACCCAATGCATATAGTCAATAAATTGCATGGTACTATGCAATTACCCTTAATGTGCATTTGCATAAAACGCCAATATTTTGTATTTATCTGGTATTTTATAGCTTAAACAAGAAACAGAGTTTACCCATAAGATTTTCCTCAAGAATATTATGTGGGTAGATATTTAATTCACATCCCAGGCACATCCTCATAAACAACAGCACTTAGAAAGATCATGTTTCCTAATGCGAGTTGATAACGTCACCATCTGAGCAGTAAGGGCCTGTTTCACAATATCTGATTAGGAGATACTTGGCGAGTTTCACTCGAGTTCTTGCCGTAATAACACGTGTTGTGAGACTCCATTTCCTTTTCCTTCCACTACTAATAATAATAAAAATACTTGAAATTGGCTAAATGCTAAACGCGAAGCCATTAATTAAGATAATTAATTGAGATACTTGGCAGATAAAGTGACAGTTTTTTATGGACTATCTGGCAAGCAAACGCTAATGGAAACTTACATGGTGAAAGAGGCCCTAACTGCCGTACTCAGAGACGTCAATTAAATTTAATGACAATTAAATGTGTTTCCTTCTCTATTTAGCACTATACATAAGAAAGTGACAGCAAGAGACATAATTTTCATTAAAACTTAATTGACGTCTCTGAGTACGGCAGTAAGTGACATAATATTGTACTTATTGATTTTATATGAATCGTTAATGTATTATTATTGTTTTTTTTTATAATTGATTTATCTAAGATTTGCCAATTTGTTTAAATTTTTATTTGTATACTTTATCTAAAGTGGAAATGTAGTGTAACTAACAAATTTACAAATTTTCATCACTTTAATACTAACTTATATCTCACAAATAAATAATTCTGATTCTGAAATCCGTAAGGTAACTTACGAAAACAACTAAAACTAACAGTTAAACGTGCCTTCCTTATAATCTTCACCTTGATTACCTTCCCTTTGAATGGATAGGGATAATAGGTCATTAACCACCACGCGGGCCCAATGCCAACAACAACTGATGCAGCCAGGACCAACGGCTTTACGTGGCTTGCGGAGTAGGAGGAGCTTGAGATGCTAATTATTGGTCACCCATCCAGCCGGCATAACCGGCCTTTGCGAAAGTTGCTTAACCTCGTAGACCGGGCACATTAACTACCGCGCCATCGAGTTCCTCATCATCATCATCATCATCATCATCATCATCATCATCGGCCTATCTTAGTCCACTGCTGGACATAGGCCTCCCCTAATGAGCGCCATATCTTAATTTTTTTATTGCATGACAAATCATTTATTTTGGACAGAATTTTATTTTCCACTATATTTGTGAGTAAGCTACGTTTCCTGAGTTATTGACCGAGGACGTATTATGAAACAGTTTACTTTACGGCTACGTAGGTTGGTAGTGAACAGTCTGCCATACAAACACAACCTAAGCAGCTCATGGCTGGAATAACCACGCTCATATTATCGGTTAAAATATAATATACTTCCTGGATAAAATATGTAAAATTCAAGGCTTACATCCTTGAATTTTTGTATTGTGTATGTGAAAAGTGCAATGCAAGTTTGATAGGTTTGATAGGTTGAATGCAAGAAATTGTGCCGGTAGACTACTGTCGTGAACCCATTTCTTACTTAGAGGATTAGGAGGAGGTAAGAAGACTATTTATTATTTATGTAGGTATAATTGGCACTCATTAATAAGTTATTGGCACCATAATGCTATTTGCTTCAAGGAATCTTTAAGAAATATATATTTTTAACTCAATATCACCAGGGTGCTTGGTGCGAGTTTCATTCGCCATTCGATCATGTTCATGAAAACAAGAATTAGTTTGGCAAAATTTTAGTAGCACTCCTCGTGGTATGCCACCAGATACCACCAATGCCATAGAAATTGAATGTTTCGTCTACGTGATCGAACGGCGAATGAAACTCGCACTATGCAGCCGTGCCCTGATTCCCGTAACGAAAGCTGTAATGATATCGTCGCGACTTAGTCGTTGAAACCATTTTTATATTCACATCCGTCAATCGAGCCGATTTTAAAGTCGTTCGAACGAAGTTCCTACCAACTGTATTCAGATCTAGCTTATACGCTTGATTGGAACTTCGTTCGAACGACTTTAAAATCGGATGTTAGTATGAAAATGGTTAGAACGACAAAGTCTTCCTTGTTACTGTGTAGTTTAGTAATTCATACCTATACTATTATTTATTTTACTTATAAATAATCAAGAAGGACTCGTATAAATAAATTAATAGGCTTTGTAATAACTAGCAAGTGGAAAGAAGTGGTCTCTGCCTACCCCTACGGGAAAGAGGCGTGATTATATGTATGTATGTATGTATGTATGTATGTAATAACTATGCGAAATAAACCTTAGTACAAAAACCTATTTGCTTAGAGACTTTTATAATCTACATTGACATGTGCCGTCATCCGTCAAACTTTTGGCTTTGACATTTCGTCTTGATCATCACAACCAACAAATCGTACAAAATCTTCTAAATTTACTTTAGCTTCTATTTTTAGAACTGTTTTTTTATACTTTTTTTTTCAATCATGGCGATGGCAGAGAAGAAGAATGAATACCCGCCGAGCGTGGAAGCGGACCGCCGGCTTTTACCCTTCGAGACTTGGCAAGACTACTTGGATTCCCTCATTGAGATAGCTGATCTCAGGAACTTGCGGAGTATCGCTTCTTCTCGGACTATAGCAGCTCTTGGCTACAGGTAAAATAAAGTAAAGTAAAAAGTCTTTATTTAAGAAGGTTCACTAGAAAGTATAAAATATAGATATTGAAATAGATGTTTTTCTAGTACACACGCCTGCACATCAACCTACCACAAAATGTCGAATTTCCTCAATAGACTTTGAATTTTATTACTAAGACATACGGTTGAAAATGTATTGAAGAAATTTGTCAGTTTTGGGTAGGTTGATGTGCAGGCGTCTGTACCACCGGTTCGGAATGCAAGAATACTTAATAGTTTTTCCTTTAGATGTCCTGCCCGGATGAAACGGATAGCCAGAACGGAAACGGAAACCTTTAAATTACTTTTTCTCAAATCTTTAAAATTTTATAAATTTACTAAACACACGTCAGTCACAGCTGACCCTTCCCTGTCCTATAAATTACATGCTTTACATATCAATAACCGGTCGTTGTAGAGATCTTTGGAGAAGGCCTTTGTCCAGCAGTGGACGTTTTTTGGCAGAGATGATGGTTGTGATGATGATGATGAACCTATTAATAATGGTTTAGTTAATTTAGAGCCAATGGGGACACTCTATCTGAGAAGGAGTTCTGCAAGCGTCGCGCCGTGATCCATGAGGTGGTTTTCCCGACTGTGAGGTCGTACGTGCTGGTCAGCGAGGGTGCTTCGGTGGAAGACCCCTTCAATAGGGAGCTGGCGGTGCGCGAGAGAGCCAACAGAGTCGGCATTTTACAGGTACTATTATGAGCCTGTACGCCAAGAACTCGAAAGCAAAAAAAAATAGCGATTCGATGGATCACTGAAAAGTTTCGGTAGGCAAGACATGACCCCAGCAGTGGTTCGTACTTCATTTACCAGGACCAAATTGATATTTTAGCTTTAAAAGGATAGATTTGTATTTATCTACCTAAAATAAAATACATAACATTTTATAGTGAACTGGTTTTCTACTTCTACTATCTGCTATTTTGCGGGTCAACAGATGTTTCTTAACTCAGTGCAGTGCAACGCGCGCTCGGAAACGGACGTGCTCCATTGTGCAGTGAGAATTTCATATTGGCGATTCGCGCGGCAATAGCCGCAGCGCGTGTATCAACTATGAGTTCCCAACAACTCATAGCCAACGAGCTGTTGGCGTTTATTCAAAATGCTATCGACACCATGGACGAGGTCAGCATATTGCAGATCTGTAAGTCCAACTTTAAGGAGGACGAGATTTGCAGTGGCAAGCTGCTGCTTTACCGGACCGTTGGCAAGGCTGACCTGATGCCATCTCGCCGAAGGGATGAAACCCAAAAGAGTCTCCAGGACATCATCAGCCTGCTGAAGAGGACCGACCCAGACAACGTGCCTTCATTCATGGCGAAGGAGCTCCACAAGCTGCCCCTCGTCACTTTTGACCACGTTGATGTCACAAGGCTGTTAAAGGACATCACCTTTCCTGAAAGCGAGTGTGGCTGAAGTGCATAATAAATTAGAGGCATCGAACAACACCGTAAGTGAGTTGCGTGCCCAAGTAGCGTTATTAAGCAACGCTGCTTCAGTAAGTAGGTTACCCGATGCCTCTAATGTGAATGCACGCCGCGGGGCGCAAAATGCATCCATCGGCAGTTTTCGGCAGCTGGCGCATATGGATGTGTCACCGGCCGCCGTCACCGCGTGCGCTGCACCGCGCCACGCCGCCCACCTCTTCGCTCCAGTGGAGACGTCACCGAACATGTCGATCCCTCGGCGTGCTTACGTCGCTGCCGTCGCTACGCAACCTGAGCGTTGATCAATTACAGGGGAAAATACAAATAGCCGTAACCCTGTCCTCGGAGCTCAGCTTCTGATACCACGGCACGATCGTTGCGATGAGGAGGGCTTCATCAAGGTGGAGAAGAAGAAGAAGAAGCCAGCATGTCGCAATCTGTGTGGCACCGTACCGACGGGGCCGAGACATCAGCTGCGTTCAGCGATACCGACGACGCTGCTGTACGTGTCCCGACTTCATTACTCTACGAAGCCCCCTTCGTTCGAGAGCTCGTAGAGTACATGTGAGTGAAGTTCAACGCCACTCTGAGGGTCGAGCGGTTGGAGTCCCGCCACAATTTGAATATTCATTTGTGGTGAGAGAACCGACCTTCATGAAAGAGGACTATTGGCCGAAAGGTGTCATGTTGCGGCGGTTCCGAGGCCAGCTACCGGACATCACGCTGCTGCGTCCCACGTCACCGTCTTTACGTGTTTTATAGCAGCATAGTTTTTAATTTATATATATTATTTGTATTTATATAAGTCTGTAAGGTATCTTTTCTATGGGCCTGTTTGTATTTTACCATCTTGTACACTGTTTTGTTGCCTGAAATAAATAGATCTATTCTATCTATTCTATTCTATTAACGATGCTTACTCTTCCGCAGTCCATAATCTTCGTGAGACACTTCACAAAAAGCGGTTCCGAGATATCAGGCTATATCGACTACGCGCACCGGCTGATCTCGGAGAACTGGGCGCCTTTCTTCAAGTCCAACAAGATGCTGTGGCCCAGGGACACCGACCTTGGCTACTACCATTGGCGGCATGGCACTGTTAGGAGCAACATGAGCAGAAACTACAAGGTCAGTTACCTTTAGTTGACCAGGTTACAATCCTCTAAAAGCGGCAGCAACAGATCTTTTCTTGGAGTGTGTTTGCTGTTGACCTTAGACGGCCTTTAAAATGTCGCCGGACTTTTGGGGAGGCGAGAAACTTTAAGAGTTCCTCAAGCCGTGTGATCGAAACACCGTCAGAAGGTTTCTAGATAGAATTGCATTACGCAAGCGGGATACTAGATTCTCTGATCTGAGGATCTGAGGATCTGAGCAGCGGCAGAGGGCAATTGTGGTAAGTTCTCGAAGACGCGGTTGCCGCAGTCATCCAGTTCCATAAACTTTATGACAATGGAAGGTGAAAAGGCTAGTTAGCTACTGATAACTTACTTAATATTCTATGGACATAAGGAGTTGATTGATCAAGTCATACACAAGTCATCAAGTCTACACATTTCGATAACCAAACAAAAAATTAACAACTTTCAAAATATTATGATGAAAATAATGATAATGGTCTCCAAGAATTAGGAGAAAATAAAGAACATAATATAAAATGCAATCATATCACACTACAGACTACTCAGACCATCTTGAGGCACGAAATTATTCGAAACAGTTCTGATATCGACTTGGACGCGTGTTTCTAAATCCGCATAGTTGTATAATCCTTGACTCTGTGCTTAGTTAGTTTGTAAATACTTCGTGGCTGTGAACTAACCTTCTTAGTATTATGCGGCTTTGAAGCTATTTCACGTGACACTTGGTACTGCGCTTAGTTCAATTAAAAATAACAGTTGCCACTCCAACAGTTAAACGCTTATACTAACAATCTATACTCGTAGAACTTGGTTCAGCGGTTGCGATCTCGCAAGTGAAGCAACTTTTGAAATATCGGATCACTGGATGGGTAACCAAATTTTAATATCACGAGCAACTCCAAGCTTTGAATGTCACATAAAGCCGTAGGTATCGGTTGTCTTAGTCAGATGACTGTCGCCAGTGTGAATTGGACCACTACGCTAGATTGTGACTCAAGTCCTCCTCATTTGCTGTTCCATTCATTCATCCAGTCCATTGTTCATGTGTGAATGCCTGAGCTCATCACTAAACTTTGCTAATGGTAATGAGTTAGAGTAGATCATGTTTTTTGCATGGATTTCTTTGATATTCCTTTCCTTTCAACAGCCCATCATGGATCCTGATAAGGGGTTATTGTACCAAAATCGCCACGATCACAAAATTATCTGCCCCGATCCGCAGCAAGACCCAGGACAGAACACCACCAAGCAGAGAGTGTACTCACCCAGGTACACTCAGATAGAGATTTATGACCACGTTGTGAGGCGCAAGAGCTGATGGTCTGTTTTTTGTACCATCGAGTGTAACATTGATCAAAACTCCCTGTTGTTTGATGTTGTCTTTTACTTGTAAGACTTAAGGTATGATCCTGGAGGTAGTAACATTAGAGTCGCCTAGAATACTAGGGACATCTATCAGCAGCAACCTATAGCCTCGCCCAAAACAGAGGCGGTATGCGGTCGCCGGCACGTAACTTATACAAGCGCGGTGGCGTTTGGACAAGCAGAGGCGGTGGCGGTACGTTCCCAGTCTGCCCACGCGGGCACTACTAGTAATGCTCTCAAAATATCAAGGTCACCATCCTGTTTACCTCTTTATTGTAATGTCAAGTCAATTCAACTGTCAATTTTGAAGTACCGGCGTGCGGTCGCGGGCAACCGCCAATGCCCGCTTTTATTTGATATACTTCAAATTATATGACTACCACATTCGACTGCGACCGTGACCGTGCCCGCGACCGCAGACCGCCTCTGTTTGAGCGAGACTTGAGCTATAGCTGTGATCAATGATACACTTTGTTCAAAGAAACCTCACATCACCTCGAATCAGAAAATAGCACGAGATAAAAAATTGCTTGAGACAAAATGTCTGTTTATTCTTTTCCAGTGGTTGTGTAGTGAAGATAACTTTGTTAATTCATAAGAATATATGCCTCAATGAAATATTTTTTAGTTTTTTATATTGATTCAAAATATATAGCTTTATAAAATTATTTAACATGCAGGGAAAATAAGTAAACAAAGAGAATTTAAAAATAAATGTCTTTTACTTCATAAGTTTGTAGATTTAGTGCTATATACAGAGATATATTTATTTGTGTGTCTTTTATTATATGTATTGGTGATTCCGACATAAAACTCCACATTCATTTTCAATTTGCTTTACATCACGATTATATCAAATTATAAAAATTACACAAAAGCTACATATACTTACTCAGGAAAATTAAGATAACTATAAAATTAATTAAACAAATAGTGTACTGAATTATCTACTAAATGCAAAATAGTTAAGATTAGGTAGGATTTTAATTATGTACTGTACATATCCGATCGTGATCACCTTTATTCTTCTTCATAGAAAATATCTAATAATCGATGTTAATTTAAATTAACAATATTCACTGATTTCTTTTGATAGGAGATTTGTATTTCTTCTTCAAGATTGAGATTGTCCAGACGCCAGTCGAGTTTTTTTCGCAAATTCTCTTGACGCACTTTGAACTTCTGCCGTGCGAAGAGTAATACCAAATATATCTTCGTGGTATCTGTTCTCGTCCTGTAAAACAAATCAAAAAGTATAATAAATATCTTTGCTTAATAGCTCTAAGCCTAAGTTATTCTAATGAAAAAGGGATGGTACCATTAATTCCAGGATAAAGTCTTCAACTTCCTGGTCTGACATTCTTGCGTGTTTCTTTAAAATTGATTTTAGTTTTTGCTGCACTTCTTCCGCCATTTTACAGTCACCACACACGTAAAAATGTCCACTTTGATCTAACAGTATTCGAATTACTTCTGCACCCTCGTCTTCTAAAAGAGTTTGTACATGTTTCTGCAAAAAAGTAGTTGTTTAATTAAATCTTTTATTATGTATCAAGTAGTATGTTGATAATGTTTCTACCTACCTTATCTATACCTTCTTCTCTTGACAATGCCAATAAAGCTTTGCTCAGAACTCCGTCTTGTAAAGCTTCTTCTTTCTCATGCTTGTATAAATCCATTTCTCTATTTCTGCACCCGAAGAATAACCAGACAGTTCCGGATTTCTTGTTCTCAGGATTGAGATTCTTCATTTGCTGTCTTCTGTGATGCCAAAATCCTCTAAACGGTGCGATGCCTGAACCAGGTCCCACCAGAATTAGTGGTGCTGCTAAGTCTTTAGGTAAGTGGAAGCTTGGTGCTCTGTAATTTTTTTTAATTATTAATTACAGTAAGGATCCTAGTGTTTGGTATTCCGTGTACAGTGGGCCCGGTCGTGAACTAGTGAGTGGTATTTGAGGGGAATCTTTTATAGACGCCTGCGCATTAGGTTATCCAAAAGTACAACAAATTTAAAATACAAACCATTTCTCGCTAGCCACGACGAGATTGAGTGCTATTTACATAATATGAAACTGAACGTATTTGATTGGCCATACTGTCTATAGACCAGTAACCACAACTAAAAATATTGTTAAATAACAAAGTAGCGTAGAAATCAAATCAAATGGTTACTTCACAAACTAGACAATCTTTGAATATGGCTATACCCGGAAACACTGTATATTTTGTATAAAAATATGTCGTTTTCTTACCGCCTTACGAATATAAGTATTTCATCTCCCGGTTTTGACTCTTTTAGGTACGTTGAACAGACTCCATAATGTGTGTTTCCTTTACCACCTGCAACAATATCAGCATAAGTCGTAATTTTCAACTATTATATTGTCGTCGTGTAATTTTGTTTTTAAAAACTTTAGTTCTCACCTTGTGTTTTGTACGTAACTATTGCGACAGTAACATGTATTCTATTTCGATGTGCTAAAGGTGATGATGAGATAGAATAAAATCTAGGTTGCAATGGTGGTAACAAAGCTGCCAGTAATGATGCTTGGGGTTGGCACGACGGAAATTGTTCCAACACTTCTGCTAAATGAGGGTAATGGAAATGTCTCCAATCGTCATATTTATTAGAATCCTGGAATACATTCAAAATACATTTTTAATTAAAAAAAAATAGTTTTTATATTGTATAATAGAATTGATAATTTGATGTTTTTACCGTGGCTAACTCTCGTATTTCATTTGCTTCCTTTTTATCAGTGCATTTATGTGCCAGATATTTTAATACTGTTGTTGATGGCGGAGTTGTAATATCCAAGAACCTCGTAAACAAATTTCTTATAGTGGCTGGCGGTAAACGTTCATGTCTTTCCCAAGATTTGCTAGCACCTAAAGGAATGATTGGTTAGAAGAACAAATAAATGCCAAAATTGTTTTGTTAAAATATCGTGTTATTTCACAAAGTCTCACCATTAAGCGAAAGAGTTTCTTTCATTACTTGTAGTTGCACTGGATCATCATACTTGTCTACATTTAGTCTGTTTAATACAGCGTCAACTATTTCTTTTCTATTACATGCCATAACGCCCACGTGATCGCCTGGATCATATTTAATTTCATGCTGTAATCAAATAGTATTTATAAACATTAAATCTGGTATATTGGTAAAAAATTGAATAACATTAAAAATGTCTTGTTTTCTTACTTCTGGTTCCATATCGACAAAAATAGTTGCTCTGTCTGCAGTGAAGTCACCCAAAATCGTATTTTCTTTCACGGTACAGGGAACTAATTGTTTCCTGAAGCCAGCTTCAAGAGCACCCTTCAATTTCAAACATCCTTGAGGTTTGCCAAACTTGACTGTGTCTTCTGATAGAGGCATTGTACTTAAGGCTTTTTTTGCATCTTTAACCATATCATTTTCATCTAAACAAAACGTTTCACATGCCACCTAAAATAAAAGTTGTATTTTTATTATAAATATTAAAGCAATTATTATTTTATTGCACGAATTTAGTTCGTATTATTATTTAAAAAAAATATTACAAAACTTACATGAAAAATATTAGAAGACCAACAGCGAAATTGTTGCTCTTGCCCATACATTTCGTCGCCACAAGCTACTTCCAATAGTCTTTCGCCCCCTAAGTCTCCTAATATTTTGTCCACCGTTTTACCGAAATGGCAAAACTTGGGATATGCACTAGAACCTAGGGCGAAAACTGCGTAGCATACGTTACTTAGAGGACCGATTTGTTCAACTGTCGATGAACCTCCTATACTGCCTATAAAAATAAACAATTAGAGTAAGTAACATTAAAAAAGATGTTTTAAAATTCGAGTCGCTTTCCTTCATACTTACTCTTGTTTGATTCCAATCTCGTAAGCTGTCTCTTGTATTCAATACTTGGTGTCATGACGCTGTTTGTTCTCATCAATGATTTTGGTGTTGGAACTTTGATGTTTCTGCAAAATCATTTAGTCTGATTAGTTGGTGATGGCATGTTCTAAGGCTAGCTACTACAATTTTATTTGAATCTTTTATTGTTTTTATAGTTGGGGATTTCACATGAAGTGCTCTTTCGTTTATAGCCGTCGCCACTTACCATCAAGTAATTTAAGGACAAACGCATCCTATTTGTAGAGCAAAAAATACATATTATTATTAAAGATACAAATTACGGAAACATACCCAGAGTTGACATCTCCAGTTTGATCGCCACGATGCTTTGCTTCGCTATAAAACATTTTGAAAAGGTGTTCAGCAAAGTCCTAAAATTCAGAAGAAAAGTTTAGTAAACAAAACATTTAACAAAACAAATATTCATTTTTAACTTACCATTCCATTGGCAGGAGGTTCTCCATTTCCAAATGTAGACGTGATAATAAGCAATAATGTTTCATGTTCTATTGAAAACATATCGTAATCCGCCATACAGTGCACCTATGTAAAAACAGAAGAGAAAATAACAATAGTAATCTTGACGCATAAAATTTAACATGAAGGACAATTTAGAGCAAGAACCTGCGGTTCCCAGGCAGGTTCAATACAGGCTACAATACAGGTATAAACGAACCCTGACTATGGAGCTCGGGTCGCGGTGGCTTCAGCAGGTAACAGGTAGTGAAGGTGAGTAAAATTGTCTCAAATTTATTATAGTATTAAGCTCAGTTTTTACATATTTTATTCAAAATCATCGGAATTCAAACAAATCGGAAACATCTTATTTTTTGTTTAAATATATTTCATGTTATTAATGTCTAAGTTTAAATATAACGGTAGTTATGTTATCTCTATTCATTGATTTTTTTTACTATAATAGTTATCTAGAATTCTTGAAGCTTTGCAGTTGTAAACATGGACGACTAGCGCTAACGACTTGTGATTTCCACTATAGAGCTTAATGGTTTCATGCTTGTAAAGAGCTTTGCATTGAATTTGCTAACTTTACCTGCGCATTAAAGGCGTGTCCAAAAATGGTTCCTAACTCCTTGGCGTACTGTTCAGATTTGCCTGTCTCTGTGGCGTAGAGGATGGTGGCTTTTATACGCTTCGAGAGAGCTCTGCCGAACAGCTTAGAGGTGAACTTGACAGCGCGGGCTATCTGCTTGAAGTGAAACTTTCTGTGTCCAACCTTGTTGTCTACAGCTTTGGACCACTCATGCGTTTTCCATGCGGGTTCCTGTTTTAATTTTTAATTTTATTAATTGTGGATATATAGCTTAGTAAATTCTCAAATTAGCGTGGAACGAACAGTTGTGTTTTTGATCTTTTTTAAATATTGACACATTATTACATATCGGTTTGTTTGGTTATCTATCAAGCCAAAGATTTTTTCAATCAGTAAAAATGATAAAAAAAAATAATCTGTTAATCTTAAGTGATTTTTAAATATTTTGGATTTTCTGGGTATAATATAACACCTTTAAAACCAAGCTATTTTCAACTTAAACAAACACTTGAAAGAATCGACAAGAAAAATGACTTAGTAGCTCAGCAGGAAAAGCTGTTGCCCGGACTGTGAAAATCGTAGGTTCGAGGCTTATCTAAGGCAAGTCGTATTTTCTTTAGTGCTAGTTTTAGTGTCGATAATTACGATTAAAGCAATCTCAATGCAAACACAAATTACTTAAAAATAAACTTTAATTAATTTAATTATCCGTTTACGAAGATTAGCTCAAAACTTACTTGATAGTCATACGAAGGCCTAATGTAGTATAACGCCATCTCTTGATGGAACACCGAGGTCAGTGACCCCGACATAGGGGGCACAATCCAGATCCAGTCAGCTGGACACCCTCCCCTGCAACAAGGTTATTTAAAACTCGCATATTGATTACCGGCGTGCGTTCCGCAGCCCTTTTAAAGGCTAAAGGCTTTTTTACCGGGTCTGTCTTAATCCTTTTTTAGTAAAAGGACAAGGCAATCCCCGGTTCTACGGAATCTGCGTGCAGAATTTTCCCTGGGCAAAAAAAAAATTAAAAAAAAATCATGAACCTAAAAACATATAAAACTCCAGTATAAAGGTCACTTACTTAGTATTTCACAAGAATAAATATGTATTAGAATTACAACTTTTGATCATGTAATTTATCTAATCTTTACTAGTAGTAGGTTTCTAGTTATCTTAAATTTGCACAAAACGTGCTAAATACTTCTCTAAACGAAAACTTTATCTATAAGAAAAGAAACCTACTAATCATTTAATCAAATAAAGTTTTTTTTCTGTTGCTGTTTCTATTTCTAATCCTTTTCGAATGTGACGTGATGTTGATTCACAAGGTACGATATGCCACTTTATAAAACTGTTTTGTATGTTTAATTAAGTGAGCGTTTAATGGTTTTCAGTTTAAATTAAATTGTTGTAATGGTGTGTTATAATATAAAAGCTATTGTGGTTTTCGGGAAATACATATGCATGTAATCTGTCAGTCTCACATTGTAAAGTTATTGCTCAACGGTTTACTTAAAAGCGTTTCTTTAAAATCTTGTGTATTGTTTTATTATCATTGCGCTGTTCGGTGAAATTTCATCAAAAATACAACTTTTGCTGTAGTCGGCAAGTAGAAGTCAAGGTTAACGTTATAAAATAACTGTAAATCTTTGCGGAGATTTAATCTGTGGTGTTCTAGTGTTCATAAATTCACTGAAGTGGCTCTACAACTTCCTCCCACGTTAAAAACGTCACACCCAAAAGGATACGTTAGCTATTTCTCAGACAATTTCTTAGTCGTAAATTGAAAGTCTGAACAGCTACAAGTATTTCATTATTTAATTTTCTGATAAAATCACTATCACTACTGCTCCGGATACGGATGCGGTGCGGGTCGACGATGGGGTTGTCTTGGTGGAAACTGTGCGGCACCGCGACGTTCACTTCCACTCTACTAGCGCTTTGTCTCGCCATAGGGAAGCAAACGAAACTGTGTATATGCAGTTTCCTAAACTACATTTAATACACAAGCTTAGTCAAGTACCTGCTCTTGTTATCATTGCCCACGTGTTTGATGAACTGCTCCGTCGCGGTTTTGTCTTTGTGGAAACTGTGCAGCACCGCGACGTTCACTTCTACTCTACTAGCGCTTTGTCTCGCCATAGGGAAGCAAACGAAACTGTGTATGTGCAGTTTCCTAAACTACATTTAATACACAAGCTTAGTCAAGTACCTGCTCTTGTTATCATTGCCCACGTGCTTAATGAACTGCTCCATCGCGGTTTTGTCTCTGTGGAAACTGTGCAGCACCGCGACGTTCACTTCCACTCTACTAGCGCTTTGTCTCGCCATAGGGAAGCAAACGAAACTGTGTATATGCAGTTTCCTAAACTACATTTAATACACAAGCTTAGTCAAGTACCTGCTCTTGTTTTCATTGCCCACGTGCTTGATGAACTGCTCCGTCGCGGATTGGTCGGCAATAGACGTTTTGTCTCTGTGGAAACTGTGCAGCACCGCGACGTTCACTTCTACTCTACTAGCGCTTTGTCTCGCCATAGGGAAGCAAACGAAACTGTGTATGTGCAGTTTCCTAAACAACATTTAATACACAAACTTAGTCAAGTACCTGCTCTCGTTATCATTGCCCATGTGCTTGATAACTGCTCCGTCGCGGATTGGTGGTCGGCAATAGACGTTTTGTCTCTGTGGAAACTGTGCTGCACCGCGATGTTCACTTCTACTCTACTAGCGCTTTGTCTCGCCGTAGGGAAGAGTACGAACTCGTGTATATGCAGTTACCTATACTACAATTAATACACAAGCTCAGACAAGTAGCTGCTATTGTTCTCATTGTTCATGTAGTGCTTTGTCTCGCCACAGGGAAGCAAACGAACCTGTGTATGTGCAGTCACCTAAACTACAATGAATATACAAGCCAAGTATCTGCTCTTGTTCTTATTGTCCAAGTGCTTGATGAACTGTTCAGACGTGGAGTGTTGGTCGACAATGGACGCGTTGTCTCTGTGGAAACTGTGCAGCACCGCCACGTTCACTTTAATAGTGCTTTGTCTCGCCACAGGGATGCTAACGAACTCGTGTATATGCAGTTACCTAAACTACAATGAATGCACAAGCCAAGTACCTGCTCTTGTTCTCATTGTCCAAGTGCTTGATGAACTGTTCAGACGTGGAGTGTTGGTCGACGATGGACGCGTTGTCTCTGTAGAAACTGTGCAGCACCGCCACGTTCACTTCTACTAGTGCTTTGTCTCGCCACAGGGATGCTAACGAAGTCGTGTACCTATATGCAGTTACCTAAACTACAATAAATGCACAAGCCAAGTACCTGCTCTTGTTCTCATTGTCCAAGTGCTTGATGAACTGCTCCGACGCGGAGTGGTGGTCAACAATGGACGCGTTGTCTCTGTGGAAACTGTGCAGCACTGCCACGTTCACTTCTACTAACGCTTTGTCTCGCCACAGGGAGGCGAACGAACTCGTGTCCAGCCCCATTTTTGTTGCTACACTCTGCGAAAGTGAAAAGTTTTCACTGTTTAGTACGAATACCAGAGTAAGCCCTCGTTTCTGTTTCAAACTATTTGAATGTTGAACAGAAAAGTGATTTGTTTTCTTGTTGAAATAAAACTCGGCTCACGTTTATTTTACTTCTTATTAATATTGTTTTCTAAAGTTAATCGAATACTACACATTTAATAGAAACAAGTTTTACGGATCTACTCGCGTATATTTTATACATTAGTTTTAATTAATGTTTATCCTGACGTTTCGAACAGGGAGACTGAGGTGTTGGTCGTCTTATAATTAGTTGGTAGCTTGTTGGTAGCTTGTTTACCCATCAATTGTAGCGATGACTTGATTTCAATGATGTAGGCCTTTGACCAGAAGTGGGACAATTATAGGCTGTTTACTACTTAACTACAATATGTACACTCATTTTAATTTAATCACGTGCGAACGACTTACAATTTAAAAAAAGACAAAGTGTTGAAAAAATTCCACGAGCGGGAACCCGCACCCCATGACAATACAATATTTGCGCAAAATTATATGTAAATAATCCTAAATATAGCTTGCCTAATTTTTAACTGATCTTTCAATATTTGTAAAAATATTAAGATCGGATATGTTGATGACGTAGTTGTCGACATGGAATAGGGCTCCTTTGGCTTATAAAGTAAAAATAGATAGTGTTGATTAATTTCGGCGAGCTAGATTGAGCCACGATAGCATAGTCGGGAGTGCACCTGACGCGGCATGTCATGGAGTGCGGGTTCAAATCCCGCTCGTGGATTTTTTTCAACACTTCATCGTTTCAACACTTCGTTTTCAACACTTTGTCTTTTTCAAATTAATCACGTGCGTTCCGTTTTACGCAGAAAGAGCGTACGTATCTTTTGGTCTGGCAGTATGGTGTTGGGGCTGGGATTTAATATTTTGTATGATGGGATCCCAGGCTGTTAGTAAATTCCTATAATTGTTTTACTGTGACCTTTTATTGACAACTTTGGTTGCTTTGTGATAAAATCGAGTAGATATAGTGTTTAATTGTAATGTGTAGTTTTCGCGTAAGCTGTAAACAACAAAACTAACCCAGCTTAACTTTGTAAACACCTAGGTATATTTTATAGAAATACATAAAGTTATAGGTACAGGTCAGTTAAATAACTATTATTTATAGGTAGTTAAAACTTTGCTTGTAGGTGGACCGCTTAACTCAGTCCTCGCCTGCGGTAAGCACGCGGGGCGGGAGGTACGTAGGTCTCTGCCACGAACACGTGCGACTTGCGACGCGGCGAACGGATTTCTAGTTCATTGCGCACTATACAATGGCAGTCATAGTCAACGGTTATAGAAATAACGCAATGAACTAGAAATCGCTCGCCTCATCGCAAGGCGTCAGTGGTCTTGGCCAGTCGGTAAGGTGGTACACACATGATAATTTTAACAAGATTCATCTGAAGATAAGCAATTATAAACATAGGTGCTACTTTTAAACCGTCCAAACATTTTTTTTACCTACTACCCATTCAGAGCGTCTATATTTTAGCTGTGGAGAAGAATGGGCGTAAGAAACTGCACAGCTTTTATATAAGTAACGACATTTATAATAAAAAATTACCTATGTGGTTACCAAATCATGCAATATTACAACAGATTTTATTACATACATTTCATTACTCGCGCCCTTCGATTCGATCGATTCGATTATTAAAGTCGCAAAAAGGCGAAAGTCAGAATGCAAATCGCGAGAAAATAGTCTTTTCTCTTTTTATTATGACTTTCGTATTTTTGAAAATAGAATGCAAGTGTAGAAACTTTTTATTCGACTTGTCAAATGAAATAAAAATGTGGAGGTGGAAACCCCTAAAGACTATTAAAAAATATCGTAGAGAAGGAAGACATATTTTATGTATTGACACTTATGTTAATGCGTCTCATAACGTTTCAAAATGTTGGCAATCAAAGGATGAACACGGCGTGCTTTCTTTCTCATATCGGTAAAGGGGACCGTTTGATCATCGTACATTGTGGAGGCCAAACTGGATTTGTAGACGGAGCACTTGTGATACTTAAATCCAAATGTAAAACACCTGTTTTATTACTATTCTATGAATTTCGTGAATTTCAGTAAATGGATAAATGAAAAACTCATGCCTAATATACCACCAAATTCAATCATAGTAATGGATAACACAGCTTATTATTCGGTTCGAGAACAGATAAAGCCGACTATGGCTTCTACCAAGCCAGCTATGCAAGTTTGGCTACGACATCATTAAGTGCCTTTTGATGAAAAACTTAGAAAGTATGACTTGTTTAAATTAATTAAAAACCATTTCACAGAAAATATTTAGAACATTGACGAGTTTTTAAAAAGAAACGGACATGAAGTGTTGCGTTTGCCTCCATACCACCTTGACCTGAACCCAATTGAGTTGGTCTGGGGTGATGTTAAAGGACAGTTAGCACAAAATGGTATTGACTAATTTGGACCAAAAAAAATTATGTTGGAGGAATTATTTGCTAGATATTCCGTAGAGAAGTGGGAGAATTGTATTAATCATATAATTAAAGTCAAAGACGAATACTGCAAACATGACAGCGTTATATATAGGATGTTGTTGATCTAATTATTAACGTGCAGGACGATTCAGATGATTCTGATGATGGCTGCTTCGAAAGTGAAGAATCAAGTTCCAGTGATATTGATATGGATACAAGTGATTGATTTATTATTTTCATAAATTTTGTTTAATAAATAGTACACATGTTCATCGCCATTTTATTTATCAAATCTGCTACAATAAATAACGGCTGCGACGTGAAAAAAAAATTTTTTTTTTTACTTTTCTCAAAACAATTGACTAATTAGGTAGGCAGGCACCTACATTTATAATTCTATCTTCAGATGAATCTTGTTAAAATTATCACGTGTACCACCTTACCGCTCGACCTTGACTACTGACGTGTTGCGACGCGGCGAACGGATTTCTAGTTAATTGCGTTTTTTCTATTACTGTTAACTATGACTGCCATAGTATAACGCGCAATGAACTAGAAATCCGTTCGCCGCGTCGCAATACGCTCGTACTCGTGGCAGAGGCCCTTTGTACTTACCTCCCGCGCCGCGTACCTAACGCAGGCGAGGACTCAGTTAAGAGGTACCTATAATAGCTGTTGTTGTATTAATACAAATAGCTCAAAGTTACTTGGCATAAGAATAGCTATAAATATGAGTTAAGAGAAACGTAACTTTCTTGTTAGAAAAGCCTTCAAGGTCACGATAATAGCCTTTTGACTGGCGTTGGTTTAACGAACAATTCAGTTGGGCATAGCATCGTCTCACGCTCGCACTTACACAGGCGCTCTTCAGACAGAGCAACTTTAGTTGCAGGAACTATCAACTTAGTTGTAGAAACTATAATTTTTTTAAACTTTGTTTCAATAAATCGGATATAATAAATAAAACTTTTCGGCAAAGGTGCCGCTACTCTAAATTAACGTTTCCAACCCATAGTCAACAGTCAGTGTTTGCCAGTTGTTGAAACCTGCAACTTAACAACACAAATAGTACCTACTGACAGTTGCTATAGCAGCGGCAATTTGAAACTTCATACTCAATCACCGAGTGCAACAACTGTAAACAACATACAACTACATTGCTATTCATATGTCGTCCAATAGGTAATATTTATGTAACAACTAGTTGTTTCCCGCGACTTCGTTCGCGAAGACTACAGCAAAAAAAAAAAGTACCCTGTATGCTGGTCTGGATCATGGTCTGTATATGAGGAAAGTTTCATTAAAATCCATTCAGTAGTTTTTACGTGAAAGAGTAACAAACATCCATCCATACTTACAAACTTTCGCGTCTATAATATTAGTAGGATGACGTCTTGTTACAATCTATTAAGGTATAGAGACATTTATTTATTTATAGATAACAGTCAGTAAGTAGAATCATATCGGGGAAACTTAAAATAGTTGGATCAGACTATAACCAAAAGATTAATAAGTGTCTTATATTTTAGGTGCCTTCCCATTATTTTAGACGGTAAAAGTTAATTACTTGTTTTGACAGTATTGTAAGAAAATTTAAACAAGATAAGATAAAATGAAACGAGGAGTCTATAAAGAGATTAGTGGAAGACCCCCCTATGATCGAGTAATATTGGAAAGATTTAGGCTTGTTACCTGTAGAGCTATGGAAAGAATATAATAATAGAAGTTAATAAGAGTCTAATATGTTAACAGTAACAACCTTTAATGAAATGATACTTCGATCATGTTAGATAGTTAGATAGATATGACAGATGATGATAAATAATAATAGAAAAATTAAAACTCAAATAAAAACAGGGGGACTCAAAGACAGTTTAAAAAAAATATATTTTATATGTAAGCACTTGGTCTTCATCTATTCCTTATTTTAAGTGATGATAAGGCCGGAGGTCTAAGCGCACTTCATCCGGAATCCTCAAATACATCCGGAATCCTCAACTACTGAGGCTATGGTAACTAGAAGAAATAATCCACTCACTTCAATAATATTGAGCCGGTAAGCGTCGCCGAAGTTGCGACACCCGATCTCGGTGCCCATATACCACCCGTTGAAGGCGGTCCCAGTGAACTGCAGCCCACCACAGTCCATGCTCATGTTCGACACAGCTGGTAAGGCGTACCACCGCAACCCCAACTCCTTGAACCACTCGTAGCTGTGGGAAATCCAACCTTGTTAATGAGAAGGAATTATTTTGACACTGCAGCTGATTGGCGGCGCAAAAACGGAAACCCACAGAGGTAAGCTTCATACAAACGCACACATGGGTAATCTCTCACGGACACGGAATCACGCGACAACCGCGCTCGGGCTGTACCGAGAGAGGGTCGCAGCAACGCACGCAGCAACACACGCTGCAACGCACGCAGCAACGCACGCAGCAATACACGCACGCAGCAACGCTGCATGATAAGCTTAGCTTTTGTGGGTCTCCTTATTGTTTGCTGCTGGTGTTAGGTGTACAAATTAACAGTGTAACTATAAGCTTGGAATAGATATTCCCTGTTTCGTCTCTTTTACTCTAATTTGAAGAAAGTTTACATGACGACAGCAAATCACGGAATATAATTATAAGTATTCTAAAGGTACGATATCACCAAAATAGTGTGCAGCACATTTGTTTACAAACATTTTGTGCAAAACTACAGCACGACACGTACTAAGCTGGTATCGCGTTTAGCCTCAGTCTCCACCGGCAATGCTGTGTGTAACTTTTGCAAGCGCACAGTGCTGCACAAAAAAAAAAATTTACATAGTGCGCGCACAAATAAATGTTTTTCGCTTTGGTAGCGGAAGTAAGAGTTAGTTCGAGAACAACGAGTGTGTGCGCGTCAACACGAGTCCACTACTTGTACCGTGTGCGCGCACACAAGTGCACAGTTGTGCGCGAACATTGCCAATGTTCGTGCACAATTTGTTATTGTTCGCTTGAATGAGTCGACTAAAAAAACAAACATTTGTGCCGTACGCTGTGCAGCACTGTGCCGCACAGTTCAGCACACTGATGGAATCTCGCCTTAAGCTTTTACTTTGGCCCCCAAGTGGCCGATTGGCAAAGGGGTCGGCCCGATACCCGAAGGTCGTCGGGCCAAGTGTGTATTGGATTTTTTCGATACATAGAAGCGCAGTGATTAAGCCATGAATCATCAATAGTAGTGATGATTTGATTTAGATGATGAAGGGCTTTGCCCAACAGTGGGGCAGTCGTAGGCTATTTACTTTACGTTTTTATTTTATTTGTAAAGCATTTACCTTGGATGCTCCATGTGGACTTCCATGATGATTTCGCGTGGTATCTCGAAGAACTCCGGGTCTTTGCCGTCGGCTGACAGGACCAGCGGCAGTATGTCCCATGCGGTGTTTTGTGGTTTCCAGCCCAGCTTCACGCAGATCTGTAAGTGAATGAAGATGTTATTGTCGTAGATGTTATTGTCGTATACTTGTACATGACACCGTTTTTATCCTTTTCTTTTTGGCAGTGGAAAACTCGTCGCCCGAGTACCACCGAGCACCCGGGGGGGCGCGGGGTTATGTGGGGTTCATCCCTCCAGCTCTCGCCTCCCTGCCCAGACTCAAAAGGTCTCGACAGGGATTCGGGAGGAGGAGGGGCATACCTATTAAAAACCACTGTACATCCCCTTCACGTACCGCTGATGAGGATGGAGGATGACTGGGATCACCGGTTTTGCAGTCGCCAATGTTCACACTAGCGGCGGCCCGCCAGAGGGAGCACGCCCGAGGATGTTTGAGCGTGCTTCAGACGTCCTAAGGCTATTACTATTTTTACCCTGACGTTTTATACCCTTTGACTACAAAGGGTCGAATACAATAGGTCGTAGGGGATCATTATAAAGTGTGTAATTTCAATATGTAAAATAATGTCGAGTTTATGAAACACTTTATACCACCAGATCTCTTTAGGATGTACTTGTGTCTATTTTATTTACATGTATCTTTATTTCTACTATTTTATGGGGTCCATGATTACAGGAGATGATTCTTATAAAATGTTTAATTTCAAAAACACATACATACATACATATAATCACGCCTCTTTCCCGTAGGGGTAGGCAGAGACCCCTTCTTTCCACTTGCTACGATCCTTAAATACTTGTTTCGCTTCGTCTACTTTCATTATTCACTTCATACATGCTCTTCGGTTTAGGGTACTCTTGACCTGGCCTTTTTTAAAAACACAATGTTGAAAAAATTTCCACGAGCAGGATTTGAACCTGGTTAGAAACACGATAGCTCAATTGGAAGAGCACCTGACCCGGTATGTCAGAAGGGTGCAGGTTCAAATCCTGCTCGTGGAGATTTTTTCAACGTTTGTGTTTAGCAATTGATATTTATATAGGTATAGATGATGTTACACTCAATGGTTACACTTGAGGAAAGCGACTGCTATAGAAGTGTCGATACCCGCGATAAATCTTCATTGATCTCGAACTCTCTACAGAGTTCGTCCTAACTAAGGCAGCGACTACCTTTCAGGTGATGTATTTTATTAGATCACATTTAAATGCAAATAAAAAGTTGCATGTATCAATTCCATTCGGATCTTTTTTGCGGGACGATCAACAAACATTGTTTTGAAGAATAGTAGTATGTGTATAAATCTTTACTACGCTTGGTTTTGCATGTAATATGCAGTACGTACCCTCCAAGTTGTGTTCAATGAAGACTCATGCATTATTTATTGGATGGAGGGAATGCACGAGCTTGATACGTGCAACCATGATTACCTTGATAGAGCTATCAGTGCAACTATAGTATCTTAGCTCGGCTCTTAGCCCACAAACTTCGACACATTTTACTAACATCAATAAATTTTAATAGTCGTAAAAACTGTTCATCACAGTCCCAGCTCATTTTATGTCCCCACTGCTTGGGCACGAGCCTTCCCTATGGATGGATAGGAAACGGGCCATAAACTACCACGCGGGCTCAGTGCGGATTGGTGGTTGTGAACTACTGCTAATGCAGACAGAACCAACGGCTTTACGTGTCTACTGAAGTCTTCCAGCAACTTTGCAAAAATGTTGAAAAAAAAATCCACGAGCAGGATTTTTTTTCAACATTGTGTTTTTGTAATTTGTTTCGCAACAATAATTTGCGTTAAAAAAACAAAACAAAAACATTTTGCAAAAATGCTTAATCTTAGTACTCTTTTTTTTTTGGAGGGAGTTTGCTGGTTGCCTCACGCGGCATTTCAACGTCAGCGGACTTTTTTGGGGGCGGCGAGAAACTTAAAGAATTCCTCAAGCCGTGTGAAACGAAAAACAGTCAGAGGTTTTCTAGAGGTAACGGCATCACACACTGGAGCGTGTTCCCGTTCACTACTAGATTCTCCGATAGGTTTGGATCGAATGGGGACTTAGCGCTCGCTGACCGGGCGCGTTAACTGCGCCATCGTGCTCCTATCAGTTACTTACCTCCGTGAATTCTACCCTCGCAGGGTCTCCGAGCACGCTGCCATCAGGCTGCTTGTACCCAGCGTAGCTGATTAGCTGTGGGTTCCATATCCTGTAGTCATGGTTGCCATCTGTGCGTTGTGGGAACACCGTTATTGCTGATCTGACAATAAAAAATATCTAATATAAGCTCTGATTATGAAGTACGAGTACCTATATTTTTAGTTTTTAATTATGATGCATACCAGGATAAATTGTTAAATGATGTGAAACTACTTTTGGTGTAGTATCTGTATCTGTCTGTGGGTTTTCCTACCAACTTTGAATGTCAACTCTATAAAGTTACTGATAAAACGGCGTGCATTCAATGCCGCCAATAAAATAAAATAATTTATCCCAAACGCAATAGTTTTCTTCTATTTCATACAGATTATTAGCATGCAGCTTGTGCTGGGCTCAAATACTTATAAAATTAAAAAACCGGCCAAGTGCGTGTCGGGCCACGCGCAGTGTAGGGTTCCGTAGCCTATCTCAATAATGGGGACTCTGAGAAGAGGGCTTTCATGAACATTTATTTAACGATGGCTCATACACTTAAATGTAGATACTACCGGCTTCACACACCTGACAACGTTATTTAAGTAGTTCCCAATGAGGAATTTGTACTGCGCCAAGTAAATTTTATAAGTTGGTCGACTGTTACTCGTAAACTTGTAAAGCCTACTTAGCTGTGATAGTTTTCCTTTTAACTTCGTCGTACAACTACCGTGAATTTTTTTTTCACAAAAAACACAAACCCGTTTGCTTAAAATATTTTTTAAATTGCTATCTAACGACACCCCACACTAGACAAAACAAAACCAAATTACATCCCCACTTCACGTGTAGGGGAGGTAACCTAAAAAAAAAATATTTTCAAAATTTTACTTCACCACTTTGTCGGCACATTAATATGTATATCTATGCCAAATTACAGCTTTCTAGTACTAAGAGTCTATGAGCTAGGCTGGGGATAGACAGACGGACATGGCGATACTATAAGGGTTCCTTGTTGACTACGGAACCCTTAAAATAAGTCTATTAACATTATCAGTATGTCCCATTGCCAAGCTAAAACTTTCCCCCATAAATAAGACAAAACTAACTACGCTAGCACAATGCAGGTCGATGTTGACGACCTCCGCAGCCGAGTGGCTTGCACGCTGGACTTTGGGCGGCGCTAACTCTGAGGTCCCGGGTTCGATTTCCGGTCGGGTCAATGTTGAAAACGAACTTTTCAATATTGTGTCGGGTCTGGGTGGTTGTGGTACCGTCGTTGTTTCTGATTTCCATGAAACGAGTGATTTAGCTACTTACTTTAGGATCAGAACAATTTATGTGATGTTGTCTAAATATGTTTTTTTTATTTATATATTTTAACGACTGCTTTTTACTAAAACTAGAACTAATGACTAAACGTACTCTCCAAAGAAAAAAAAATAGAGTTGTTTTTAATTTCGTCACCCGTCACTGTGAAACATGGGTAACTTGCAAGGTCGTAACACGAACGCGGAAATCGCATGCTCTATTTTAAGTCTATAGAAGTTAAGAAGTTATAGCTGATATACTGTCTCATTGCTAGATAAAGGCTTCCATCATCAGTCATCGCCTAATCACCACGCTTGCCAAATGCGGGTTGGTGATCACAAACCAGAGTTATGCATTAAACAATACGTTACACACTTTGCCTGACCTGGAAATCGAACCCAGAACCTACGGATATCGGGCCGAGCGCGTTGCTACTTTGCTACCAAAGCAACAAAGTCTCTCTGACGTACTCAGAGACGTCAATTAAGTTTTAATGACAATTAAGTCTCTTGCTATCACTTTCTTATATATAGTGCTAAATAGAGAAAGAAAGACATTTAATTGTCATTAAACTTAATTGACGTCTCTGAGTACGGCAGTAGGCCTTTATAAGCAGAAAGTGTCTAAAGTAAATTAATAACTTAATATAAGATTTATATTACTAACAAATATTGTGTATATACTATCCTACTAATATTATAAACGCGAAAGTTTTTAAGTATGGATGGATGTTTGTCACTTTTTCACGTAAAAACTACTGAATGGATTTTAATGAAACTTTCCTCATATACACACTTCATGATCCAGACCAGCATATAGGATACTTTTTTTTTTACTGTAGTTTTCTCGAACGAAGTCGCGGGCAACAACTAGTTAGGTAATAAAGAAGTGACTTTGTTTGCTTGAGGAGGGTAATTTCTGCAACTACTGGTTCAATCCCAAAAAATCTATTACTAACAAAATGATAGTTGCAGTCCTTACGGATAGCAAAAGCTTAAGGATAAAAAATTAAGTATTCATTTCATCATTCAACGGAAAATACGAAAACAACGCGGACGACGCCGCGGGTAAAGTGCTGGCATTAAATATATTTGTTTGACTTTAAGGTATTTGTATATGGGCCATATCGTAGCCTGAAATAAAGGGTTAATCTATTCTATTAGGATATTATTATAGTTACCTGATGTTACCCTTATTAGTGGCATATTTGATGTGGTTGCAAAGTGCTTCGTACATCCCTCTTGCAGTCGTCACTTCTCTGCAGTCGAACACCTTAAAGAAACAATAGGTTTAGCGGCATATTCTAAAGGAAGGTTTTAAACTGAGATTATGACTTGTAAATAATCTAAGGTGTATTAAGCCTATGCGTATTTCAGCAACGGGGAAGCAAATTCAAGGCCTTATCACACCCTTATAACTAGAAACTGAGGAAACGGCAAGAAATTAAATCTGGCTGTTAAAAACAATAATATAACTTATGAACTGACTTTTTTTTTAAATGGTGGTAACGAGTGCGAACGAACCGAGTATGAAACTTCGTCATCTTATTTAAACTAAATTTTCAGTAGAGAGCTTTAAAGAATTTTTTTGTCATATCTTGTACTAATTCTATAATGACATTGGCGTTTTTCTATGCATCCAAACCCCTCGGAGGATCTAGTAGGGCACGGGGACACGTATTAACGCGTGATGCTGTTCCCTCTACTAGAAAACCTCTGACGGTGCTTCGTTGCACACGGCTTGAGAAACACTATGAATTTCTCGCTGCCCCCAAAAGAGCCCGGTGAAGCTGAAAATGTCGTCTGAGGCAAATGGAAAACTCTAAAAGACCTTAATGCGTTCAATGTATTAATATAAAAAACTTCATTGTTATCTCAATTGTTGTTTTCTTTTACATTTGTGACTTTTACTAGATTCACGATATAACATTACCTACAAGAAACTCTTAAACTGCAGATGTAAACACGTGTTCGCATCGTTTAAATAACAGCCACATTATCGCTGTTTAAGCCAAGGAAGGTGCCTAACGACATCACATTTGGATCTCGTTATAAAGTTGACAACGCTTAAGGCGCTAATTAAAACTTCAGAAGCGGCTCTCGCGGTCGAAAGAAATACAAACAAGTTATGAACGCGAATGTATGATAACCTTTGCTGTAACCGCTTGGACGCTTTTACATATTTACCCCTGTTTCAAGCTATTTCCATGCATACATTGCTTGTTGTTTTCGAGTTATGTGGTGTTTCTCAAGCCCTGTGAAACGAAACACCGTCAGAGGTCTTCTAGAGGGAATGGCATCACGCAGTAGTGCGTATCCCCGTTTCCTACTAGATTATAGAGGTTCAGATCGGATCGGGAGTGTAACAACCCGATGGCGCCTCAAGGCTAGGACCTTGGCTCAGGTTGACGCAAATCGCTTGACAACTACTAATTGTAAGCACAAAGTTATTGAGTAAACTCTTCCGATTTCCATCATTTACACCGTTCAATAAGGCTCCTTTGGCTTACAAAGTAAGAGTGTTGATATAAATTTCGAAGGGTTGGACAGAGCCACGATAGCTTAGTTGGTAGTGCACCTAATTGGTTCTTAGTCTGGTCGTGAACATTTTTCAACAATTTTTCAAATAGTAAATGGTTCGCAACAAAAATTTGCGTAAAATTATATATAACCATAAGTTACTCCGTAAATCGAAAAGCACTTTAAGCCGTTGGTGCTGGCGTAATATGTCAGTCTTTAAAACTCACCAATTTTGACTATTGTGAGTGGTAATGTCCCGATCAGTCAGTAAGCCCATTATCAGCCAAACATTTAAGCGATGTGAGATGATGAGGCTTAAGAAAAAGGGACCACCAGCCCATGATTAGTATCACTCATCGATCACACAAAACCAATTTGCAGATAATGAAGTAACAATTCCAACATGATTAAATTCTACATTCCAAATGGAAATTTAACAAGATTTCTCCGTAGGAAACCCAATTTTGTTCTCTAGAGTTTCCAGCGGTAATGAGCCGACATCTTTTAGCGTCCTTTTTTGCTGGTCATAGGATTGAGTAAGCTGGCCCGAACACGCAAGTCATTTGGATGTGGGCAAAGTCTTGTTAGATCCGTCTAAATTTATCTCCTCGATTAGTTTGACTTGGGTGTATGTAGATTTTCCCTCGGGGTCCCTTATTTGTGTTCTGTTCTTACTACGACTGTTTTCATAAAAGGGTTAAAATAGTATACACAATTAAAGGTACAATGTTCAACTTCAGCACATCCAACCGAAGTTACTACTGTGATCAAATATTTATTGGTATATTCCTTGCATTTCCTATTGTCTTGATTGGTTCCGATACCCATTCAAAGAGCAACCTTTTTAAAATTGCTCAGCCGTTGCGACCGTAGCTCGAAAGTGTTAGCCGCTATGCCACCAAGCCAATCCATACACACAATTTACTTACTTGCAATTTCTTCCACTGTATCCTTCCTATGCACCTAGATGCATTCCGCCAGCCTAGCTTCGCCCCAAAGACTAACTCCGATGTTTTCAACTGATATGTTCCCGTATCTTTTAGCTCCAACTTTACATGTTTTAGCCTTGCTGTGTGAGCCTCTGTGTTTTCTCTGGAAGGAGAAGTAAAAAATATTAAACTTAACTCAATCCAAAAAGTATAATATTTTTGTAGTAAGATACTCGTAACTGAACATTAGCCGATAACTTAGATTTTCAGAGCAGCAATAGTCATCCACTTTTTATCCACTTAAACACCTTGATCACACTTTAGTGAAACAGCAAATGAATTATAAACTACCTGAAAAAAGTGTTAAAATTTTTCTAACATATTTTCCACGAGCGGGATTTCAACCCGCACCCCATAGCATGCCTGGTTAGTTGTACTACCTTTATGCTATCGTGGTTTGTCCAGTATTTTTTTAAATTGTCATTTGAACGCAACAAAAATTTTCGTAAAATTATATTGCATAATCATAGATAGCTTGCATAATTCTCACTGATCTTTAATTTTTGTGAAAATATTGGGATCGGATGTTGATGACGTCGTTGTATAGTTGTAAATTGCGTCACAACCACGATAGTGTAGAGGTAGTGTACCGGCATGTCATGGGGTGCGGGTTCGAATTCCGTTTGTGGAAAAATTTTCAACACTTTATTAAAATTGTAATTTCTTCGCAACAAACATTTGCTTGAAATTATATATAACCTTAGTCATGTACAGTACCTGTCAATAGATGCGTAGTATTGCCGCAAGAAGGACTCGGCGTCCTTATAGACTTCTTCTGTCGTCCGCGGCGTGTCTCCCCGGTTTGGTATGTCCATAATACTGGATTGGCATAGCTTTTCCGTGCATTTTGTATTCTGTAACAATGGAACTAAAATAAAATAGAAGTCAATCAATAGAAAAGGTCGTAAGATGCCTATGCTCATTTTCCTTTTTTGTTTTAGAAGTGTATGGAATTCAATAAGGTAAATGTAATAGCTTAGTATCGCTATACTTTATAAAATAAGAACGAACTGTAACTATCAAGCATTATTTACTTTAGAGGTTCGCATATTATGTTTTGATCTCAGAACAACAACTAAAGCTGATTTGATAGTTATATTTCTCTCAAAACCGACTTAAGTCATTGAAGAACCAAGTTTATTTTTCTGAGAAAAGTACGGATTCTGGACTAAGTTTTCTGTATTAACTAGATAAACTAATATTGTGACTAAAAACTGTGTATCATGTTATTGCTCTATATATTTTTTTTATATCCTTATTAGAATTTATCATCACATCAGGCTCTAAAAGATGATGAATCATGTCTCGAATCTAAAAAAGTAATAAGTGCACGTCTATTGATACTTCTGCCGAGATCCGGGTATCATTTCTGAGATTCAATTTAGTTCCACTTTGATCGCCGCGCATTTAAATTGTTCCATTCTATTTTTTTTTACTTTGCAGTTAGAAAATCGTTTACCATTGTCAGAATCGACATAGATATAGATTATTTTTCAGTAGCCACAGACTTAGAGGAGTCGTAAGCAAAATAAAAAAAATGTTTTAGGATATTGCTAATATAATGTTTTGTAAAGTTTACGCGAACATTACACATTTAAATAAAAAAAAAACAACTTTTCCGAATCTAATCGCGTTTATTTTACACGTTGATTTAGATTATTTTATCCTGACGTTTCGAACCCTTTGCGGGGTTTTGATCACGTGGTGGATTAGGTTAAAGTACATCCGTAAAAGTGGTTTTATTTAAAATGCGGCTAATTTCTAGTAGTGAAAAAAGAACACATTTTATGCAAAAAATATATACCTATAATTTCACAAAATAAACTGCCATGTGTAGGGTTAAAAATCCTATCTGTAAAAACCTGTTAGACAATGAAGTTACTTTCGTCAGAAGACAGTCAACTATGGATCCTGCTGCTATTTAACAATAGCCAATTACTTGCATTATTTACTGCGAATTTAATCTGCGATGTATTCTGTTTACGCAATGCTAATTACTCCTCGGTGCTACCGTCATTGTCTGCCGTTTACTGGAACCATGATCTCTACGCCGTCTGCTGTTTTAATGTATCAAACAACAGACAGTCGTAACGGTTGTTTGGTTACTGTAGTATGTTTCCCGTGGACGGACAGAACATCTACGTTATTTTCCATAGAGCTTTTGACGGAAGTTTATAGACACTTTTTGTGTTTTTACTTGGATTACCTAAAGTTGCTCTAAAACCATTGTTAGTATGTTATGGTAAGACTTACATTGCGTCTGAATATGCCACTCATGAAAGCTTTGTCGACGAATCTATATATGGGGACTTCTTGGTGGAAAGTGGAGAGACATATCTGCGGATTTGTTTTATTTTCTAAAATGTGTGTAATGTAATGTGAAATAAAGGTGAATCATTAACCGTTAAGTCATCGTAAACGTGCGTAAAAGTAGGCAAACGAAACAAAACGGTGCAAAGTTACTTTTCAAATTCTCAAAGTCCCCGTGAGAACTGTAAAGCCACATCTTTAATGAGATAATCAAGGGCTTGGGGGGTATACCGGGGGGTATGAGTAGTGATAAGTGATAGTATAGGGGTAAAGTATAGGGGTATAGTGATTTATCACTTATCACTACTCATTACTATTAACATTCATCATCATCATTAGTAAGAAAGAAAAATTTATTTCGTTTTATATAACCTGTAAGAAAAGTTACTTTGACTCAGGCTAAATGTGCAAACTGCACAATGCCATAAACTGAGAAAAAAAATGATATCTGTGGTTAAGTTAGTTACTTAAAACTTCGTTACAGTAGGTAGCCAACTAATCAACCCTTGACCAACTATTAAAACCTGAAATAATATAAGAAGAATGTTTGGCTTAAAATGTTTCTCTTCCCATACATACTATCAGAGCCTGAATTATTAATACACTCATTACTATCGGAAATGTTTCAAACCGAGTTTGTTTGTGATCTGACAATTTACTATCTCAACTCCGTTGAATTCAGGGATTATAGTGTGGTCGGAGTTAATTTAACATAATTATTAAGCTATGATACAGCATCCGACGGGCCTAGTTAGTACTGGTAGTAATTATGGCTCTCTCGCCTACAGTCTGTTGATTGTTGTCATTGTCAGGAGCGACAATTTGGAATTCGTAATGTGTTCCGGACAATCCATTCAATGCCGCCACTTGATTTTGGATATTGTCATTAAACGTAGTTAAATCGGTACTTATGCATAATTGTGATGTGAGTAAAACATTGGTACCTGTATCAAAACAAGGTATGAAAAATGGAAAGACTTAATAATATTGACTTTACACAAAGTATATTTTGAACGTCAATACTGAGTCATGGCTTCGTCAACCCTACTACGGTCGGTAGAGACTTTGTACCGAGAAGCCGAAAATACTCGGCAAGGGCTTGTTTTTTCTCCTGTTTTAACGTGTTAGAATAGTAGTAGAGGACTTCTTGGCGGGAAAGTGAAGAGTCATGGCTGCGGTTTTGTTTTATTTTCTAAAATTTGTGTTATGTCGAATATTTATGTGAAATAAATATTCGACATAACACAAATTTAATATTTATGTGGTGGATTATTAACCGTTAAGTGTTCGTGAGTGTGCATGAGTGTTGGCAAATGAAACAAAACAGCGCAACGTCACTTTTCAAATTCTCTCAAGAAGTCTGCTTGAGGGCTTAGTAAAGCCCCACATCTTTACTGAGATACTCGAGGGGTTCGACCCCCCAACCAATATCCAATATCATTTCTCACTTCTCATTTTTTTTACCTATCATTCATCATCATCATCTATTATATATTTATGTATTACTTGTAAGAAAAATTACTTTGACACTGGCTAAATGTGCTAATCGCACGAAGCCATCAACTAAAAGAAAGAATACTAGTATAATTTTATTCGTATACTACTGTATAATGTTAAGCTATGCCCATACAATTTAGTCTTTAACCCTTCACTTTATAATAACCTTCACTCATGAGAGTTTTTATCTCTCACTAGTTGACTCGGCGGACTTCGTACCGCTTTGACAGTTTCTATGACAACAAAACAAAGAAATACATCAAATATGTCACAGCTAGGAACATTTTGTATGGGAAAATTAAAATGTCGTTTTTTAGTAAAAAAAAATTTTTTCTTTTAATTTTCTTCTGTACAAACCTTGTCCTGACAATAACAAACACAAAAAAAATTAAGAATTATTTAATTTTGAGCAGTCGATCGGAAGTTATGCGCGTACATACATTTCAGTGGTTCATTTTTATTTATTTATTATTTATAAAAAAAGGGTAAATGTTGTAACAACTTGTAATAGAACAGAGTATGGAGCTCATATATCAGAAAAGGGTTTTTATCCTTTTAGTTTATGGCTTCGTGCGGTTGGCACATATAGCCAGTGTCAAAGTAATTTTCTTACAAGTAATATAAAAAGATATATTATTTTTTGTTGTTAACATTATGATGATGATGAATGATAATAGTAATGAGAAGTGAGAAATGATATACCCCCAACCCTTCGAGTATCACAGTAAAGATTTGGGGCTTAACTAAGACCTCACGCGGACTTCTTGAGAGAATTTGAAAGGTGACGTTGCACTGTTTTGTTTTGTTTGCCAACATTCATGCACGTTTACGAACTTTAAACGGTATATAATCAACCATTATTTCACATTTATATTCGACATCACACATATTATAGAAAGTAAAACAAAACCGCAGACATGACTCTTAACTTTCCCGCCAAGGAGTCCAACGGGGTTACTCTTTCCAATCATTCACGATATTTCCATGCGAGAGCAGAGATTTTTTTTTTTTGTTTTTTACTTTATTTAATAATATTACAATGAGATTACACTATAAAGCAAACCATAAATCACGGAGATTTGTCCGGTATGCTACAAATAAGTTGAGCTCAACATCTACACACAACATCAACAAAATTCAAATACAATAAAAGTTAACATAGATAAATTAACACACTTAACATTAAATAAAAATGTGATATACAAACGAATCGCGTCCGCAGGCCACCTGCACTACAGAAAGAGATAATAATATAAGCTAGCTAGAATGTTCGCTATAGTTATACCGTGCTATAGTGAAGTCTGCCCGACCGAGCGACAAAGCATAAGATATGTGTGCATGATAGAAACTTTTTTTTTTGCGTTGGCTACAGGCTGTTCAAAAAATGCAATTTTAATTTTTTTCTTTATATTTTGTTTGTTATGCTATTCAAAAATGAAGGATCAATGGCATTTAATAAACGAGGAACTAAATAGATAAGTTAAGGAATGTGATAATTAAGTAACAATACTACAATATTTTTGTCGCTGAATCATGCTGAAAATAGATAAATTTTAATCATACTTTGAGTGTAAAAACCAAATTTAGTATGTTTGTGAATTCACTACATATGGTTTTGCCATGTTAATGCTAATTTCACTATAATAAATTCGTCTACGAGTTAAATAAGTTTTTGCCGTTTGTATGTATATTATGCAAACAAATTAAATCTCAGCCACTACCTACATAGCGAAGCTAACAATAATTATGTCATCGGTATGCAGGAAGATCTTTAAAGCAAATATGTAACTAATTTTATCTATCTACTTACAAATACGCAAACTTTATAAAAATTAAAATATCGAAAGCTATCAAAAATCATATCTTTTCTAATGAGTAAGTGCATGACTGAGGGCATTACATCATTATCGTACGTTCATTTAAATCTGAAATGTTAATCTTATTATTTAAATAACTGTTTGTGTGTGACTGTTCTAATTAAATTTAATTATGAAGTACTGTATTCACTTTTGTTTGAACAAGTAACTCTTTAAAAATATTCTTGAAAGCAAATTCCCGCCTTCTGCAAGCATTCTGCATACACAAGTTGAAAAAGTCCCAGGCCTCGCTTTCCGCCCCATCATCGCCAGAAGAGTTGAGTGTAGTGTATGCAAATCTTCAACACTCTAGGTGAGTTTTTTTTATGTTAGACTGAATTTGCGTAAACAAATTTTTGTTTGGTTGGAGTATAGTGCTATACATCCACGAGACTTAAATACTGTAGATTTTTCAACTCGGAATAGGTCAAAATGTATGACAGAACCGAATTAGTTAACCCCGATTCCACGTGGTACTAGTCTGCCCTACGCTAGAGTGTATATAAAAGCCCGGAGGTGCGGAGGGAGAGCAGCCCCTGCCCGCTGTAACAAACCGCAGGATCATGTTAGCCGAAGCGGCTGAGGCTGGTCGCCGCAGGCGACCAAAAAGCCGAAGATGCGCACTTCCCGCAGCGCCGGAGACGTTCGGAAGCCTTTAAATAAATAGGTATCAATCTTGTATAAATAATAAAAGCTAATTTAGGTAAATTGTAATTTAAAGAATTATATTTTTCATAGATTTTGAAAAAATTTTTGAAAATTGACTGAAAATTGAGTCAATTTTCAAAAATTTTTATCTCAAAAACTATCCATTGTCGAAAGGGGGGAGTAGTACGGGGGGGGTTAATACCCTAACCCCCCCTCCCCCTCCCCCTCCCACCACGAAAATCGTGGGTTCGTAATCAATAGCCCTTCCAATTTTTGGTCACCCACCCTATTGCCGGCATTTGCGAAAGTTGCTTAACCTTAGCAATTGCAGACCGGGCGCGTTAACTACTGCGCCATCGTGTTCTAAATTCAATAAATAAAAAAAAAATAAGTTCATGTATATCAATCACTACGCCATCGGTTCGCGAGTAGGTGTTGGTAATCGAACTATAGTCCATTTCAACTGGGATGATCCCGGTGACAAATGTCATCAATAACGAAGACGTGACTTTGTAAAAGCGTATGAACTTATTTGACTACATCAAAATAACATATTTTTATATAATCCATCACTAAATATACTAAAATTACTTTTTATAATTCTATTTTTTACTTTAGATTAGGATTGTCTCAATAAACTCTCGCATAACACACATTTATCAAAACTTTAAAACAATATAATAAAAAAACGTACCCCTTCACAAGGTCATTTCATTACAAAGAAATACTAGTGTTGGGATAGTAAACCAAGTGAAGTTCAATTGACATTCAATAACTAATCAATTAAATTTAACTTTATATTTTTCATTCTAGCTGTATTAATTAAATTGTTAGTCTTTTTTTATGTGAACATGTAGATTAGTCTACATTTTTTCATTTTATTGCGGCGTCATTACGAAAAATATTAAAATGAAACATCTTAAACTTATAAAACAAAAACAGTATATATATATATACAGCCAACACGTCTTTGGTGAAAATTGTGCGAAAGTAGTCGAAAAGACAAAAAATACTATATTAGAGGACTGGGAGAGGTACGTCAGAATAGATCGGTGGAAAGATCAACTTATAATAAATGTCGGCGATAGCGACTCTTCAAGCGATTCTGACAGTGATTTTTCAGATACTTACTGAATAAAAAATTTACTCTTCAAATTCTGTTTCATTTTACCGAATAACACTGTGTAAAACATACATTTAATGCATTTATGAACAATAAACTTAAACAAATATTACACAAATATTACACTTAAACAATATAATACATAAACACATCATATTTAAATTATTGTTAGTATAGTAAAATCGATTTCATTTCCATATATAGTATTATCGATTACCAGAAACAATCGAAATTATTTCATTGTAGGACATCTCTACAATTGTCGAAATCGAACTGTCACCGGGATCATCCTAGTTGAAATGGACTATAATATAATATAAGATGAATATATTATACAAACACATTTTGATTACCGTAAAGAATTTAAGTAGGTGTAAGCTAATAATGATTTTTGGTTTGATTACATTAGTTATTAGTTACTTAAGTATCTAGACTATGTACAGCACATATCCACCTATCCAAAACTGTCATAATTCTTTAATAAATACTCAACCTTATTCCATTACATAAAGTTCAAAGTCTATTGATGAAAATCATGCATATTGGTCCAAAATCAAAAGTGCCGGCCAAAAAAAAAAGTGCTGTATTCTGATAGAAGATAAGCCTTAGCACTTGTAATTATGCATATTAAGAAATGATGATGAAATGTCACATTTCTTCAACATAAATACATATTTATCTGACATTTCATATATTTTTCGATCAAATGAATTAACCAAAACAATGAGGTAGTACCATAATATTTTCGAGTAAGTGCATAACAAACCGTATGAAATAAAATATTCTGATATGGTAGAATCCATTTATGATTGGGGGTTGTAATAAAATAAGAATAGTTTTTTTTATATGTTTAATGTAATATTTTATTATTAAACAATTTTATCAAAATCATGTGGCATAACAATGACATTCTCCAATCCCAATGCTGGTGGTTCGCCGATTCCCTATCGGTTCACGACACAAGATACAGTCATCCATGGGTCGTTTTTACGCCACACGGACACGTAACAGTCAATAACAAAGTCCAAAACGTAACAGAAAATATTAAAACTTAACAAAGGTGAAAACAAAAACAACAACAGAACGTTTAGCGAGCGGGAGCTAGCTAAAAAATCACACAATCATACACGCACGGCAGTTGACGGCAACTTTGCTCGTGGTACTAAAGAAATAAATCGACACACGCGGGCGGCGAGACCAGCAGTGAGGGGCTGGGGGAGGGGTGTTGCAGCGCCGGCGGTGTCCCCATTGTGTGGCGGTAGGGTAAGGTCATTGTGTTAATTCCAAAAAGTGATAAGCCGCGTCTAGTTTTAACATTCCTTTTTATTGTTTGTATGTACTCATGGTGTATATTTTAGGGTTCCGTAGTCAACAAGGAACCCTTATAGTTTCGTCATGTCCGTCTGTCTGTCCCCAGCCTAGCTCATAGACTCTTAGTACTAGAAAGCTGTAATTTGGCATGGATATACACACGCCTGCACATCAACCTATCCAAAACTGTCAAATTTCTCTAATCGATATTGATCTTTATACCCAAACGTTAAGGTTCAAAATTTATTAAAGAAATTTGACATTTTGTGGTAGGTTGATCTGCTGCCGTCTGTACATATTAATGACGCCGACAAAGTGGTGAAGTAAAATTTTGAAAAATATTTTTTTTAAGTTACCTCCCCTACACGTGAGGTGGGGATGTAATTTATTTTTCTTGTCTACCCCATAGTGTAGGGTGTCATTGGATAGCAATTTCAAAAATATTGCGGGTTCGTGAAAACAGTTTGTTTTTTGATTGAGGCATCCGTTTGTGAACTATTAAGCTTTAAAGTGCAAAATTTTGTTAGAGTCAAGTCCCCCCTGCCAGCCAAATGGTTGTTTTTAGATACGTGAAAAAATTCACGGTAGTTGTATATATGACGAAGTTAAAAGGAAAACTATCACAGCTAAGTAGGCTTTATAAGTTTACGAGTTACAATCGACCAACTTATACAATGTACTTGGCTCAGTACAAATTCCTCATTGGTAGTATCTACATTTAAGTATATGAGCCATCGTTAAATAAATGTTCATTAAAGCCCGCTTCTCAGAGTCCTCATTATTGAGATGGGCTACGGAACCCTACACTGCGCGTGGCTCGACACGCACTTGGCCGGTTTTTTGCCGGTGTGTGTGTACGACAATAAGTATGTTATGTTTACAAAAATATATTTAAAACGCCATGTTTTGGAAAGATACTTCATTTGTTATAGTTAATAGTTTAATCGAAAATGTATAAAAAGACGGACTTTTAGAACTCAAATACTACGAAGCACAGTGGCGCTAAAGCTTTGGTGCCATAGTAACAAATGCTAAGGCGGATTCTATACAGCATTTTTTTTTGGCCGGCACTTTTGATTTTGGACCAAAAATGTATGAAACGTGGATGATGTCCTTTGATAGTTTGTGGTAGCCTGACGTGCAGGCGTGTCTACTTTTGGTTAGTTGGAAGACGCAAAAGAGGTAGACCAAAAATGGCTGTATGTAAGCAAAGAACTTTATCAAGGTGCCTGGTGTGAGTTTGATTTGACATTCGATCGCGATAACAAAAATTAGTATGGCATTGAAGCAGCGCTTTCTGGTGACATACGAGAAGAGTTAAAATTTTGCCATACAAATTTTCTGTTTTGGTAAACATAATCGATTGAATACGGAGTGTAAACAAAACTAGGCACTCGTATTTTGCTGGAGTGGAACATTCGACGAGTTACCTTTAAACGGTTACCGAGGTTATAAACCACGTTGATTTGGCTTTTTTTTATTTTTCATATGTGTAGGTTGTATTTTAATTTATTGAAGCTATTTTTTTAATTCAGTATTTTGTAGTATTCATTTTGTTATTGCTTGTTTTTCGGTCCATGGATGGTTAACACAGCCAAATATTAGTGGTCTGGCTGCGTATACTGAGCTTGACATAGTGTTGTTATAACATAATAGTGCGCAATATGTATCTTTATATATATAACTCTTTTGATGAAACTTTTGGTGTGTGTTTAAGTGGATTCGATAATGATTTAGATTTACAATTGAACCCGATAGGTGGCGCTGCAATCGAGTTGTTCGCTCAAGCGGACGAAGTCGTGAGTGGGCAGCTAGTGTTATATGTCGTAGTCGGTCATGAGTATTGACACCAAACGAAACGTAAGCGCGCCCCAAGCGGCGATTCAACGGAACCACGTTTTGGCGCGCTTCGACGGAGTCGTGACGTTAGGGGCGGACAGGAGCGAGCTCATATTCGATCGGGTCGCCACAGAGAGAAGCAGTCGTCACGAAACTGTCCCACGTTTCGCTAGTGCCATACTTTCATTTCAATTAAATAGCAAGTAGTAATTTGTAACCGTTAACCAATAATAAAATAGTGTTAGAACATAACGTCTTCTCATTGCACGATTCCTACATCTGCCCATACAATAATGTCTGAAGGCGGTCTAAATCCTTCCGACCCTACATATATATAAATTTGTATAATAATAATTAATTGTAATTGTTAGGTGATATCAATAAATGTCTTTTCTTACTTTCTTTAGAATGTCGGCTAAAACGATACATTTTTCATTACGGTTACGAGTATAACAAAACTTAAACATAGGTACTTACATTAAATGCTTCTAAAAACAATTTGAACTTAACCCTCGCTAGAACAATCCATGTAACATTAAATTTGTGGAGATTCCTTAGTGTAGAAGTAAGTAAGTACAGTCATGAGCATTAACATGTAAACAGAGTAACTCTTAACACAATGGAGTAAGAGTCGAAACTAGTCTAACGTGTATACATGTTCGTGGCTGTACATTGTTCACTATGAAAAAGGGGATTGGGTGGGAGCAGTGCAGCAATCAGCTTCTATTATGTGCCTTCGTCCTGCGACCCTGCGACTGAAATGAACATCTCTTTGCTGTCGTGTGACTTTTTTATAGGTCGCTACTAATCTACAAACCTCTAACAACAAATACTAAAAAACTGAATAAAATAAATATTTAAAGGGCTCCCATACAACAAACGTGATATTTTTGCTCGTTTTATTATAACGGCAACATAGTTATATATTCACTTTAAAAATAAATAATTAAATTAAAATAAAACAAATATTTAAGGGGGGCTAACTAAGACTCCGCCGTCCGTCCGTCTGTCTATCTGTCCGTCTGTCACCAGGCTGTATCTCATGAACCATGATAGTTAGACAGTTGAAATTATCACAGATAAATTGTATTTCTGTGGCCGCTCTAACAACAAATACTAAAAAACAGAATAAAATAAATATTTAAAGGGCTCCCATAAAACAAACGTGATTTTTTTGCTCGTTTTTACTCGATATTGATAACTGCAACAGGTTGATGCTTGAAATACTTTAGAAAGTTAAAATAAATTAATATTTAAGGGGGGTCCCATACAACAAACGTGATTTATTTTTTTGCTCGTTTTTGCTCGATACTATTGATAACGGCAACAGGTAGACGCTTGAAATACTCACAGAATATTGAGATTACTCACTCTAAAAATAAATAATTAAAATAAAATAAAATAAATATTTAAGGGGGGCTCTAAATATTTAAGTGGGGCTCCCATACAACAGACATGTTTTTTTTGCCGTTTTTATAGATAATGGTACGGAACCCTTCGTGTGTGATTCCGACTCGCACTTGGCCGATTTTTTTTCCAAAAACTCCATAATAAAATAGATGAGAATCAAATACGAGTAATATGTATTTAATTTAACTTTAACGGTTAAAGCTTATTATATATTGTTTTATTAGATTTTAAATTTCGCTGACAGTTTTTCAAATTTTTTTAGAGTTATTTCAAATAGCCGTTTTTCCATCTCATCGGCTTCATAAAAGACGGAACTACGCCATAAATCACAGGTAATTGTACCTTCTATCGTGTACAAACAAACAGATTTATCTGATATAGTTGGTGATAAGAATAATAACATTACACTATATGTAGCAAACCGATCAATATATGGTATTGTCGTGTCGGTATCAGGGACGTTACAGTTCTATCTTTCGATGTGAAATCACATCGATGCTTAATAGGAAATATTGACTAAGCGACATTAGGTTAACTTTACGGGAGATTATAGTATAGTTATAGTATTAGTATATTAGTATACTATAGTTATAGTATAGTTTCTTAATGTCGTCAATATTCTTTTCAAGCGTCGATGTCAAACAGTTACAAATCAAACCATTTGATATCTATGACTAATACATACATAATTACACATCTATACCTAAAATAAAGCTAAAGAGGGTCGAGAGTCTGAACATGGAAGACATTCGAAAAAAAGTTGGCTGGGGATACTTAGAATCGATAACAGAACACGTTCCAATAGTTTTTAGAATGTTTGTCTGTTTGTCTGTTTATTTAACCGCGCATCACGTGAAAATGGCTGAACGGATTTGGATGAAAGATTTTTACGTACGATTTTTTATCCCGGTAACGGGTTCCAGTTACCGGATGTTTGGTTTTTTTTTTCAACACTAGTGTTTTTTTAATTTGTTTCGCAAGAAAATTTGCGTTAAAATTATATAAACCAAAAAAAAACATTTTATAAATAGCTTGCCTACTTCTTAGCTGATCTTTAGTATTTGTAAAAATATTATTATGATCAGATGTTAATGACGGTAGTTGTTGACATTGAATTGGCGCCTTTGGCTTTCAAAGTAAAAAAGTAAATAGTGTTGAATAATTCGGCGGGCTTGTTGTTTTTGTAAAATTATATATCGCAAATATAAACTGCAGCTGGCGTATTTTGCGCGCTGCAGTACCTAGCGTAGCGTGCATAGGGTGCATAGAGTACAGTCTGTTACTGTGGTACTGTAGAGATCGGGACTGTTTGGTTGGGCGAGCCTACTGGCAGCCGTCGCGTTCTGCGTTTAAACACATCTTGATTAAGAAGACGCGCATAGAAGGAAAAAAAGAGAATCGCAGGGCTTCTACGTCAGCCCGTCGCAGCGATAGGGCAATAAATGTTAACTTGAGTTCGTTTTAAAAATACAGTTTATTACTGATCTGAGGATCTCGATGGCGCAGTGGTTAACGCGCCCGGTCTACTAATGCTGAGGTGAACTTTCGCAAAGGCAGGTCATCGGATGGGTGACCAAAAGTGATTCATCTCGAGCTCCTCCGTGCTTCGGAAGGCACGTAAAGCCGTTGGTCCCGGCTGCATTAGCAGTCGTTAACAACCACCAACCCGCACTGGGCCCGCGTAGTGGTTCACGGCCCGTTCTCCCTATCCATCCATAGGGAAGGTTCGTGCCCCAGCATTGGGGACATAAATGAGCTGATGATGATGATGATGATGATGACTGATCGATTGTTTGTTTCTTTGACTACGTCTTGCCTGTATCTACAATAAGCGAGCTACAGTACCTACCTACAGTAATTGATATAGAAAACTAACAAAGTAAAAAAATTTTTTTTGACAACTTTTTTTTCCTTCGCTAAAGTAATGTATATCCGCAATAGAACCTTCCCTAATTTGTCGATTGTTGTCGAAGTCATCCTGTAGTAGGTAACGCCTTTAAAAGCTAGGATCTCGGTTCAATTGTCTTGCCGATCTCTTAACGTCCTCGAGTTAATGATATTCGCATACTTACGAACCGATCGATCGATCAGGAATACAATGGCGACCTAAAACTTTTTACTCGTATAACTGACGCGGTTGACGCGTGTAATTATAGACTTTTTACTCATGGCAACACTCAATGAAACGGATGTGGGAAATACGCGTCTGAAAGGCTTTACTGCGGGAGGACCTTGCTGCAAACAATACCGGCTCGAACAAGATGATGCGATAAAAATATGCTTTGTCTGAATCGAATTTTAAAGTTTTATATTCAAAAAGAGTATAATACCTAACCGCCTCTGTGGTCTAGTAAGACCACCGGTCTCAGATCCAGAGATCCAAGAAGTCCTGGGTTCGATTCCCAGCAGGGGGTACATCTGTGTGTACTCGGTTTGGTTGGTGGTATGGCTTGTTAGTCCGCCTGGCTAGCTAGCACCATCTTATCTAAATATGTCGTTACATCAATGCTTGTAGCATTGTTATGTTCCGGCAGCTGAGATAAGATAGCCAGTGCCTCAATAGTTGAGGCACTGATCACTTAACATCAGGTGAGATGAAAGCACTGTGCTTACCTCTGAGATATAAAAAAAAATTAAAGGAAGTCAGTGATTTGGTTTTTACTATAAAATAGTTCAATAATTAAACACACTAGCCAATTACTGAGCACCATGTTTTATTCAGTCGCATATATTAAGGTATTTTTTTTTACTCTTAATCCAATGGCATAAGAGTCAAAACTAGTCAAAAGTGTAGACATGTAAATGCTCCTGACTGTACAAACGTCTGCACTTCAACCTATCCGAAACTGTCAAATGTCTTCAATAAATGTTATTATAACCAAATATCATAGCAAAAAGTTCAGACTATTGAGGAAATTTGACAGTTAGCGGTAGTGTGATGTGCTGGCGTGTGGTACCTTATACTCAGAATAACCAAACGGTATTCGTTGAAGATCATAGGTTTACACTCCAACTACGACACACTCTGACGATACCAGGCTACGTATGAGGACATCTCTAGAGCCATACACGCTTTGTCCAGCAGTGGGCGTCCCCGATGCGATCCGAACTCCGATCCGATCCGAACCCTTCGAAGAATCTAGTAGGGCACGGGGACGCGCACTAGTGCGCGATGCCGTTTCTTCTGCCGTTTCTGCCGTTTCCGAAGGTGATTCGTTTCACACGGCTTAGGGACCCTTTACGTTCCTCGCCGCCCCCAAAAAAGCCCGGTGAAGCTGAAAATGCCGTAGAGGCAATCAGCAATCACTCTCAAAAAAAAAAAAGTGGGCGTCTTTTACCCGAGATGACTGACTGACATGGTGTCAAGGTCACGGGTTTACTAAAAGACAACAAAAAAACATAATTATAATCCCGTTAGTTACTTTTGTAAATTATTCAAATGATGGGGTTCTACTGACCACTTTCCGAGTTTCTCGCGTAATGATATAATGAATTCCCAAAAAATATGGGTAAATATAAATGAGATATCATAGTTATGTTAATAAGTTATTAAATGCTTAACTGGTTCCTAATAATGACACAGATCGCAGTGTTTATCTTTTGAAATCCCAAAGTCACCGATTATGTTGAATTAATTAAAACTGGTATTTTATTTCCGAGCTGTGTTTTTTTTTCATTAAGTCTCAACAGCATTATGGCGAGACGTTATTTAAATATTGACCGATATTATCTAAGTTTCGTTTACGTGTCGACTATGTTATGGAATAAATAATGATCATAATAAAACCCCCGTTTGTTGGATATATTTTAATATTCTTGCGCGATCTTCGAAGCTATCGTGTGAACTGTCATATAAAACTGGTTTCTCTTATTACCTTTGACCCTGCAAAGGGTTCGAAACATCAAGATAAAATTAAATGCAAAATAACCGCAAATGCATATTTTTAAAGTGTTGCATTTCCTTGTAAGAATATTTTAGTACACATAAAGTAATATTTTTTATTTTACACAGCAGATAAACTAATATTAGGAACGTAATGTTTATTTTGATAACGATTTTATCTCTTAAATAAAAAAAATAACCATTTGGTTGCTATTTACCTACCTACTTCAATTGTAACTGATAATTTCAACAAATTCTACGCAGCCGAAATAGCTCAGTTGGGAGAGCGTTAGACTGAAGATCTAAAGGTCCCTGGTTCGATCCCGGGTTTCGGCAGACTCTCTTTTGCGTTATTTGTATGTTGCGTAACTACTATATTCTGTGATTTTGTCATAGTTTGAATCTTTATTTTTTATTTTAATCGTGTCATCATATTATAAAAACATTTGTATTTTATTAAAAATAAATAATAGATCTTTTTTCAAATTAAGACTAGTTCGTTATTTGACCTTTATCACTTTAAAACAATATTATATTGTAACATAATGTTGTTATTTAATTTACATCTATCTTTTGTCGACCTCCTTGGTCGAGTGGTTTGTGCACCGGTTTTCATGGTGTCGCCATATCTGAGGTCCCGGGTTCGATCCCCGGTCGGGTCAATTTAGAAATTATTGTTTTTCTAAATTGTCTCGGGTCTGGGTGTTTTCTATGTATAATAAATATGTATTTAAGTATTTTAAGTATGTTTATCCGTTGTCTAGTAACCATTTAACGAGTTTCATAATGAAGCTTCTCTTGGGCTAGATAATTGATGTGAGTGTAGGAAAGTTTATTATTTATTTATTATAATACGATCATTATTAACACTAAATAACTAACAGTTATTTCTAGTATTAAATCACAATAATTCTAATAACTTCCTTAATACATTTTATTATTATTATTGACATCTATTTATGTATTATATATTTATTTGTATAGAAAAAAAACCTACGTTGCAAGTATTACAATGCCTTTAAATAAATCTATCAAAAATAAATTTACAACTAAAATTAACTTTTTCTTAAAATCTAATACATGGTTCCTTAATTAAGTTGTCCGACAATTTCATGCAAGACCTTGTGCTGACAGGTGACCGAGACGTTGGCATGTAATGACGACGCGTTTGTGACGTCACACGATTACGGCTTACACGTAGAGGTGAGTGCCCGACGTATCTCGAGATAAGTCTTGGCAACCGGTAGGCAATCCAAGCGCACGGCAATCTCTTCGAGAAACGTATTTAATATATTATTGTACCCGAGTGTCTAGTGCGAATTTTATTTGATATCCGATTACGTTAAAAATAACGTCATTTTGGTGGCAAAATCTCTTCTGATTATTTTTACATATAATTTTACGCAACTAATGTTGCGAACAAATAACAATTTGAAAAAAGATAAAGTGTTGAAAAAATTCCACGAGCGGGATTTAAACCCGCACCCCATGACATGCCAGGTCAGGTGCACTGCCAACTATGCTATCGTGGCTAAATCATAATCAAAATAATCATAAATATAGCTTGCCTAATTCTTAACTGATCTTTCAATATTTGTAAAAATATTAAGATCGGATGTTGATGACGTAGTGGTCGTCATTGAATAGGGCTCCTTTGGCTTACAGTGTAAGAGTAGGTAGTATTGATTAATTTCGGCGAGTTAGATTGAGCCACGACAGCATAGTTGGCAGTGCACCTGACCCGGCATGTAATGGGGTGTGGGTTGTAAAATTAATTATTATTTATCTTGCTTGTAAAATTTTTCCAACACTTTGTCTCTATTTTCAAAATCTCTTCTCCTTTTTCACCCAGGAGATGATGCTTCAGTGGCATACAATTTTTCGTCTTTGTTAATATGATCAAATGGTGAATAAAACTAGCAACTAAACTTTTTGAACCGGTGACTAATTCTCACGCTATGATATTACGAGAGCTCTTTTTACGCTCATTTAAAGTTTTTTCTTTCTTTCTTTAAGTTGATGGCTTCGTGCGATTAGCACATTTAGCCAGTGTCAAAGTAATTTTTCTTACAAGTAATACATAAATATACAATATGATGATGAATGATAATAGAAATGAGAAGTGAGAAATGATATACCCCCCAACCCCTCGAGTATCTCAGTAAAGATGTAGGTCTTCACTAAGTCCTCACGCAGACTTCTTGAGAGAATTTGAAAAGTGACGTTGCACTGTTTTGTTTCATTTACCAACACTCATGCACACTCACGAACACTTAACGGTTAATAATCCACCATTATTTCACATTAATATTCGACATAACACAAATTTTAGAAAATAAAACAAAACCGCAGACATGACTCTTCACTTTACCGCCAAGAAGCCCTATTTAAAGTCACTGATAACTTATTTTTGACACCGAATCTCCTCGAACTGTACGTATCTTGATAATCAATAAATAAATAAATATTAAATTTTGTAGTGTATTTATGACACACGAGATCAACAATGAGAGTCACAAATCGCCCCTCATGAACAAAAGGATTCAAGAAACGACTTTAACGCAAGTACAGAAGCATGCACTTGAACCTATTCAAAACTGTAAAATTTCTTCAATAAATTATCAACAATATGCTATAACCATAAAGTTCAAAGTTTATTAAGGAATTTTGACAGATTGCCTAATGTGCAGGCGTGTGTACCATCATATATATATAAATACGTGAAGCAAAAACGTACCCCTTTTTGCGAAAATTGCGCGGACGGAAGAGTATGAAATTTCGCACACTTATAGTTTATATAGAGAGGGAGTGCAGAATGCTAATTTTTTTTTTAATTATCTATAAAAAATACATTAAATTAAGTAAACATTTTTTGAAAATTTCAAAAATGGAAGCGCATCGGTCGAAATCTGTCAATGCCAATAAAAACTCACGTTCTATCTTTTTTAATTTTTCATTGCTTATGATTAGGATATAATCCGTGCAGCCTTAATAAAAAAATTACGGTCGAATTTTAACCACTGGGCGACCACTAGTATTATGCAATGCGTGACATTCGTACCTTTTAAGAATGAGATCGATAAAAGCTCTGGCTTAACTGGTTCTACGAGACTTAGGGTTATGTTACTTGTATGTAGAGCTTCAGCACGAATGTGCTTTCCAAATACACGAATGATCTCTACCTTTTTTTCAAATTCATTAATCAGCCATTGACTACGGAGAGACGCTTGCAAAACCCTTTCAACATATAATTTATTGACTGCGAGTAAATAAAAGAAATCAAAAGATCAGCTTTCAACGGGTAACACAAAGCTTATTATTATTACAGAGCCCTGTCGTTTGCATTGTACCTATCAGAGGGCCTAGTGCAAGTTATTTTTTGACATTCGGTCACGTTTACGAAAACGAAAATTTGTATGGCAAATTTTTATCTGGGCACTCTGGGTGCTGGGTGGGTATTCATTCGATTATGTTTACGAAAACTAAAATTTGTATGGCATTCAAATTAAATCTCTTTGATGGCATTGAAGCAGCGCCCCCTGACGGCATACGAGAAGAGTTAATATTGTGCCATACAAGTTCTCGTGTACGTTAAAGTGATCGATATTTATCAGCCGGATGTTACAATAGATCATACCTTTATGTACGCCGAAAATGACATGCAGATTAACTACCTACTCACTGTCCGGTTCCATTTCAACGTTGGAGCACGATAACATCGGATTTTTGTTTTTTATTTACATGTTTATTATACATACGTCGACGACGACGCGTCTATTTTTTGAGAATTAAACTTTGACGTAACGACGGACTCTTTGGTGACGGACGGCCATATTGTTGATGGAGATTTATTGATGGAAATTGTGACGAAAGACGTTTGGGGAAGTAGACGTAATGCCCTGAATAAGAAATAACAATGTGGAGAGACACCCTTTACGTCATATGCCAAGAGGTCGCGGGTTCGAATCCCGGTCGGAACAGATGTTTGTGTGACGAGCACGTTCATTTAGTTTCGAGTCATGGATGTTTGTGGGACCATTTCGGATTGGTGGTTGTTAACGACTGCTAATGCAGCCGGTACCAACGGCTTTACGTGTTTCCGAAGTATGGAGTGTAGTCTTTAAAAGATAATTAACTATGTTGGTTTTCACTTTCAAACGAATTTTAAGTATGTTGGTTTGATCATATTACCAATACACCTTGTACCGTTTCTAAAATATTGCTTCAATAATATACATCTGGGAGAGTACATTATTGAAGGATATCTGCTCGATGGCGCAGTGGTCAACGCGCCCGGTCTGCGAGTGCTGAGGTTAAGTAACTTTCGCAAAGGCCGGTCATCGGATGGGTGACCAAAAATTTATCATCTCGAGCTCCTCCGTGCTTCGGAAGGCACGTAAAGCCGTTGGTCCCGGCTGCATTAGCAGTCGTTAACAACCACCAATCCGCACTGGGACCGCGTTGTGGTTTATGGCCCGTTCTCCCTATCCATCCATAGGGAAGGCTCGTGCCCTAACAGTGGGGACATAAAAATGAGCTGATGATGATGATAAATAAAAAGTATTTTAATTAATTAATCAATTATAGGCAGAATAGTTACTTATGGCGTGCGCGTGACAAATTTAACTTACTTAACAAGCAGTTTGAGCTGGACCTCTTCTATACCAGTGTACCATCAGCGAGGCGGATGTTGAGCGAGCGGTTCTTCGAACTCACATAATACTCTTCACTAGATATTCTGTTGCGGTAATACCAACTCGTTAATAGTTTGAGCGAGGTTAATAATGCGTTGCTTAGTGCTTCTAGTTTTAATTATTATTAAGTAACTTCTATCGGTGAGAACCTATTAGTGGTTTTATGTGTATCACTTGATGACCCTTTTTTAATTTTGTTAACCTTGGTTTTCCTAAGATGATAAAATAAATAAAATAAATAAAAATAAATAAATAACACAATTATAATATAAATCAGGACGTAATTTTTAATTCCAGCCAAGTCCACTTTTTTACAAATCGAGAAAAAGTTACTACTTGTTTGTTAGAATTTGTATAAACCGATGATTTTGTATTTGACCATTTTTGAAAGTTAGGTACCTACGTACAATCATTAAGTCTGCGATTCCCTATTAACTTTGAAATATTACGCTTAGCCGAATTTTAATGGTAATTTTAGTATGATTTTAGTAATGTATTGATGGACGTTTCAATCACACCCTCGAGGGGCCCAATTGCATATTATTCAACAATTCGACGACCTGGGCATTGAAATTATTTAGGGTCCCCGGATAGCGGTCCAAGCTCTTTGTCACTCGATTACTGAGGCGACGATTACTCAAGTTTATATAACCTTCAGTTTCTAAACATTTTCTTATTTATTAATGGTATATATAAATACATATTTCAAGTATTTTCATTTTCATATCAGGTTACTTTAAACTGTAATGTTACGAACCGATGGTGCAGAAAAATAATTTCATTATGATTGGTTGGCTATAATATCTATTGCTATAATATAATATTATTGGTGCTGTGTTCCATTAATTTCATAATAGCAAACAGGTTGCAAAACGTTCTAAAAGGAAAAACTTGGTGTTTCCTTAAAAATGCTAAAGGGGACAGACCTGTCAATAACTGTGCCACACAAGTGGCGAGTCTAATTCAATAATACAGTATCATTTACAATTTCAACAAGGCCATATTATCATAATTGTATCATTGTCAAGAAACTGGTTCTTAATACTACTCAAAGATGTAGGTTGTACGATTCCTTACAAATTAACTTGGTTAGTTGAAACTGTTTCATTCAACGAAATTATATTTACAGAAAGTAGCTCGCAATCCTTCGCTGGATCTGTATCCCGAATACAAATCGTATTCCCATGAGTAAATTGGTTTCTACCGCTTTTGTTTGAATGATAATTACTGCTTTTGATACAGAGGATAGCTTTACATAATTGATTTTGATAGTTCACAAAGTTCATTAATTGATATTTGCATAGACCTGATTTAGCCAGGACAGCCTCTTTAGAAGTTTGGGAGTCAATTAACTTGAGGTCACGGAATATGAAGGGAAACTGCTCATAACAATATACGGATACAATAAAAGTTCTCGTTGAAAGGTCACCGAATTCACAAAGTAGGAATAAGCAACAATTAAATATGGGAAACACCATAAAAATGGTACTTTACGGGAAAGATTGAGCATCAAATCGCAGAGAAACAGATGAAGGACGCAATTGTGCTACCCACAATAGCACATTAATAAACAACACAACAGTTACAGTTAGATATCAGTAGAAAAACTGGTTTGCTTACGAAACCGTCAATTATATAGTTACTACAGACAAAAAGCTTGTGCATTTAAAACACGACCGGCCAAAACCACATCATTCCAAGGTTGATTGTGTCGCGGTTTCACGCGAACTAACATGCCTCAAATGTGTAATGTAAACAAAAATCATTTGAACAGTACCAATTAAAGGTAAAGCGGTGGCACCGCCGCGAATTCTAAGCAATAAATTAATAATGGCCCACTAATTTAACAGGAACTCGAAGTCGTTCATTATTTCGAGTACGCCTGAGCCGACAAGCTGGCTTTGTTATAGAATTAACACGTCATTCGTTCGCGTACCGTTCGCGTTCTCACGATCGCAAAATCGTGAGACTGCTGACATCGGAGCAGGGCTAGAAGCTTGATCAAGGTAGGGCTTTGCTGGTAGCTAAACCGTGTAAAGTTAGCAAAATGAACTTGGATGCATGATTTCTTTGTTTAAGAACCTCATGCAACTGTAGTTATTTATTAATATTTATTTTTAATTTTTTGCAAAGGCACTTAACGTTATAATTATTTTGAAACAGTAAGACAAAAACAGGTAATTTTAAATTCATGACCATCATCATCATCTGATGCATCATCAGCCCATAAATGGTAATAAAATTGAAATGAACGATATTAGCACATGGCATAGAGCAATATCCCCGCGCTGGCCGAATGCAGGTTTGTAGTATTATCAATTTAAATTTGTCTCATATTTTTATATTTGTACCCAAATATTTGTCTTAAAATGTCATATTTTTCCGTAGCTTTATCTTTTAGATCTTAAAATAGGTAGTAATATTTAGAAGGTTTAGGAATTGCGTTGTCACCAACATTTCCTCTCAAATACACGACCGTATATTCTACTGTTTAACTAACTACAAAACAAAATTGTGGTTATTGTGGTATTGAATCCCGCAAAAGGCAAAATGTGATTACACTAGCATTTGTGCTCAAGACTTAGGTGTTTTATTCGCAATTCACAATTCTCTATCATGTCAATTTATACTTCGTTTTAAGTTAAACAACAGGTTTTAGTGTAAACAGTCGATATTAAATTATGTAAGCGTTGTAATTCCAAATTAACAGTAGTATTAGAACCCAATTTGTCAATGAAATCCCGCTGTTTCATATTAATGCGGCACTGCCTCCCGAAGCCTAGTAAACCCTTTTATAAATGAGAGTATAACAGCTTCTTAATTACCCGCTATTCTTTGATCTTTTTCCTTATTGGATTCCTTTTATATTTAAGATTTTGCAGATCTGAAAAATTTCAGTTTCTCGAATTGTAATTTGTCATTGTTTGAATAGTGGAGTACTTTTGTTTCTTTTGTTTTTATTTGATAAGGCTGTCAGCTAACAAAATATTAAAGCGTACGGTTTATTTTGTGGTTAGCGAGTTAACTTGCACGTTGGTGACTCAGGCCTTAAACACATAATGCGTGTCTCAGTAGCCTTGTAATAATTCTATGTAGCTGAGGATTCCTGGTGAAGAACGCTTCCGTCTTCGGCCTTATCGTCACTTATCATCAAGTGATATGAAGATCAAGAGCTTCTCCGTTGGGAAAGAAAATAAAGTTAATGTTTTAATGTCCCGTATTAAAATTTGTTCTGAAAACCAACATACTCTTCAAACAGCTGCACAGCAATTAATGCAGGATAATGCTACTTGGCGGCAGAAATGAGCACAAAACTGTCATTAAAAACTAGTGGCACACTAACACAGCGGTAATCCTTCTTACTATTGCCAAATATCGACAATGCAGAAATGGCAAATATTCTTGAAACTCTGCAATTGCGTAGAGATGTTGCGTCACTCAGCGTGTTCTTACCGCTTATACCATGGCGAGTGCTCTGAAGAGCTCTTTGACCTCATCCCACCTTCTCCCTTTCTTCATATGAGTACACGTGCTGCTCTTCGGAGTCACCGCTTCACTGTCTCAAATATCCTCTCGCGCACAAAGAAATTTGGTGACTCGTTTCTTTGTCGCACCTCCAAAAGATGGAATAGTCTACCAGCATACGTTGTCCCTCCTTCCTATGGTATGGGGTCCTTCAAAAGAGGCGTGAAGAAGCACCTTGTGAGCTGGCAGAGTGAGGTTAACTGATCCTACGTTTGTTTTCACGCTGCACCAGTTATCTTCGCATCTGGACTCCATTTCCACTTAACATCAGGTGGGATGGAATCATTTGCCGAGCTATCTATAAAAAAATAACATTTTGTTAAAACGTCCATTAGGTACTAATCCATTGTTCGTGTTACAATTTCAAATTGTATGTAACTAATTTTTATATTGTTTCATGTTCAACTTCAACAACAATTTTACAGGGGAAAATTCCTTCTTAATAATCCCTTCCCTGCCTCGGGGCTTGGGGCGTGGGACCACGATTACAAGCACCGAGTTCCACTCCCGTTACTTTAACCTGACAGGTCTAAAATGATTGCTATCTTTGTGGCACTCTAAAGAGGACGTTCTAATATCACCTAATCATGCTAATGATGCGTACAATTTGACAGGAATTAAGGACATCTAAGATTCAGAGTGATTACACTGTGAATGTTTAGAGGTCGCTAGATATGCATGCAAAATGGCCATAACATTATTTAGACATGGTTTGTTCTGCGCAATAGAGTTTTACCGGGACGTTAACGTTGTCTAATCACAGTTTGGTAAGCTATGACGTAATCTGAGTATAGAAAATTGTCAGCGAGCTTAACACGCATATCTAGCGAATTTGTGTCGTCAGAGTCGTTAACGGTTTTCGTAATTTTGTTTATGGGCTTTAGGCACATTTTATATAGAAATAAGAAATTGGTACATCGCTACTAAGTCGGAAAATAGATCTTATAATTATTGAGGAAATCTCGCTCGATCGTAGTGATTTTTGTCATGCCTGTTAAATAATAGAAACAGTGGAATGTCACTATTAAAATTATCTCAAAGAGTTTGCGTGAGAATTATAGGATGTTGTTATATCTTAGAAAAATAACTGTAGACTCGCCTGTATATACTAGAACCCTCGATCAATAATGTACTAGATTCTAGATGAGCGTTTAGAAACGGTAGGGGATTTGGGAGCCACAACGACGTTTATGGCGATGACAGCAAATATTAAGTCCAATATTTTGAAACCTTAATTAGTTTTTATGTTTATGGCATAAGGTTCACAGTAAGCTGAAGTTGATGCTATCTAATGTATTTTTTTTTCAGATTTTGTTATTCGAAATTTACTCATAACATTATAAATAAACACAAAAAATGTAGAAGACAACCACAACATGTAAAAAAAACCATACGTATGGTATTCTGTGCTCTGTGATAAGAAATCTTTGCCTTTCCTAAATAAAATGGAATACGCTACTAGTAGATCTGTCGGAACAAGTCTTCTAAAATAAAATCAATGATTGGATGACGTCACATCATTAGAACTCATTAAGCTATCACGACTTTACACACCCACATCATACGTCACATCACGTTCACATTAAATAACATCACTGTTAACAATATTTTAACATTAAAAATGTTTTTTCGTTCGCTCCAGTAGGGCCCCCATTTTCGCTGAAAGTGCGACTCGCCCGTGATACCCTGAGGTTTAAGGCCACGAGGACGTATGAGGGCTCAAAAGACGCGGAATTCGAAGGGGTTTAAAATTATGTAAAAATATTTAGGAAAAATCAAAAACTTTTTTTGGAAATTGAACAAAAACCGACTTTTTTTGACCGATAAATCGTTTTCCCAGAAAATTCCCGATATCTCGAGAACGAGGCCAAATAAAAAAAATAAAAAAAAACACCTCGGTATTGAACTAAGGAACATTTTACCTTATTACACTTTTTTTGATATTAGTGACGGTTGAGGTGTTGAGGTGTTGAGGTTGAGGTGGCCCTTAGCCGCGAGGTGTCGCGCCGCGCAAACTCGGCGGCTCGCGTGCGGCCACGAGGACGTATGAGAGCTCAAAAGACGCGGAATTCGAAGGGTTTTAAGATGATCTAAAAATATTTTGTTATTTTTTGAATAATCTATAATAAGTAGGTACATTTTCAAGGCCCTTTAAAGTCGTGTAGAACACGAGATCTGTGGATTTATAATATGTTTTTCTGTTTTCTTTAATTCAGCTGAAAGAAAAAATGTTTTGTTCATAACTTTCATACGACTCAATCAACATAATGTTTTTATTTTGATTAATTTAAAAATTATGTATGTGCAACTGGGCATTCCATTTATAAAGGCGACAGTGTATATTAAGGCAAGTACAGACGTCTGCACTTAAACCTATCCAAAACTGTCAAATTTATTCAATACATTTTCAACCATAAAGTTAAGGCATAAAGTTCAAAGTCTATTGAAGATATTTGACAGTTTGTGGTAGGTTGATGTGCAGGCGTACTTAGGGGTTTAGGAAATCTCTGTAAAAAAATTTGTTAGTAAAAATTATGACAGTATTTTATATTCACTTCACATGCGGGGACGTAGATCAGATATTTAATTTGCTTTGTCGTTTATTAGGGGAGCAAGGAATTAATAGTATTAACTTAACAAGTTTGTGTTTTCATCACTGTGTAGAAATTTCTCAAAATAACGTATCTGAGTGTCCGACGGATCAGATTATTTTGCTTTTTACATTCGTACCTACCATGTGCAGATAATAATAGATTTATCTAGCGGTTAGTTAGTCGTCCCTTTGTGCCACAAAGCGTCCATTACGTAGTATCGGCACGATGAGTCGCTGTGTGATACACAAAGTGTGCATTATCTGATGACGGAATAGTGGAGCGCAAGGTGATTTCGGTAACATTCATTTTTTAATTGACAACTTTCGTAGTTGAGTAGTTGGCACACAAATTGTTCTTTCTTTTCTTTATTTTACGAGCTGATGAGATAGCATAAGGAAAGCAGAAAGCAGTCGTCGCTGCTCAGGAATACTTTTTTAAATGTATGAGTAGAAAAATGACTGTCCACCTTTTATTTACAATTTGGAAAATTGTTAGTCACAGACAGACAGAGCCACGATAGCGTAATTGGAACTATTGGAAGCGCACCTGACATGGATTGTTAGAGGGTTCGGGTTGGAATCCTTGCTCGTGGAAATTAATTTAAATAACACTAATAAGATAGTTGGATTCTGGGCTTACCACAGTATCGTACAACCAGTCTAGTGCTTCTCAATGAGGAACTTTTCCAATTTTTTTTGGGTTTAGGTGATGTTGCTATTTCTATATAAAAAGTGTTGAAGTCATGTTTTCTTTGCAGCCATCGTAAAAATTAAGCTAAGCTGCCCCAAGTGCGATCATGGCCCGGATGGATGGGCAAAATAATCTTGATTATTCATGACGGCTTAATGTCTCAAAGGGCCTAAATGGAAAGTTCAAAATGCTCGAAAACCAGATTAACCATTCGGTTGGTCACTCGATACGAAAAGGGTTCCATGTAATGTTTTATTATTTTAAACCTTATTTGCTAAATAGTTTTTATAAGTGGTGAGTTGCAAAACTGGTTATATAAAGGTCGCATCTTTATTGGATGCCTAAATCTCTTAAGTCTACCTGTGACCACGGACCCTGCTAAGAGTTTAAAATGTCTGGATATCTAAAACAAACGCGAGAGTAAAGTATTTTAAATCATGCGTTTGTGTAAATTTGAGATAACGGTGTTATGACTATTTACATATAATTTTACGCAAATATTGTTGCGAACAAATTCAAATTTACAAAGTGTTGAAAAAATTCCACGAGCGGGATTCGAACCCGCACCCCATGACATGCCGGGTCAGGTGCACTACCAACTATGCTATCGTGGCTCAATCCAACTCGCCGAAATTAATCAACAATAACTATTCTCATTCTGTAAGCCAAAGGAGCCCTATTCAATGTCGACAACTACGTCAACGTTAACGATGTTAATTAAACCCACTGGAAGTATTTCCATGCTTTCTTAATATCCCACAAAGTGAGGCCATCATAACTTAGTATTGTATCATTATCATGATTTACATACTTACTACGCAATAGCACAAAATCAGGAGACTGCAGATGGTAAGCTCCATACAAACGCGCTCGAGCAACGCACACATAGACAACCTGTCACAGACACGAAATCTCGTAACAGCAGCGCTCGGACTGTTGCGAGATACCGTGTCCGTAAGAGGTATGTGTGCGTTGCTCGAGCGCGGTATGTTTGCCCGCCCGATCCTCTAAATGCCACTACACATTTACAGAATACACTAAACATGCACACTAGTTTAGGCCCAAGACACCGTACTCGTACAACAAGGGTACGACGAACCATTTCACACGTGCTCTATACCAGGTACAGACATGCACCTGGGCGCTTCTCTCCACCACCACGGCCCAGTCAACCGCAGCCGAGGTCCGAGCCATTAGAGGCGCCCTCGGATTGTTCCGCTCCCCGATCCGATCCGAACCCTTCGGAGAATCTAGTAGGGCGTAGGGAGGTCACGCACTAGTGCGTGGTGCCGTTACCTCTAGAAAACCTCCGAAGGTGATTCGTTTCACACGGCTTGAGGGACCCTTTAAGTTTCTCGCCGCCCCCAAACAAGCCCGGTGAAGCTGAAAATGCCGTCTGAGGCAATCAGCAAACTCTCTCACAAAAAAAAAGAAAGCGGTATGCATGAAGCTTACCTTGACTTCTTGGCGGGAAAGTGAAGCGTCATGTCTGCGGTTATGTTTTATTTTCTAAAATTTGTGTTATGTCGAATATTAATGTGAAATAATGGTGGATTATTAACCGTTAAGTGTTCGTAAGTGCGCATGAGTGTTAGCAAATGAAACAAATCAGTGCAACTTCACTTTTCAAATTCTCTCAAGAAGTCCGCCCGAGGAATTAGTAATGCCCCACATCTTTACTGAGATACTCGAGGGGTTGGGGGGTATATTATTTCTCACTTCTCATTTCTATTATCATTCATTATCATCATACTGGAAGGAAATATTGTATATTTATGTATTGTAACAAAAATTACTTTGACACTGGCTAAATGTGCTAATCGCACGAAGCCATCAACTAAAGAATAAAAAAAAAGCTTACCTTCTGGCGTTCTCTTATATTTTGGTAAAAGTGATTGCTCGCCAAATGTGATCAATCTTTGCTATGCCACGATATTGGTGGGCGCGTCAAGGTCAAACTATACAAACATTATGATGGGGCTGTGTGTTTCATATTGTATGGTCTAATATTAACGCTCGTCTAATTACGTGCTGTACGTTATTTTCAAAGGCTGCCCACGGATTTTCTTAATCATCTGCTAATTATACGAGATGTCTCATCATTTGGTAAATTGTTGAAAAATTTTCATAACAGGATTTTATAGCCTTGATTATATAATATGCACCCTCTGACATAACGAGCCTGGTGCACAACCAATTATGATATCGTGGTCGTGGCTCTACCCGTGCAAATTATGTTAACATTGTACAGATCTTAATACTCAAGAAAACCGCAGACATGACTCTTAACTTTCCCGCCAAGAAGTCCCTAAAAATTTGTAATTTGTTAGTGTTGCTCCAGCATAAATATGTATATCTTACACCCGTTTGCACTAAACTTATGAATCGCCTAAGTTCTTGCCTAATTTGTTTAGACTACTCCTAGCGAAAAATTTGCTTGCACTAACCTTAGGCAATTCCTAACTCCACTTAGGAGATTCATAACTTTATGAGCCCGATTAGGAAGCACCCAACGAATAAGGCGATACTTAAGTAGTAATATTATGTCATTTTCTGTCTGTCACAATCAAATCAATCAATCAGGCACTTTTTGATGGGTTATTTTCTTCCGCCGTGAAATTCGGATTTCGTTTACGTTTTGTGTATTCCATTTTAATAAAAACGACACGAAAATACCAACAAAGTCCACAAATTAGATTGTTAAGACATGACGTTGACAAATTCAAACAGATTTTGTTTTTTAAAATAATAGACCATCAAACAATCTATCATTCCAATCGTTCGCAATTCTTTCCTCATTCACTTTACTAGGCAATTCCTTAGTTTCGTCACAGCTGAGACAGAACTGTTAGTGCAAACCAATTTTTTTGTTGGGCTGCTCCTAAGCTTAGTTGTATTTTAACTAGACCAAGCCTAACCCAAGTTTAGTGCAAACGGGCATAAATGTTTTCTAATGTTCATCGCGAGTGAACACGTAAAAAGTTTTTCATTACAATCACTATTACTCTCAATTCACTCACTAAAACACGAGTAGGTGGGTGTATATTTATTTATTTATTTATTTATTGATCATAACACTTACAACTATCATTACAGGTGGGTACCTAATGCGATAGCAGAGTTAGTTTTACAAATAGACATTACAAAAACACTTACAAAAATAAAGAATCTAAAAATATTAATTAAAAATCACATTCATAACTATATAAAATAACAAAATAATAATAATTATAATATATATATCATAATGGCCGTCTTTGGGAAACTTTGATCTGTTAAAAGTTTTATTACTAATTTAAAATTCCCTTGGATCAAAGAGCATTATTAAAAAAAAAGTTAAAACAGTTTTCTACTTTATCTCTACCCACGAACGCATTCACCTAGCTTTTTGATGTCGGATTTTTGTAAGTTGATTATGTTTACGAGTACTTATTACTTTGCAATTACGATATGTAGTTGCCTGAAAAACAAAATACATCTGAGTTGTATGTTTATGCGTTAATTATAGTATTTATTTATTTTATGGGCAAAAGCAACATTCAAACTTGGCAACTCTTAGAGCTTCATTTGATTTATGTATTAATCTGTTTATTAATTAGTTCATTTGTTTTAATCAAGTCGGTCGGTAACTGGACAGGTTTGTCCAGTATTAGGTAGTCACCGACGCGCGATTAACGTTTCTGACTTGATCTAAATACGTTGTATTCTTCGAAAGGTGTGTGAGGGTTATGTTGAGTGTGTGTGAGGGTGTGTGAGAGGGTGAGGGGGCTTATTTTACCCTTTATTTATTTTCTTTCTTAAAACTAGATATTTACTATATTTTAATATAAAAACAATAAAACATTATAAAAACCTAATTCTAGAGTGCCGCCAGCAGCGGGGCAGGGCCCAAGCTACCGGTCGGTGGTCAGGGCTGCAGAGTGAGGAACCTCCTGACAATACGTGCCGTGTCAAGGAGTACTGCTTTCTGAATCCCTTGATCCAACCATCAAGCGAGAGCCTCTTAAGATATTTCTTTTTCTCGTTTTTATTATTATTATACTCGTATACTTTAACTTTCCATAGGGAAAGCTCGTGCCCCAGCAGTGGGGACAAAAAAAATGAGCTGATGATGATGATGATGATGATGATGAGTAAATGTCGAACATTGGTCTTTAAGTTTCGAACTCTGGTGCCACTACCCTGCGCGTGCGCTGGGGAGTATTTCGATTCATAGAGTAGGCCACTATATACGTCATATTGTATCCTAACAAATGATACAGATTTACATGGAGATTTTGAAATGCACAACTGTTTTGAGATAATCGCTTATATCTCCTGTAGTTTCATGTTTTGATTTGAGAAGAAAGACGCCGACTGATTATTTTATGGTAACAGTATTGATAAGATTATACTTTTGAATCTACATCATAACACCTTTGGTTAAACTTCTCTTTGATAAGTGATAGAATGTATAGTTGATTTTGTAAAATACTTTATTAGGAAATAAACAGCTGTCGTTTATCTTGTCTCGGAACTATACGAAGAAAAATTACTCATTGTTACAAGATTATAAACACGTCATAAGTATGTGTATTTAATAAACGTTTTCGTTGCCTAAACAATGTCATTAATGAAAAATTTCCAAAAAATAATTGTCTACAATAAATTTACTTTTGAAAGTGTAATACTATTTGGTAGTCTTAAGATTCATATCGAATTTAAAAGTCCAACTTATGTTAATACTAGCTAAAACGGGTTTAAAAATAAATGGATCCACTTACAGACGTAGGTACCTAGTGTTGTTATGACTTTGAACTTTAAAAAATGTGCTGCAAATAATATAAGGAATGAACCAAATATAAAGATGTGTATGATTTTTTACTTTTCAACTTTGAAGAAGAATTCTTACCTAATAGTTATTTTAGGTAACGAAGTTTTAAACGATGACACTTAACTCTATTTTAATCATATTGAATCACAGTTAAATTTTTGAGTACCATATGAGTAATAATTATAGTTTATCTATTATGATTACAAATCTCTGTCACATATTTCTACTATATTTTGATTTGAGTAGTTTTAGAATAGTTTCAAGTAGGTACTCACACCGCTAGTGACTTCGTTGATTCTCGAATGTAATGTGTCGAAGTTCTCATCCTGCAACTGATGGTTCTTCAGCTTTATCGGCTGCGGAACCTTGATCCGAAGGTTTGGCTTCACTTGTTTCTGATTCTCCTCTTTCACATCACTGTCACCATTTAAAGGGCACGAAGCGCTAACATAATGCCCGTTCATCTGCTCCATTTTCCTCAAACTCCCTTTCACGTTTTCTTGGTCTAGACCGCAGCAGAAATTAAAAATATTTGACATTACAATTTTAACTAATTATTATTTTTACGATTTTCGAACGTCTCCGTTCGTCCCGCGTACGTGTTTACTGCACAGACAAAAACAAATGCGGATCTATGGTACGCGCGCGAGCCGGTTTGACTGAGCGCAGTGTTTCTACGGCTTGGTATATAAGTATACTGGCTGGTGGGAAGCCGTTTGGATACTGAATCGACGCGTGATTGTATCGAGCTTGCAACGTTTCTACGGAATCGCGTGAGATTCGCGAGTTCATTAGCGTGTAGTGGACACTGTTTACGTCCCATTTTCAGAGAGAAGACCAAACATTTTATGAATGTTATTGAGAACTAACGTAAATAATAGAAAATTTAACGTTTTTTCTAACAAAAACAGAATATGAGAGACTAATTATTAGACTTTACCTGAAAATCACTAAGCACAGGTATTATCACAAATTATGTCAACAAATGGCGCACACCTACGTCAGTGCACGCTAGCTGAGTGGACACAGACTAACGCGGACATACACTCGGCGTCAAAAAAATCGCACCTCTTAGAAAATCACTTTCAAATGTCATTTACTCTTGATATGCACATGCAGTCGCATTAATTATGATTTTATTTACAAGGTTACTTAATTAACTTAATAAAAAACATTACTTTTCATTATCAAATAAAACCTAATGCAACAAATAAAGTGTCACAAAAATTCGATGCAAATTTTGCTACCCGTGAGAGTTGCTAGTTGCGCTTCCTTTGTGGGTATAAAACGGTCAACACGGGTTCAATGTGGGTCATTCGCTATTCAACCGTTGAAGAGGACACACGCACAGATTTTGATGGATACCACAGCTGATAAAGCCGCTCAAGTGGTTGCACTACTGCAATCAGGGGTGCGGCAGTGTGATGTCGCCCGGCAACTGAACCTGAGCCGTTATTCCGTTCGAAGAGTGTACCAGCGCTTCATAGAGACCGGTGGCTATATCCGCAGACACGGTTCGGGTAGACGTCGCTGCACTTCGGAAAGAGACGACCGGTTCGTTGTGTCGAACTCTTTGAGAAATCGTTTCTCCAACGCTGTTGAGTTGCAACAGCAGCTCCAGGCAGTTCGCAGACGCACCGTAAGCGTATCTACGGTTAGAAGAAGATTGAAGGAGAAGAAGATAGCGGCCCACAGAGCTGCTACGGGTCCAAAATTGACTGCAGCGCATCGGCGAGCCCGCTTGCAGTTTGCTCGTGACCACGTCGATTGGACCCTTGAGCAGTGGAGAGCTGTTCTCTTCTCAGACGAGACGCGAGTGTGTCTTTTCTGCAACGACCGACGGAGAAGAGTATACCGGAGGCAGGGTGAACGTTTCGCCCAAGCCTGCATCCAGGAGACGGTGGAATATGGTGGCGGATCCTGCATGTTCTGGGGCGGTATGTCTGCTGCCGGCAAAACCGACCTTGTCTGCGTCTCCCGGACTGGAGGTGCTCGCGGACAAGGGTCGCTGACTGCTCGCCGCTATGTCACTGAGGTCCTGGAAGTGCATGTGGTCCCCTTTGCCGAATCTTTTGGCGAGGGGTTCACATTAATGCACGACAACGCTCGCGCTCACACTGCAGGCATCGTGAGCGACTTCTTGCAGAGGTCCCAAATCTCTGTGATGCAGTGGCCAGCGCGAAGTCCGGATCTGAATCCTATAGAGCACCTCTGGGACCATCTTAAACGTAAGGTTCGATCTCGGGATCCAGCTCCTTCGACTCTACAGGAGCTCCAAGACGCGGTGATTGAAGAATGGGGGCTTATCCCTCAAGAAGAGCTCCTGAAGTTGGTGAGGTCCATGAGGGACCGTATGGAAGCCGTGATCAGGGCAAGGGGGGGTAACACTAGATTTTAAGTTAATTTTAAGACACTTTTTGTACATTTTTCTTTGTAAATTATCTGTTGTTAATTAGGACTTAATTAAGGATTTTTATTATTTTATTAATTTTAATGTTGTTTGTATAATTATAATTAAACAGAAAGTTAAATTTAATTGTTTTTTGATACTCCTTTTTGTTACCTTTCTAATGATACCCAACACTATCCTCTACATAAGGTTTAAGAATTTTTAAAGATGATTTTTAAAAGGTGCGATTTTTTTGACGCCGAGTGTATTATCACGACAAGGTGGCAGGCCAAACACAATCATTAGCTTGTAATAAGATTAGAGCACGGATAAGCGGCGCCGCGAGCTTTATTGTGAAGTGGGTTTTTTGTTGAACCAACTGGTTTACTTATTTTGTATTTTTTTTTATTTTAACCTGGCAACAATAGCCCATGGATGCTTGTAACATCACGGGTATCACGCGCGTTTTGTTGACCCGAAAGCTTTAGTTCCTTCATCTCAATCGTTTACTCTGGACAGAGTTGTAGTCACACATGTCTCCCGGTAGCATGTCACCACCGCTCGCCATCCGTCTCTTGCCGAAGCTTGTCTTGCGCATTCGTTTCGTGGTTTTTGGATTAAAGTCATTGGTATGTCCATCGCAAAAGAGTTGACGGCTGCAGATCACATGGACGATCCATGTGATCTGCAGCCGTCAACTCAGCCCTGCATTACGAAGCGCTCCACGATCCGCTCCTTGATCCTGAATTGAAGTATACGTTCCGTTTATTTTAGTTTCTATGCTTCTGAAGTTTACTGTTCCTAGTACCTGGAGTAAAACCGGATCAAAATAATGCAAAACAATGCGGCTTGGCTGCTGAAATAGGTATAATGGTCGTCGCTATCCAGTCTGTCGCGTACCTATACGTATACTCTTGAACGTTAAGAATTTATATGTTATTGATATAAAATAAGGCATTGGTGTAAATACCGTTCGGTAGCACTCGATTAATGGTAATGGTTAATTAATTAATCAAATGTTAATGGGTTGTTCAGTGAATTAAATAACTAGGTATATTAGCTAATTTATATTTGTTTTTGCATACATTTTGTCCTTATATGAAAAGTTAGTATGAGCACAGAGCAAATAATTTAAAAAGATCGATCGATATAACGGAAAAACAAAACGGAAACGGAAATACATTAACAGTTTTCGGTATAACTCTTGTAAAATAAAAAATACAAAAACTTTGTTAGCAGTCGTTCTTATGATTCAATTTATCATTGTTAAGTTGATAAATTGACAAATTGTTACCAAATGCTTACATTTAGAAGGTTATTAAGGAAAAAAGTATGAAGTATCCAAATTTTAGCGCTATTTGGAAAAACTCAATGATATAACATAAAGACATCTTTCTGGTTTTTGTCGTTTTTTTTTTTCATTTACATTTTTTAAAGTTATTAACAGCTTTGGAAGCGTCAACATTAATACGAATCAAGAATCATAATTGGCTCTCCAATGCTAGAGTTCTGGCTTAATAATGCGGATAGCGGCAATGATTTGGAATCATCAAATATAAAGGGAACAGTTTTTTTATAACAATAAATATAGTTTATATATTATTCTATATAATGTTATAAACCAAGTAATAAATTCGGGCATTTTTCATAATGCCCTATTAATCACTTAGGTCTATAACATATATAATTCGTGAAGCGAAAACTTCGTGCCACTTTTTAAGCACATTGCACGCACGAAGGAGTGGGAGACTTGGTTTAATGTACAGTGCATCTATTTTCTTAATGTTTTTTTCGACTTTCGGCTGTATATAGAGTTGCTACTACCCCTTTTACTTATCATTAATTAATAAGAATAATACTTAATAGAATTGAAGAATACTTAACTTACTTTTATGTCATACGTAATTGATTTACAATTTATATCTTAGAGCTCTTTAAGTTCACAAGAAAAATGAAAACAAAACAACAACAAACTACGTTGTTCTGAATCTAAATTATTATACATGATAAATCTTATAACTAATGGGCATGGAAATTAACATTCGATTGCATTCGGAAATGTGATGATTACCAAGAGACATCTAATTCTAAATTCTACTTCATATTTGTGTCTCTTAAAAAAATTTGAGAGACACATAAGAATAAGGAGAAATATGGAGAAGAAGTTCCAAAATGGTATATGTATAATGGTTTGTTTTCATGCGACAGTAAAGATTATCTTATCTTATCTATAATATGTGTTACAAATATTTATAAGGAAACAGTCCAATTTGCCCACATGGCGACCCTAGTACACCTGAAATAACTAAAACTAAAAAAAGTAAAAAAGCTCTAAAAAGCAAAAAATAATTGAAATCATATAATTAGTTACCCAGATAAGCATATCAGTTTTAAAGGTCAAATTAAAGTCGGGTGGTAGGTGGTCGGCTGGGGGATAATTTTGTTTCATTTAAACTTTTACAGTTGTTTCATTATCTCCACTTTTTTTATTGTAAACGCCCCACTCGACTTCAATAGACCTTCTTTAAATCTGATATGCGTATCTAGGTAACTAATAATATGATTTCAATTATTTCTTGCTTTTTAGAGCTGTTTTTACTTTTTTTAGTTTCCTGTTTATTGAAGTCGGTTTTTTTTTGTTAAAAAATATTTTATTTTACGATTTTTAGTGATGGGTAGACCTAACAAGGATGCTTCTCGGATGAGAAAACGACGGCCTAGTAGGTAGTGATAATCCTATATAAAACTTAAATCTTAATGAGGTATTATTTTTGTACGAACTGAACATTTTGACATATTGAACCGTATGAAGTAAGCACAACAAAAGGTAACTGCTGTAAATCGTTGAGGAATTCCCTCGACTATCTATGGTCCATCATCAGACCTGTAATGACACTTATAACCCATATGAGTGCAAAGTTCTCATCAATAGAAATGAATTAAGTCCAAACACAAGGTAGCTACTGTAAAACGTTGAGGAGTCCTTGACTGTTCTTCGTCTTCCTCATCAGACCCCTAATGACAGTCACAACCCATCTAGGTGTAAAGTTCTCATCAATACAAATTTATCAAGCCCAAATACCAGGTAATTACTGTAAATCGTTGAGGACTTCCCTCGACTGTATTTTGGCTCCATCATCAGATCGACTCCAGACCTTCATTAAATAGTAGTGCTTTAAAGCACTTAATGAAAAAATTAAAGGTTCCCCTCGATTTCTCTGGGATGCCATCATCAGATCCTTTCCTTATCATGGTACCACCCATGGGATATCTCCTTTCCAACAAAAAAAGAGTCATCAAAATCGGTTCATAAACGACGAAGTTATCCGCGAACACACATAAAAATTTTTTCAACATTTGTGTTTTTGTAATTTGTTTCGCAACATAATTTGCGTTAAATTTATATAAACAAAACAAAAACATTTTACACATAAAAAAACAAAATATACGGTCGAATTGAGAAACCTCCTTTTTTGAAGTCTGTTAAAAATCAAAATATCTAGCAAATAGCTGATTCTTTTAACAAACGGTTTTCAAGGTGTGCCTTCAGTATGTATTTATTCAAAAAAAGGTGACATTACAAGTAAATAATAATAGTATTCACAATAATATAATAACCTAAAGTAACTAAAACTATTACAAAACTAAAATATGGCGTCAAAAAATTCCTCCGCGTCGCTGTCGACTGGTAATGTACCCAAGAGACTGGCAGCATTGCCACGTTGTATGGCAATGCTTAGCCTCTGGCCAAGGTAAAAGCCAGCCCTTGGGTCATGGGAAATATGTTAAATTGTATATTGTAATGTAGTTGATAATAATATCCATGTCCGAGTTCGGTCATAGTGACTGTGTGGTCATAGTGATAGTGCTGGATCTGATCTGATTTGCCCGTTGGTGCGCCCTTATGTTACTGCAGTATCCTATTTTGTTTTTAGCACACGTGCGCACGTTGGACATGTCAGAGTGCCTATTGTGAGTATTGTTTACTATCCGTATTCATTCGATTACGTTAACGAAGGTGAGAATTTGTATAGAAAAAAATCAACTCTTCTCGTCTTCCACCAGACGGTGCTGCTTCTATGCCATACTAGTTTTCGTTTTCATTAACGTGATCGTATGGCGAATTAAACTCACACTAGACACCCAGAACTCAGGACCCCGTTACCGTAATTGTAGGTGACAGCTTTTTGAGGTCTATCTTTTAAATGGTATCTTTTACATAGTTGGTTGTTCTGCTCAGTGGTTTTCATTGATTAGGCTTCCAACATCTCCAGCACTAGTCTGGATAACTAGTAGAGGCGCCCGCTAGATGTATGTCTCCGGCTAAGCCAGTCAAGTAGGATTGTGGAACAGGCGAGGTACTTGGGTACTGAGAAGTGTTACAACTCCGGCACCAAAGAGGACATTTGGTAATCGACTTTAGAGTTGTCGACCCGAGCAGTGGAAACTGCGAGTTGTAAGTACTCTTAGTGCAACGAGAAGTGAGCGAGCTTACAGCTCCGGTAACCTACCTGGATATTAGGTAGTGGACTATACGTGTCCACGGAGCAACTCGCTCGAGACACAAGCCTTAAGAGTTCCGGATGAAGAATGCGCTTTGGCGCGTCCAGATTTAGCGTTATGACCTGACGCAGATGGCCCCTTGTGCTTGCGCAAGGTTATCTGACACCTACTTTACGACCTAACGGTTGGTAGGGGGTGTCGGTACACTTTTAATTCGTATGTAGCGGAGTTGGTCTCTTTTACTATCAAGAGCAATCCTTCGTTGTTCCTCAAAGTCGTCTACTTTGGTCAGACGTCTCCATCCAGGACGTTTTTGTGTTATTAGTATTACTTAATGAGTTATTATTACCTATTTACTAATACAAAACGATGTCCAATTCAACTGCCGGAAATTTTGCCAACAGATTGTTCTAGCCATCAAACGCTGCACAGCTTGGGGCACGAAAGCTTTCGTCCATCCGTTAAAAGTTATCGGCACTGTAGTTATTCTGTAGCCCCTACCACAAGTCTTGAACACTTTCCGTTATTTTGTTGATTTGTTATTATTTTTTTTTTACTGTTGTGAATCTGTCATTGGTTTTCTGATATATAACTGCATAGCTACTCTTGTTTTGTTACTGTTGATTCACCTAAGTAACAAATAAATTGTAGGTATGAGTGTAATTGGATAATATGGATAATATACCGTCATTTGCAGGTTTAATCGGTTTAATTAACATTGAAGTGATGGTGATTTTGAACCGTATTCTTATTAAGAATACGAACCACAGTATAAGAGGAGCATAGCTCCTTATACGATGCTGTAACTCAGAATCACCTAAATGTCAGTTAAACCAATTGAACCTGCAAGTGATGATTCCATGGCATAATCTCATTAGCGAAACCCCTCGAGGGTTTGTATGCCTCTGAGGGAGTTCGATCATAACATAAATTAACAGGCAGTATAATGCAATGCATGCTACGTCTGGATTGAAGGTTCTTATACGTATATCTTGTAGGCATTTAATCTTGTTATGTATCACTACGCGACAATAATAACCAATGTTACCTACAGCGGATATACCTACTCCTACAGTACACACAATACAGTTGATTTTTTAGTTTAAAGTCGGCTTCACTTTCAATATAAATTGATAATTCCTTAAAAGAATTTTTAAATAAATAAATAACACATCGGACATCGGTTGCAATGACCGTTAGATAGATGGCGCACTGTGCCGTTATTAGCACTTAAAAATTAAAAAGCAGTGACAAAATTCTGCGTTTACGTCAGCCTTCCCGGTAGCATAGCGGTCCCAGTAGCATAGCTTCCCGGATTGCGGTAGACCCAGGTTCGATTCCTGGCTAGCTCGGGTGGGCATTTAATTTTTTCACTGTTTTATAAATATTTAAATAAATAATAAAATAAATATTAGACGACATCACATACATTGCTCTGATCCCAAGGTAAAGCATTCGTTTTATAGAAATCAGAAACAACGACGGTACCACAACCACCCATACCCGACCCAATATCGAAAATATCGTTTTCGACATCGATCCGACCGGGAATCGAACCCGGGACCTCAGAGTTAGCGCCGCCGCAAGTCCGGCGTGCAAGCCACTCGGCTACGGAGGTTTCAAACTTTATATAATTTCAGTAAATTCGATCGCCTCTGTGGTCTAGTGGTTAGGACTACCGGTTTAGATCCAAGTTCGTGTACTCGTTGGTTGGTGTTAGCTCTTGTTTGTCCGCCTGGTTAGCTCCATCTTTATCTTAATATGTCGCCATAACATCAATGTTTGTAGCATTGTTGTGTTCCGGCAGCAAGAGAGAGAGAGAGAGAGAGAGAGATATGATAGCCAGCCTCACAAGTTGAGGGTTCCGGTTGAAGTGCGCCTGCACCTTCAGCCTTATCATCACTTAACATCAAGTGCGACGAAGGCCAAGTGCTTACCCGTATGAAATAATAATAATAAAATATCCAATATCGCCTGGTAAAATATTTAACAATTTAGGTTGTAATCACACTAATATTATAAATGCGAAAGTTTGTGTGTATGTGTGTATATTTGTTGCTTCTTCACGCTGCAACGGACGGATGGATTTGGATGAAATTCGGCATACAGATAGTTTATAACCTGGATTAACACATAGGATAGTTTTTATCCCGATATTCCCACGGCAATGAAACTTATACCTTACATATATTTGATTCCACAATTTACTACTTAGGTCTTGGATTTGATGTTGGGAATAGAACCTATTTGGTAGTTTTTTATACTTTTTTTATTGAAATTTTGACGGACTCTTTTTTTTTGACATTTGTTTGCCAATACAAAATGAATTATTTGTTTTGTTATCATGGAAACTGTCAAAGCGGTACGAAGTCCGCCGGGGGACTTTTTAGTGGAAAGGGAAGAGTCATGTCTGCGGTTATGTTTTATTTTTTAAAATTTGTGTTATGTCGAATATTAATGTGAAATAATGGTGGATTATTAACCGTTAAGTGTTCGTGAGTGTGCATGAGTATTGGCAAATAAAACAAACCAATACAACGTCACTTTTCAAATTCACTCAAGAAGTCTGCGTGTGGACTTAGTAAAGCCCCACCACATCTTTACTGAGATACTCGAGGGGTTGGGGGGTAATATCATTTCTCACTTCCCATTTCTGTTATCATTCATCATCATCAATATTGTTTATTTATGTATACACAAAAAAAGTCCGCCGGGTCAACTAGTATATGTATGTATATTATTTAAGGGATTTGGTCTTCGTTATATTGTGTACAGTCTCTGAGCCTCGATTTTGCCAATTTAAAACGTCCACTCTTGTCTCAGTCTTGGTGGCCTAATTTTGTCAATTGTCACATTACAAAATTAGACTACCGACACACTATTGAGACGTTATTTTATTAGCGAACTTGAGAACGAGAACTCGTGATAAGACTACCTAGAAAAGTTTCAACGTACCAGTATTTTTTGAAAATACGAGGACAAATGTTGTTCGCTTGTTTATTCTAGTTGTCCCAGCTCCTAAAACGAATGCATGGCCAACGCCACAAAATAAAGAGACCCCCAGAAGGTAAGCTTATTACATAGCGCTCGAGCAACACACTCATAGACCCCCCCGACCGATTCTCTAAATGACACTACACATTTACAGAATACACTAAACATGCACACTAGTTTAGGCCCAAGACACTGTACTCGTAGAACAAGGGTACGACGAACCGGTTCACACGCTCCCTATAACAGGTACAGACATGTACCTGGGCGCTTCTCTACTCCACCACGGCCCGGTCAACCCGAGCCGTGGTCCGAGCCTTTAGAGGCACCCTCGGGTTGTTCCGCTCCCCGATCCGAACCCTTCGGAGAATCTAGTAGAGCACGGGGACACGCACTAGTACGTGATGCCATTACCTCTAGAAAACCTCCGAAGGTGATTCGTTTCACACGGCTTGAGGAACCCTTTAAGTTTCTCGCTGCCCCCAAACAAGCCCGGTGTTGCTGAAAATGCCGTCTGAGGAAATCACCAAACTCTATCCAAAAAAAATAATTAAAAAAACATAGTCACGGATACGGAATCTCGAACCATCTGAGACCAGTCCGAGCGCAGATGTTGCGAGACCCGTGTCCGTGATAGGTTGTCTGTGCCCAAGCGCGTTTGTTAGCTTACCTTTTGCAATCTCATTATTTTGTGCCGAAGCGCACCGTGGTTGCCGACGGTTTTTCGCCTAACTAGTGATATGGAGTACAGTCAACATCAAATAAATTAAACGTCGGTAGCCGAACGGATAGGTCGGGTTGAATGCCAGAAATCATGGTTCAATCCACAAATCTCAGTTAGACTACTGATGTGAAATTGTTAACTCAAACCTAAGAACCAGCGTATTATTTGGATAAGATGACTGTATGTATCTAGTTAGGTGGACAAACCAGCCCGACCACCAACCAAACCGAGTACACAAACATGTACAACTATCTTAGAATCAAACCGGTGTTATTATAATAACAGTGGTTAACCACTAGACCATACAAGCGTTTAAACTATTTGTGCATAGTAACGAAACATAAAACGGTGCCATATAAAAAAAACTCTTAGAAATATCAATTACACAATTCCCATGTAATCAACTAATTGCACTTACGCGAAGTCCATTACGCGATTATAAAGAAACACAAATCAGTTTTTGCTGAAGCAATAGACAATGGTTTTATTAGTGATAGAGACGCCAGTTTATCTCCCCACTTGATTGTTTAACCACTTCAGCTGATGGATAGATCTATCGGGGCCCCGTTTCACAACACCTCGTTAAACAGAGCAATGGGTGTTTATTTATTTATTTTATGCTAGTGGCATAGCTATGGCATTCAGTAAAATTCGCAGTTATAAACAATACTTAGAAGATTCTTTTAAAATTCAAAATAATTTTACAGTTTAGGTTTCAAATACTTGGAGCTCTTATATTGAATGTCACTACACCATCGGTTCGTAAGTCTGCTCTGGGCGGGAAACCTTGTACTGAGGGGAACCGGCTAGAAACTTAGCAAGTGCATTTTTCGTCAAAATATTGGAAACTGTTACAAGCAAAACTCGTTACTCGTCTCAATACAACATATTACGTTTACCGAATAACGAATTTCGCTCTTTTTACATTTATTGTAGTTCTATTATTGTTAACATTAACAATAATATTAAATTATTAGATATTTGACATTGTAATATTTAATTAAATAATATATTTTTTTCCGTGTTATTTAAATGAATTCATTTCATGGTCCGGTGCTTGGTTGCGTGCACTTATAGAGGCCTATTTCTAGCGATGGACAAATAACATAGGCTGATAATCATCGTCAGCTCATTAATATGTCCCCACTGCTGGGGCACGAGTCTTCCCTATGGATGGATAGGGAGAATGGGCCTTAAACCACCACGCAGGCCCAGTGCGGATTGGTGGTTGTTAACGATTGCTAATGCAACCGGGACCAACGGCTTTACGTGCCTTCCGAAGGCTGATAATACTGATAACAATTAATTAAATTATAGATCGCTCAGCACTTAGATCTTTGTCATAGCAATCGCTAATTATAGTATATTTAACATTTTCTGTACGTACGCACGTAACACCTTACTTTGACAAAGCACGAAAGTGTAGCAACAATTATGTAATTAGGTGTACCTTTATTTGTAATTTTATCTGCTAATTAAATCGTGTGTCGGCCTGTTGCTGCCCGCGCGTCGGTTTTTTTCCATAATTATGACGAGCGAGTCAACCGGAACTCAGAGCGTGAACACGTTACTGACCTAACATAATGTATCATTGCCAATTCCACTACTTATAAATGGAAATCATCATCATCATCAGCCTATATTAGTCCACTGCTGGATCTAGGCAGGTCCAAGTGCACGCCACTGCGGTCTACTCTCATCCAGCTCTATATCGAAATACAAAAGTGTCATGAAATCATCACAATGAAAAATAAGTTACTCAAACATAGGCACAATAAGCTTTTTGGTTAGTTTTTTATATTTAAACGACTTATCTTTCTCGGTTTTTATAACTCGAATAATCATTAAATAATTTGTACCGAATATTAGGCACCTTAACAATATAAGTGCTGATTATTTTTCGATCTTAGTAACGTGGCTATCCAGAACGGAATGAGACTAACCGCGGATCGTGCTCAGTGGCGCGCACTTCAAGAAGCATATGTCCAGCAGTGAAGTAACTATTATGAGCTGATGGTGATTCTTGATTAATACAATCAATTGAACAGAAAGCTAATAAACATACTTGCTGGTCTAATGTAGGATAGTGAGTTTCAACGTCTGCCAGCTTACGACAACAACCGAGACCAAGACCAATCAGAAGAACGTGACTTTCGAAGAAGAAAGAAGCTCCAGCTTTTTAAAAAAGTGGTCACCTATTTGTTGTCCCGGTATTGCAACCCAACCATGCTGCCTGTTGCGTCATCAAGCTCCGTTATCAATAATAACCACTATCTTCATCATCACCTCAACCAAAAGACATCCACTGCTGGACAAAGGCCTCCCCCAATACTCCCACAACGACCGGTATTGGGCTACCCGCATCCTGCGGCTTCCCGCGACCTTTACCAGATCGCCGGCCCACATTGTTGGAAGCCTGCCTAAACTGCGTTTTTCGGTACGCGGTCGCCACTCGAGAACTGTTCTGCCTCAGCGGCCATCAGTCCTGCAAGCGATGTGCCCTGCCCACTGCCACCTGAGCTTAGTAACTATAACGTGACTATACCTACCTACTAACAATATAAAGGTAGTTAATAGTTATCCGTTAGGTACTAAAGTTGTATAATTGTTTGGCACTACATTGGTATTCAAGTGAGAGATTGTTCAAATATTGATACACTCAGCTAAGTCACCTTGTTAGTCATAAAAATTACCGGACCCTAAGCTAGTGAAGGGTACAAATGTGGCCAACGCCAACGAAGGCACGTAGGCAGCATCCGATCAAGCAATGAACTATCTGTATATGAGCAATCAAAGTGGGTCTGAATGGGGAATTCCGAGACTACAAGAGAAAGGGACTATGAGAATTTCATCCCAATCGGTCGTTTAGAAGGAGTTCAGTAACATACACACGCACAGAAGATTTATATATATAAAGATATATACACATACATAAAATATACAATATACATCATAACTAAACTGCAACTCATTTTAGTAGTTCTTTGTCCCAGTGCGAGTGTTGAACACATTTTTTTTTACTTTATTAAGTAAACAAACAATGACACAATACAAAATTAATCATATTATAAGATAAAATTTAAACACTGAAAAAAGACGACAACCTCAGGCGGGAATCGAACCACGCACCTTCCGCATTCCGGGCGGCTGCCTTAACCAATTGCCAAGTGGTTAAGGCAGCCGCCCGGAATGCGGAAGGTGCGTGGTTCGATTCCCGCCTGAGGTTGTCGTCTTTTTTCAGTGTTTAAATTTTACTTAAGTATATTTAAGCGTTAATAAAACGCTAAAATATATAAAAAACACTTATCTATAACGCAGCTTCATCTTAACCGAATGTTCAAATATTTGTAAAAATATTTCTTTCGGATCTCAGAGGTGAAAACTTCTAAGATTGATGAAGCAATGTTGACTAAAAAACATAAGCATCAAGCACTGAAAAATTTCGACGGGTGAAAGCCAGACCTCGGTTGCCAAGTGGTTAAGGCAGCCGCCCGGAATGCGGAAGGTGCGTGGTTCGATTCCCGCCTGAGGTTGTCGTCTTTTTTCAGTGTTTAAATTTTACTTAAGTATATTTAAGCGTTAATAAAACGCTAAAATATATAAAAAACACTTATATTATAAGATTTTATCACGTTATCGTAATCGAGTATGTATTATTTTGTATGGCAAATTTTCAAATCCTCACATCTGTCAACTGGAGGTTGCTTCAATGTTATTAAAGTTTTCGTTTTCGTTAACGTGATTGAGTAGTAAATAAAACTCGCACGATGCACTCTCGCATAAAATTATATTGTCATCAGAACTAAAGGTGTGTACCAAATTTCAGATCAATCCGTCGACAGGAAGGGGGACAAATTTCAATTACTAGATTTGACCGAACGTTACAGGGCAAGCTAAATAAAACGGGTTATTCCCTGAGAATCCCATTCCCCGAGGATCCTGTCCCTGAGGATCCCGAATGCGATAAATGTGAATACATTTTTTTTTCTATTGTGTTTAACTTGTACCGTTAACAAAAAATATATTAATTTATGAATATATACATATATATTATAATAAATGTTAGATCATAGTTTTAAAAACATAATTTACTTATCCGACGGGTTTTTTAAAAAAGCTAAATATAAGTACTTATTGATTAAGCTCATTCATGAATATTATTGTCTTCAGATAAAAACAAATCGGGATCCTCCTGGACAGGATCCTCGGATAATTGGTATTCTCAGGGCATAAATAGCCCATAATCCGTTTAAAAAATTAAAATTAATTTTAAGTTTTTAGTAATTAGTTTTAGTAGTAATTTTTATATTCATTAAATGTAAAGTGAACATTTGTCAAGTTCTTATGAGAATAACTGTCTTTAAAACTTTAATAGAGGTGTGAAAAAGCAACATGCTGGTCGGCATAGTCGCAAGGTGAAGACTGATGATGCCACGGAACCTTATTTAACTGTTCTGTGGATAATGCAGCACAATCCTTTTGTTTGGTTAGAGTTTGGTGATGGCTTGGTGGTGACGGCCTTTTCAACGTCACCGCACTTTTTGGGGGCGGCATGAAACTTAAAGGGTTCCTCAAGCTGTGTGGTCGAAGCACCGTGACGGCTTCTAGAGCAATCACACAAGCTTGTCCCTTTTCTCTATTTGATTCACCAAGGGTTTCGGATCAAATTGGAGACAATCCTGCTTCACCAGCTCTCTACGCATCTGGACTCTAGGTGGTAGGGAGTCGACTGCCTTCTTTCACATAAAAAGATTGCACTTAAGTAACAGTTTTTTTGAAGTTAGATTTTTTAATTATGAGTTGTTTATTATTGCCTAGATAATATAAAATACATTTTAAGGCACAATGTTGCGTTTCAAATTATACCCAAAATGTCATGCTGTGTACACTCCTTTTGGGTTACCGTCTAGCTAGTAAGGTTAACCAAATATGTTACTGTACTCATGCATTGATTGTAATCTGTTTGTGTACCTATAGAAATAAATAAATAAAATGTAACACGCAGGTAGAAGGCGTGCAAAATACGAGTAAAGAAGATATAGAGTTTACAGTCGGTACTATACCGTTTTACGACAGCTATAGTACTATTATATGCTATTATGTTCTCCGCATATTTGAGATACATCAACGCAATACATGACAGATGTGTATACGCTGAACGAGTCCCGATGGGAGTGATTGCTCGTTTGTGCTACGTCATCACTTTGTCGCTGAATCGTCGGATGTAGGTAGGTACAATCAGCGTCAAATGGATTGGATCAAACTAATAATAATAGACTATTTCAGACTTAGTATTAAGCTCATTTCAGACTACGCTATAATATTATAGCATAAAGTATATAGTTCATAGCACAACAATATCGCTTACCATACATTTATTTAGAACACGTTCATACTTAGCTATAATATATATTGTTGGTTTGTATGGTGAAGTCTTGCTATGCTATACTATATAGCACAACTGTATAGCGTAGTTTGAAAAGAGCTTGAGTCAGGTTAGTTACAAAAGGTCATTATAATATTACTCATCATCAGCTCATTTATGTCCCCACTGCTAGGGCACGAGCCTTCCCTAAGGATGGATAGGGAGAACGGGCCATAAACCACCACGCGGGCCCAGTATACTGGTGGTTGTTAACGACTGCTAATGCAGCCGTGACCAACGGCTTAACGTGCCTTCCGAAGCACGGAGGAGCTCGAGATGAAAAATTTTTGGTCACCTATCCGATGACCGGCCTTTGCGTAAGTTGCTTAACCTCAGCACTCGCAGACCGGGCGCGTTAGCCTCTGCGCCATCGAGTTCCTCTAATATTACTCACATGTCACAAAATCTAATATATAAAATTCTCGTGTCACGGTGTACGGTATTGAACTCCTCTGAAACGGCTCGACCGATTTTCGTGAATCTTAGCGTGCATATCGGCTAGGGTGGAGAATCGGACAACATCTATTTTTCATCCCCCTAAATGTTAAGGGTGGTCCACCCCTAAATTTTTTTAGATTTTTTAAATTTTTCCAATACAAAATGATTTGTATGTAGTGTTGTCATGGAAACTGTCAAAGCGGTACGAAGTCCGCCGGTCAGCTAGTATTTTATATAATTACTTACGTAAGTAGCCGCTACTGGGTTAAGCGGGTACTTAATTTATACATCCATAGCAATATTGAGTTATGCGCGCCAACTGAATGAGGGAACACATTCATTTGATGGTACTCAGAGCGGCAAAGTAGCATGATTCGTTTTTTGGAAAATATTTATGAAAATTACTTTGACTGGGTCTAATTAGCATTAAGCTAATTAGTCCTTAAGTGTAGAGTGAGTAGCAAAAAAAAATTAAGCGATCGAAAAGATCTTTAAATTGAGTTAAAAAATAATACATTTTTAAACTTTTTTAAAGAAATAAAAAAAAATACAGTTTCAGTATCTAAATACAAATAATGATACTGGTTTTGTTTGTACTTAACACACTTTCCTAAACTTATATTACTAATATAATTATCCTGTCACCCTTGCAGGGGCCTTACCATCATTGAGGTAAATTGAGAAGACTGATGGTACAGGAAAACGAAGAAAAATATATGTTTCGTGGTTTAATTAGAGCCAGTAATTGAATATTTGGTTTTGCAAGAAAAGTTAGATATTTTATATTAAGAGAGAGATCGGTCTATAGCGATAAGACCTCCAAATTGTAACTTTTTTTAATTGCAATTTTTGTTATTTGTTAATTCTATGGTATTGCAATAAAAGTATTATCTAACTATCTATCTTTTAAATTCAAATAAATTCAGCACAGTGCAGAATAATTGTAAGTCAAATAGTAAATGCAAGCTCAAGATGATTAAACTTTTGAGGCAAAAAAATTTCCACGAGCAGGATTTGAACCGGCACCCTTCTGACATACCGGGTCAAGTGCTCTTCCAATTGAGCTATCGTGGTTCTAACCAGCCCGCCGAAATTATTCAACACTATTTACTTTTTTTTTTACTTCAACAAAAGTATTTTTTAAAGAAATCATCATCATGATCATAAGCCTCTCCAAGTGCACGCCACTGAGCACGATCCTATCCAAGAAATCTTTACCAGTACCTAATTAAATTAAGCTCCTGGTTTCATATTAAAAATATTTTTCAGTTAACTTTTATGCTGTTTTGGGGGTTATCTTACTTCTCATTTTCACAAAATGGTGGATTTTCGGTGTGTTGGGTGAAATAAAAGAGTACTTGTAATTTTCGCATATGAAGGAACTTTATTTGATCAACAACAGACAAAATGCAGTTATCCAATTTTATAGATTTGTTCCATAAATATTGCAAACAGATTGCCGTATTTAATGAAATAGTGCATACTTAGTAATAATCGTGTGATATGAATTCAATTATAACATTTTAATTACAAAGTGTGCATGTATTTTTAGAACATCAGGAAATCCGTAATTTGTAAATATTCGGTAAAGACAGATATTAAAGTATGATAATATTAATATAATATTAGAAATATGATATATCAGAAAAGATTTTTGTATATTAAATTCTTGCAACATGAATCATAGAAAATATGAATACATTTCTTAGAACTAAGTAGTCAGATATTGAATCACAAATTCCACATTCACTCTAATAATAGTACATACTTACTTTGAAATATAAATCAATTGATGATAAGAAAAAAATAAAAGCGAAACAATAAAAATTCCTAAATGCGAAGCAAAAAAAAATGGCTAAACCTTTTTGTAATAAAAAAGTAATTTTATTTATTTTAAAATGTAGGTATATAAAATGTTATAGAAAATAATTGTATCGTTTTTAATAAACCAAAAAGACTCACTTTAAATCGCTCGTAAGATATAAGTAACTTATAATTATATATTTACATTAGCACAACATAACCTAACTATACCACGTACTGTACAATATTTGGCAATAATAAATATTTCACATAAACACCGTCGTTGTATTTACCGATCTAATAAAAATAAAGTTATTTCTTACAATTTATCAATTATAAATGGCGACTGTGCTAAATATGTTTTCATTCGCAATGCTATATTTTGAAAATGATATAACACCTCCAACATAAAAATGACTTAGGCAGTCATTTTTGTTCTGTGTTTTATATCAATTTCAATTCTGCAAAATAATAAAACTAATAAAAATATTCTTATTTCGTTAACATTAAATGGACAATTTGATGATTAATATGACATCGATGAAATTTTTATTATGTTTTTTTTGTTATTTCTTATTTAAATGGAATTAAATTACACCTAAGTTTACATAATGTAAGCGGCATATCGTAATTTATTTGAGTTTAAAAAAATCTTTTAAAGTGTCAGAAGCTGATTGAAATGATACCAATGCGTTTATGCATTTTGTGCGTTATTATTATAATTCACCCTGCTTTTAATCCATTTAAATAAATCTCTACATATCAGAATATATAGCTGCTCTCGAAGTTTAAATTCTAAAATTATAATATTCTAAAGGGATGAAACTCTATGTATAGTAACTGTATTGAGGTTGCCAGTTCCAGTATTTATGTACAAAAGGACCCACATTATGCACAACCTCTGTATTACTTGGCCTGTGACCGAAGTTGAAACGAACCCTTTGACCAGTTTGGTAACCAATTTACGAAACTAGTTTCGGAAACAGAAATGTTTCCTATCTGGCGTCCACCGCTTTCGGACGAAGAATATTTATCATTTACTCCAAACTAGATTTCATCTTAGATTCCAAAGTGGTCGAAGGGAAAATGAAATATAATTGACTAACATCTTTATTTTCACCCGACATAAAGCTATATTTAGAGATTTAAAATTTTGTTCGCCAAGTACCATAATTATCTTTAAAATATAGAATGCTGTCATTGCTTATTTTAATGACTTGAATGCATTTTATATGTTTCCATTTTTCAAACGCTTTATTAGCTTTCATTATTATTTAAAAACACTATTTCACAGCATCGATAATTTGAAAGTATTAAAGAATACTGTAATAATATTTTTGAGATCACCAATATTGTTTAATACGTTTTAAGAGTACTTGGTTAAATAACTACCTATTATATTGTATAATACTGTTTAGAAGAGTATAGAGAATATATCTTTACCAAAAATTTGGATAAGCGACAAAACATTTAATTACATGCACAATTACAATAGTTTTATAGCACACGTTCGGCGTAGTATATGAAAACTGTATTTGGAACATCGGCACCCTTGCACTGCTACATAACACTGTAGCTTACAGTAATATTGCATTAGTAATGCCGGTGTAATCATGTAAGAAAAGCATTTCATAAAATATACAATTGTACTGTCATGATGTCAAAGCTTTTGATTTAAATGCCGTTAAGGATATCTCCAAAAATATCAATAATATTGACAAGCAAACACAATGTTGAAGCTCTAAAGATTGTTCTTGAACATCACCCGCTTACAAGAGCACCTACTGATTTCGGGGCAGTTGATACAATTGTGAGGCTAGGTGAATGTGTTGGGACGGAAGCGTGAGGACCGGCGTCAGGGTTGGGCTGCGACGCGGTTGCGGCGAGCTGACTCGCGGGACGCGCTGTGCACTTCAGCTGTTCGCAGGGTGATGCCGAATATGTCCTCGTGGTAGCGGTTCTCTTCCTGGTTTTGGACAATTATAATGATATGTAGAAAACTCTCCAACCGTTCTTAACAATGTTAAGGTAGGTAGCGATCTCACACTGACTGATGGGTTAGATTACCAGAATACACATTATACTCGACTTGGTTGTCGACATGGTTTGTTATAAATCTGCCTGGCTTGCTACTTAAAGCTACTACCATTTGCCTAAATTTTCCATTGTAACAATGTTATCACAATATTGTATACCAGCAGGTAGAAAGAAAAAGCTAGATCTTCCTCAAGATCAAGGATTCCGGATAAAGTACGTTTTTTTGTTTTTTATCTCTTCAACTTTGAATTTATCGGAGAATAAATAATAAATAAATAAAACCATTTATTTCGGATAACTTAATCCATAATCAGAATAGCGCCAATACTGACACATAAGGAGATTTTGTTGGTACCAAAACTAAAAACTTTTACTAACCTTTAGCATATACATGAAGTTTTGCACTTGTTCATCATTCATATTGCCATGCTTCTTGATAATGCCCTTCAGCTTCTGGTGTACATCTTCCGCCATCTTACAATCACCACAAACGTAGAAGTGAGCTCCTCGGTTTACCAACAGCTCATGAATTTCCTTTCCTTCTTTTTCTGCAACCTCTTGGACATACATCTGTAAAAATATAACTTGCTATAGATTTGCATGAATCGATAATATTTTAGCAACTTATTGATTCTGACCAATATTTACCTTCGGAATATTTTTCTCCCTCGATAGAGCCAGAAATACTTTTGATAGTACGCCTTCTTTTATAGCCTGTTCCTTCTCCTCTCGGTACAAGTCCATAGTTTTTGTACGGCAGCCGAAGAATAACCAAACGGTTCCAGCAGTGGAATGAGTGCGAGAGTTGAGCAGTGCCCGGCGGTGGTGCCAGAAACCTCGGAATGGTGCAATCCCTGTCCCTGGGCCTATCAGTATTAAGGGCACTGACAAATCTTGAGGCAGGTGGAAATTGGGTGCACTGAAAAGTGTTGACTCTTATGTAAATACTTTCTTAATGTTATGATTAGTGTTAATTTTTTTTTAAATAGGAAACTGGTATACAGCTGTTATAAAATAGTTAGGTTAACCTTTATAATAAAGCAATCATCAGCTTAACAAAACGTTTGCAAGCAAAGTAACACGCAAAAGCCACATACAAGATTACGTTAACATACTTTATGATGTGTATAATATACCTTCTAATAAACAAATAAACCTCGTCGCCCGGTTTACGATCCATCAGATAATTTGAGCAAACACCGTAGTGGACAGGACCTTCGCCATCTGTTTTAACATGACATCATTTTACTCATGTAACCCAGTTATAACAATGTTACATTATTCATACATGGGATATGTAGAATTGGTTGTACATCTTCTGATTAATGACACTGTCAATGTCGGTCTTAAAATAGAAAAATTCGCATTGAAGTGTATTCTTTAAACACAATTTCTTTATGGGAGTTAATACTCATGAACCATTGAACATTATCTATTGAACTAATCAAAAAAATTGGATCATAATTTAATATGCAATCACCATAGAAACAAAAAATTAAAAGAACAAATTGCGATGACAATTTAAGGCTATTATTATTGAAACATTTATATTGACGTATTAATTAACAAGTTTCCAATAAACATATAATTAAAGATGAATATTGTTAAAACTAGTTGGATTAAATTCATGAAGAAAAGTGTATATTGTTATTTTGTAGTGTTTGAAAATATAAAATATTGTGACTCACCTTGAGTTCTATAAGTAACCACAGCTACCGTCAAGTGCAGTCGCTTTGGATGGGCAATTGGCGAAGAGGATATGGAGTAGAATCTTGGCTGCAGAGGCGAGAGTAATGCAGCGAGCAGAGACGCACTTGGCCTAGCTGATGCGAACTGTTCTAGAACCTCCGGTAAGGTTGGGAAATGAAAATGACGCCAATCCTCGTACGCCCCGGGATCCTAATGAGAAAGGAGTTGTTTAGTCAAATAATATTCGTGTCACCACATTTTCGAAGTAGTCAATTTCGTTAGTCCTTAATATTTCTATGCTATCATCTTCATCTTAAAGAGAGAATGCATAATCATTATTGCATGCAGAAATATGACCATATTCATGTTGGGTTTTCGTTATAACCCAATTTGTTTTTTTTACTTTGAATGTCTTCAGATATTATGAAAAATCCTTATTCACTTACAGTTGCTAAAGTAGTAAGTTGCTTCTGCTCTTCTTCATTTTCACAGGTATTTGCTAAGTACTGCAGTAAAATGGTGGTTGGCGGTGTCGTGATATCTAAGAACCTTGTGAATAGGTCCCTCACACTCAGTACAGGTAACCTCTCATGAGGTTCCCAGGACTTTACTGGACCTAATTAAATAAAAATAGCATTGATTACATTTGAAGGCATTATTCTCGAATGTTTGTTGGACATCTTAAAACATTAATGTATTGCCTGAATATTATACAATAATGCAAGAGTTTAATAAACATATTTTTTTACTTAAAACCCTAAAATGGGCTTTTTAAATGTGAGCAGGACAAACTGAGAAGAAATTTTAGAAGATATACGATACACTGATAAAATAAAGACTGTGGCACAGGTATCTCATATCTGAAAAATATTTATTACACTAACTTAAACTATTTATAACTACGTTAACATCCATAACTCAAGCAATAAAGTTTTTTTACGGGAGTATCTTATCCACGGTTACACAAAGCAGTTAAAACATTTATCAAAATAATTTTGTCGTCATTTTTATTACCGGCGTTCAAAAGGTATCATAGTACGCCCACAAATATATTTTCCAACTTACCACTAGAGGTGTGAGTTTCCTTCATGAGTTGCAACTGTAGGGCTTCATCGTAATCATCAACATCTTTAAGGCGAGCAAGCAAGGTCTCCACTAGATCCTTGCGGTTGCAAGCGATAATACCTACATGGTCTCCAGGATCGTATTTAATTTCGTCCTACAAAATTTACACGTAAAAAAAGTAAAACTGTGATACAATACTCCTAATAAAAATAAATAAATTATAAAAATAATTGCAAAAAAAAAAACAAGTAGAAAAACTTTAATATTGTTACTTAATGTTTAAAATTGTCAAGTCAATGATCAAAATGTAAGTAAGATAAACTAATTACCTTGGGTTCCAAGTCAATGAAGATCGTGGACCTCTCAGCGGAAGCATCGCCCAAGTCCTTGTTAGCCCTGACAGTACAGATAACGAACTGTTTGTTGAAAGCGGACTGCAGGGCTGTTGGGAGGGCGGGGGCGCGTCCAGCCGCTCTGGTGAACCTCACTGTCTCCTCGCTGAGGGCTACTGTTCCCAACGCCCTCTTAGCCTCTTGAAGAGTCTCGTCATCGTCCAAGCAGAAGGTTTCACATGCCACCTAAATAAGAAATATTTCATCATGTTTTTTTAATGAGCACAACATTTTGATTACTTTTTTCATTATTGAAGTTTCACAATGAATTTAATTTAACAAATCGTGTTAGTAGAAGAAATATAATAAAAAAGATTTCTCAGAATAGATGTAGATACTAATTTATATCATTCATTTTGCATGTAAATATTCGATACACCCAATCACATAAAACCGATTTAAATTTAGGACAATAACTATAAAATGTTTTTGTTTTTGTTTATATAATTTTAACGCAAATTTTGTTGCGAAACAAATTACAAAAACACAAATGTTGAAAAAATTTCCACGAGCAGGATTTGAACCTGCACCCTTCTGACATACCGGGTCAGGTGCTCTTCCAATTGAGATATCGTGGTTCTAACCAGCCTGACGAAATTATTCAACACTATTTACTTTTTTACTTTGAAAGCCAAAGGCGCCCATTCAATGTCAACAACTACCGTCATTAACATGTGATCATAATATTTCAGAAGATCAGAAGATCAGATCAGAAGGGTGCAGGTTCAAATCCTGCTCGTGGAAACTTTTTCAACATTTGCGTTTTTGTAGACAATAACTTTGTTACATTAAGGCTTTATTCGGATTGTCATTGATTGACGTAAACTCTATTGTTGCGTTGATAAAAGATAATCATCGTGATTAGGCTTTAAAATACAGTTACGGAGTTTCTAACACACTCTAACTCTTATTTACCATAATTATAGGACATTACATTATCTATCGTATTGTTTTCGTTAATACCCATTGTACTAACCAAACTAAAACTACAAAATATTTTTTGCAACTGAATAAAATTTTCAATGAAAGAAAGAATCCTTAACCTATACAGACAGCGAATATTCGCTGTGCCTTTAATCAAAGTTATTGTGATCAATAACTTTGATAAAAGGCAGTCAAGCTTGATTCCTGAGTTTCGGTCAATTTACGTTGTATTATGAATTTCAGCTAAATCTTTTCTCAAAAAAACGAATGTTTTTACAACTTTTGAAATTTGATGTATTACATTTGCTGAAACGGTTCGTAATAGCATAGTATTAGAAATTGTTATGTAATACAATTATTAATTTGCTATCCATCGCATCTTTAACTTACATTGAAAACGCCCGAAGCCCACTTCCTGAAAGCCTGATCTTGACCACACATCTCGTCACCGGTGGCAAAATCGTGAATCCTCTCACCGCCAAGGTCTTGAAGTAGTTTGTCCACGTATTTGCCGAAATTACAGAAGTTCGGGTAAGCACTGGACCCTAATGCAAACACAGCAAATCTTACGTTGCTGAGTGGTCCAAAACTGTCAATGGACGTTGCGTCTGTTGTACTTCCTAAAATACAGTGTTATTTATTAATACGTGAAAATTCAATAGTTCTAAGAAACAATTATGAAATGGTTCATAGCCATTTGAAACATTAAAGTCAATATTCATCTATTTCAATTCATTCAAGCTTTGCAAATAGAATTAAATTAAATAAAGTTCTGCTGGTAATCAGTGTCCTCTCAAGTTTAAAAACTTTACCTTTCAGTGACTCCAACCGGCTCAACTTCTTCGGATTGCTGGAGGCATATCGCTGCAGTTCCATTTGGCTGTTCGCATTTATAAACGACTTCGGGGTCAGCATTTGATTTCTACAATAAACATGAAATCATTCATTTCAACCGTAAATCGAATGCGAAATTAGTTTTGGAACTTCCGATGCACTTGCAAAGTTATACGTGCAAACATTTTGAAAGTTACATATAAGTAAAGAGTACCTGTTAACAACTTGTTAAATACGCAGTCGATGTTCATATTATATTCATATATTATTTATATTCATAGATATTCATATTCATAATTATCGACATCGATATAATATATAACATATATATAATATATATGCAAAACAAATTGGACATATTAATTTAACACAACAATTGTTTTCGCTATTGCTTGAGATTTTTCTAGATATATTTATAGTAATCTAAATACTCTTATTTAAGAACTAAAGAATGCTATTACAATAACATTATATTATTTTCTTACCCAGCCGATTCATCTCCAACTTGATCAGTGTACAAAATTTCGCAGAGATGTTCTCCGAATGCCTAAAGCCGAAATAATAACATTATAATTTTATTACAAAAACCAATGGGTATTATTAACAGGAGTATTATTGTAGCACTAATACTTACAACACCATTTTCTGGTGGGTCACCATTTCCAAAAGTCGAAGTCACAACCAATAAAAGAGCTTCGTGCTCTATCGAAGTAATATCATAATCAGCCATGCAGTGAACCTAAGAAATAAATACTCCTTAATTAAAACAGTTCCTACTACAATGTTTTGTTTGAATACACAAAACTACCGTGTTTTGTTTAAATACAAAAAAATCTATCCTCAATTGTTTGCTTTTAAAATGTTGAACAGTACCTGAGCATTAAAAGCATGTCCAAATATGACCCCAAGTTCTTTGGCATATTGTTCCGATTTTCCAGTCTCGGTGGCATACAAGACGGTGGCCTTGATTCTTTTGGACAGCGCTCGGCCAAAAAGCTTGGAGGTGAATTTGACGGCGCGGGCAATTTGCTTGAAATGGAACTTTCTATTGATGGGCCTTTTCCCAGTGATCGGCTTTAACTTCTGCCACTGATGAGTTTTCCATGCCGGTTCCTTCAAAAAATATGTATTTAACGACTAATGCTACAATGTTACGGAATACGTATACCTTTTACAACACTTTAAACAAAGTATAGTTTCTTATGATCGTGCAATAAAATAAAGAAAGATTAGACCAATAACATTTTACAATACTTGATTGAATATACAAGAGTATATATTCTTACGTAACGTTACGTATTCCTTAAAAATGGAACAGAATATTTTGTTCATAAGTAATTACAATGAGTCCTTGGCAAACTTTTCGGTAAAAACGTCTTTCTACATTTTCAATTAATAAACTGACAAGGGACTGGGCTCTTTATTAAAATGTATTAGGTTCTAATTATAGCTTCGTAAAGATACCAACCTGATACTCGTAAGCCGGTCTCAAGTAGTACAGCGCCATCTCTTGGTGAAAAACTGGAGTTATTGAAGAGGACATTGGCGGTACAATCCATATCCAATCAGCTGGACATCCAGACCTGTTCGATTTTATATATATCAAAACAAATATGGTTGTCACCATATCATAGTATTAAATTTGCAGTAATAGCGTGCTTAATATGTGAGCTATTCATTGTTTGGTAATGAAATGTATTATATAGCATAAAATTTCATATATCATATATTTTTATTAATAAAAAAAATGTTAATACCAAGTAAACTTCAAACATTTAAAGGAAATAAAAAATATGTAAAGTGAACGACAACTCAGCAACAGTTCATTGTTAATTCTTGGTCTATGCGTCTTATTTCTAAGATATCCTTGACTTAGTTTTCCTACCAAACAACTTTGATATTTATGACTGAAGGCTACCATAAAATTAAAAAACGCCAAGTGAAGCATCAGACCAAAACAATCACACGCGGCCACTACAACGAGTGCGCAGTGTGTGTGTATTGGCATAGACGGCTGTCCAAACAAACCGCCATACAGTGTCGACAATTTAATGGCCTGTCGTAGTGCTTGCTTGCAATTAACTTCATAATACTCATCTATGTTTATTTTAAGTACAGACGCCTGCAAATCAACCTACCCACAACTGTCAAACTTATTCAATACATTTTCAACCACATGCCTGAGATATAAGTTTAAAGTGTATTGAGGAAATTTCACAGTTTGTGGTAGTCTGGTGTGCAAACGTGTGTACATTACATTTTATATCTACTGCCTTCTTAATACGTCTCAGTTTTATGTTAAACAAACATTGTGGTTGAACGGAGGATGTACATAGTATAATATCCACCCCTTGCGTGCGTGCTATTCGTGATAACATACAACAAGCTGTGGAATTCTCGGCAAATAACGGCAATACAACTAGGCGTACAAAGCTGCTGGCGATCTAAATTGGTAAGAGAGTTTGAGTGTCGCCTCTTTACGTGGTAATAATAAGTATTCTTTGCATCATTTTAATTGAAACGTATAACCATCTAATTGACTGCAGTACGGTGTGACGCAACTCAAACATTTACATATAAATGTCATTTACTTTTACAACTTCGACCGAAACATTATAAATATCGGTTAGTCGCACACACACATGAAAAGATTATAAAATGAAACACAAAGTATTTTTTTAGCAATAAAATTTGATTATTTTATTCTATTTTCGTAGTCATGTAATTTTTTTTTAAACTTTTGATCTTGTTGCTTATCTACTTACAGATTGTATAGGATCTGTAGCCTCAAATAATTACCCAAACTATATCTTCATAATTTTTTATTCGCTAATTGAATTGAAACTAACCTTAGCCTGTTCTCGTTGTCAAGATGCTTGATGAAGCTCTCCGAGGCGGTGTGGTGGTCTACTATGGTGGCGTTCTGTTGCTGGAAACTGTGGAGCACGGCCACATTCACTTCCACTAGAGCTTTGTCCTTCCAGAGGTTCACTGGGGTTCTCGTATCGAGACCCATCTTCTTAGCTACTTTCTGTAGGACATCAACATTTTATTAAATACCTGTGAGCATACTGAAATAATAAAACAAATTAAGTGTTTGATATAACCTTAAATATGAAGCGCATGTGAATCCACAGTTGAACAGATTAACTGTCTTTGCATTGTCACAATTGTAATAAAGTAATAAATCAAAGTTATTTTCTCATCCAAAAGTTTGGTCTTTCCACGTATCTCCACTGACTTATTCAATATCTTATATTTCGATGTAGTATGTTAATTCCAGGCAAGCCGAAGCTCAAAGGGACATTTTAATGGCTAAAAACTATTTCTTACCTCCATTACATTTAATCTGTTCGTATCACAAAAGTTGCGGCATCCAATTTCGGTGCTCATGTACCAGCCGTTAAAGGCGTTGCCAGTAAATTCTATTCCGCCACAATCGAACCGCATGCTAGAGACGGCCGGCAATGCGTACCAGCGGAGTTCCAGCTCCTCGAACCAGTCATGCCTGTTGGTACCGACAAATGAGTTAGTAACAAATAAAGCGGATTAATGACAGCTACAACGGATCCTTTCGGGGTCGCATTGCGAGGCCGTATATTTGAGCGAACCGCATACTTTGTTACGCAACTTAGTTCCTTCCAAAACGTACAGCCATTGAGTGCGACTCCCATCTTAAAAGTTGACCCAGACTCGCCATTTATTTTTACTGTTTCGACCGAAACGGGTATCGCTATTAGGCCTTCGTTATTGCCGCGTCTGAACACTCAATTACGTAGTTATCGTGCCGTTTTATATCGCGTTAACGCCTGTTAACATTATCAATCGCGAGTGGCGACACATTATTGAATAGCTAGGATTTATGGGCAGTAAACTCAGATTGGAGATCACTGGACCACATTTTTACGATAAGCAATTTAGACGGCATGTGCGGACATTCGCCTATTCGTGGGCTCTTACCTCTCGCAATATGCATTCTCTTGCTTTTTATGTGGCATAAATCTGTGATGGGAAAGAAACGTTATATGTAAGCGCGAAGGCGCATAGCTCTGTAAAGGTTTTCGCGAGACCTTTCTACCTTCAAAGCTGGGGAACGCAATAGTTGCAAACTATTTCCAGGTTTATGTGTTCCTGCATGGTTGTGGGAGTTTCTTTCAATTTACTGAAACTCCATATACTGATATGGAGTTGTGCTATATGACAGGAACTTTGAATTGTACTATTCATAACGCTTATATGAACTTATCTACATCTAGCGTAGTCCTTAATTGCTAATTAAGTCATTCAACATAAAATTCTCGGGTCACCACACGACAACAAACGGTAAAACTATCATTAGGTACCACTAAAAGCGAAATTACGAATATATAGTCAATTTCAACAAAGTTTTTAAAGAACGAGTAATGGACAACTTTACAGACAAAAACATTTATTGTAGATCTGTGGAAAATTTACACAAAAAAATCATCATGCATCGTATATTACGTGTTTTGTTTCTTATTTACTTTACTAGTAATTCATTCTCGCGAGCCTGAAATCGTTTGCTTGTATTGATGTAACTGACTATAGATATTTGATTCATATGATATAAGATGTCATTGTAAGGGTATGTCCCCTGTTCTACGTGGGAAAATAAGGGTAATTACTTACGTGGGATGAGTCATGTGTATTTCCATGACAAGCTCCCTGGGGATCTCGAAATAGTCCGGGTCCTTTCCGTTGGCAGACAACACCAGGGGCAGAATGTCCCAAGCTGTGTGTGGTGGTTTCCATCCCAGTTTTATGCACAGCTAAAAAAATATTTCTTTTAGCTATTTAGGTATGTACAATTTGTTTTGTTACACCGAATAAAATTTATAAAGGTATATTTTTTTGGTATTTCGGTCAAGTTATACGAGAAATATTTTACGACAACGACAGAGACCAACGACTTAACGTGCCTTCCAAAGCACTAATATTTTCATTTGGTAACCCATCCGACGACCCGTTTTGCGAAAGCTGCTTAATTTGAACGATCGCAACCCGCACGCGCAATCCTCAATACCATCGAATGCTGCCGTTCACGTAGGTATAACTTATTCAGAACTTACTAACAAGTTTAAAAAATAATAATCTAGGTGCGAGTCACGGACGTCAGCTGCGGAGTGATTTATTTGTGGAGCGGCCATAAATCGAATATTGTTTGTTTTCGCTCCATTCATTATGACTCTGAACGGTGTCAAAAATAATAAAAACTTTGTTCACAGTGTACTATGAAAAGCTATTACCCTGGCGAGAGGGCAGTATCCATCATTTAGTACAGGAAACAAAGTTTTCGTACCGTGTCTAAAGCCTGAGTGACTTTTCCGCTTTTCTTTTCGTGCTACGGAAGGCATGTGCATGCCTGATATACCCTTAAGCTATTGTCGATGTAATATGGCTTGAGCCCAAAAGTTATTTTTCTATATGTGAGCAAGCAACTGACTGAATTTCCACAAATCGGAAGTGACCAAATACGAAAACAGTTAGTGGAGCAGAATTGAATTGCCTCACTAGCCGTCACCTTGTCGACACGCTAGTTGTTTCTTCCTTTATGATGATTATGAACGAGCTTCTTAATCACAAACAACATAAATACTAAAAATACAACATCGTTATATATTTTACTAGTATTTTGTTTTATTGATAACCATATAACGCAAAGTAATCAGTACAGGTATTATAGGCACGACCTCGGTCGGCGCAACTCGGTCGAAGCGACGACTGGTATAAAAAAGGTACCTACGCCTTAAATACTAACCAGTAACTAATCAGTGATTAGTTTGCGTTAATCTCCGTTTAATTTCTCTGTTCAAAATTGCGTACTGATAATTTACACGCGCATGGTTCATTACTACTACCATTCTGTTGGTGTTCTCACCTCCGTAAACTCGCTATGCATGGGATCCCCGAGGAAAGTGCCATCGGGCTGTTTGTACCCAGCGTAGCTGATCAGCTGGCTGTTCCATATCCTGTAGTCATGTTTGCCGTCCGTACGCTGCGGAAACACAGTTATCGCTGACCTGTTTAGAGAAAAATATTCATCAGGATCATCATCGTCGGCTGCCTATAAACCTCTTACTGCTGAGTTTTCTATATCACATGCAGAGATCGGATTGTAAATCACCACTCTGATCCAATTTGCGATCGGACCGTGGCGAGTGGCGGAGTGGTGGAGAGTGCGAGGGAAGAGGCCTATGTCCTGCAGTGGGCTGCACTGATATTCTTCTGGGATATTATGGAATATGGATTGACCCACAGACCTATATTAGTCTGTGGATCAATCCACGTAGTTAGGAGATTCATGTTTTAGTACATACAGTAGCCATCATCTAAGAACAATACTATACCTCGTCGGGCCCTATTAGAATAACAGCGCTCTCACTGCACTCGGCTTATTTTCGTGTGTAGTGATCGTGTGTGGGATTATGCTGAGACCCTCACACATTTTTTTTTTTTTATTTACATTTTTACTTTTTTTCTGTTAAATTCTTTTTCTTGTATTAACTTTGCTGTACAGTGTTTTTTTTATTATTGGGAGTAGTGTGCATGTGTGAGTTTCAATAAATGTTTTTCTTTCTTCTTCTTTCTTTCTTTCTTTCACAATGCTGGGTTACGCATTCATCTGGACTAGGGGAAAGATTACACCAAGAACTGAACTAACCTTATGTTTCCCTTGTTGGTGCTGTATTTGATGTGGTTGCATAGCGCCTCGAACATTCCACTTGTGGTGGTGACTTGTCTGCAGTCGAAAACCTGGAGAACAAAAAATATTATTATAATTATTAAAAAGTCTCGTTGTATTAATAGTAGTTATTAAACCTTTGGGCAAAGGCTCCCATCATTGAAATCGATCGGAATTGAATAGTTTGGCCTAAGCGCCGAGGTTGCCAAGGCTATGCATGAAAAATCTTAAATACACTTGGCCTAACCTGGGAATTGAATTCAGGACCTCCGAATTTCGTAAGCCAATCTTTTTTAAATCTTACGGTTAAACACAGTGCCTTTATCCCACATGTTAGGTGATGATAAGGCCAATGGTGAAAGCGCACTTCACCCGGGATCTTCAATCACTGAAGCACTAGCTATGTTATCTGCTGCTGCCGGAACACAAAAATGTTACAAACATTGGTGTTATGGCGACATATTTAGATAAGATGGTGGTAGCTAGCCAGGCGGCCAAACAAGCACTACCACCAACCAAACCGAGTTCAAAAACATTTACCACCGTTGGGAATCAAACCCGGAACCCCTGGGTCTCAGACCGGTGGTCTTAACCACTAGACCACACAGGCGGTTAAGGCGGCACTTAAAAGAATACGAACCTTGATACCTGCAACAAAAATATAACTGCACATTGTTCGTAGTTTATCAGAAATTGAGGCAACTTTTATTTAGACGAACGATCGCCCACCGAAGTGATTTACACGACCAGCAACAACGTTGAGGAAATAATACGTTATCGAACAACAGTCTCTATTCAGTTTTGACAATGTTTATTATTAGAAAGCAGCGAACCAGGATTTTAGCTCATCGCGAACACTGTTGCTGGCTCAAGCACAACAGTAGTAGTGGCGACACTATATGCTATCTTGTACAGTCGACCCCACATTTTTGACTGCCTCTGTGGTCTAGTGGCTAAGACCACCGGTATAGACCCAGAGGTCCCGGGTTCGATTCCTAGCGGGGGGTACATGTTTGTGTACTCGGTTTGGTTGGTGGTAGAGCTAGTTTGTCCGCCTGGCTAGCTACCACCATATTATCTAAATAAGTAGCCATAACATCAATGTTTGTAGCATTGTTGTGTTCCGGTAGCTAGAGATAAGATAGCCAGTACCTCACTAGTTGAGGATCCCGGGTGAAGTGCGCTTCCATCATTTGGCCTTGTCATCACTTAACATCAGGTGAGATCAAGGCACTGTGCTTACCCGTAAATATAAAAAAAAACAATAAATGGAATGTGAATACACTAAACATGCACACAGTTTAGGCCCAAGACACCGTACTCGTAGAACAAGGGTATGAAGAACCGGTCAACACGCGCTCTACACCAGGTACAGACATGTACCTGGACGCTTCTCTCCTCCTCCACGGCCCGGTTAACCCGAGCCGAGGTCCGAGCCTTTACAGGCGCCCTCGGGTTGTTCCGCTCCCCGATCCGATCCGAACCCTTCGGAGAATCTAGTAGGGCACTAGTGCGCGATGCCGTTCCCTCTAGAAAACTTCCGAAGGTGATTCCTTTCACACGGCTTGTGGGACCCTTTATGTTCCTCGCCGCCTCCAAACAAGCCCGGTGAAGCTGAAAATGCCTCAGAGGCAATCTCTCTCCAAAAAAAAACCCATCAATTGTAGTGGTGACTTGATTTCATTTATGGAGGCTTTTTCGATTTTGCTTATAACAGAGCTATGGGAGTTTGTTATTGAAAGGTTCAATATACGCCTGCTGATGAGCCAAAACCGTACCGTATATATTTTGCCTAGCCACAACTAATTTAGAGAAAAAATAATTTTGGCGTAAACATATAGATAAAAATAAACATTGTTGTGTAGCAAGCAATATCGATGGATAACAAAGGCTTTCATTTAAGCCAAAAATAACTTCGATTAAATGTGAGTCCCGTTTCTGATACGTCAAAACTTTATTCACAAAAAGGAATTCTGTTGTTGTAGGAATTTCATTCAAACCGTACTACGTTCGGTTGCAAATATGTAGTTGAACGTACAAACGTTCTGTTTATGACGAAAGTACATAGTCATATATTTATACAGAATGTTTGGTAGTATGTGTATAACCCCGAAATAAGTAAAGTAAAAAAGACACCGTGTTTTTTATTTTATATTTTTTTTTCATTTTTTTGGCACAAAACAGTTATTACACTACATAATTATGCAACACCATAATATTAACGTGGATTTACTTTTCCAAATACTCAAATTTATTTTATGTTATTGTTATTGTTCAACCCTGATATACTCGTATAAATGTTTCGACTTCTATTTTTTGAACCATAAGGATGACGACTAAGAACCATGTATTAGCTGGACTTAGGATTGTTACTTTGCAATTTCCCTTTGTACACAACCTCAATATATCGGTGATTTGGTGCTTTCAGGCATGTTCGCAATTGTCCGTGGCTTTATGCATGGGACCATATCTGCCATATTACGATTATACAGGTATTATCAAACACCTTTTAAATCGCATAAACTCAGATGAATAAACGGTTTTTTTTTGTATTTCTACTAACTGTTTAGATCACTATATTTCCCTAAACCATAGAAAAAATAATAGAAAGATATAAATAGAAGATAGAAAGTCTCTTATAGCACTTAAGTTTTTTACACAAGTCTTTGAAATCGTATGGGAGCGATTCGTGTTGCTTTCTTTAAAGTGAAGCAACTTTGGAAGGCCGTATCACCAAATGGGTGACCAAATTAAAATATTACATACAAGCCCACTGATCTACGAAAGGCACGTTGTTCAAGAGAATACAAGCAAAATCCAACCAAAATTGTGCGTTATTATAATTAGTATTCCCTTTATTTATTTTCGTTCTTAAAACTACATTTTTACAAAATTTTAATATAAAAACAATAAAACATTATAAAAACCTAACTCTAGAGTACCGCCAGCAGCGGGGCAGGGCCCAAGCTACCGGTGGTCAGGGCTACAGAGTGAGGAACCTCCTGACAATACGTGCCGTGTCAAGGAGTGCTGCTTTCTGAATCTGACCCTTGATCCAACCATCAGCCGAGAGCCTAGGAGCTTAAGATGTTGGTCGAGGCTCTTCGCTATCAGACCGTTCGCTGAATAGTATTATTATTATTAGTACGCTCAATCTCATCAATAAAATTTGTTACTTTATCTCTGTTAATAAGAGTGAGAAAGACCAAAATTTCAAATCTGCGGATCAATGTCACACAATATCTAATCTTATTTATGATTTGGTGGGAACCCGAATGTTTTCATATCGATCCCTTTAACAGTTCTAGTAATAAATAAGACCACTCGCTCTGTATAGGGTTCCGCATGTAAAGTGCATTTAAAGTTCCTGACCTGACCTATAATGCGTATCAAGAATTTTGTCTACTTTTATAGTCTTTTTTATTTCTCCATACCCAGTTATTTCATTGTGTCTAGTGTGTCCTTCCAAACCTTTCAAACCGATGAAAAGTAATGCAAATTATCACTGCATGGCGTCAGAAATAGATATTCGCTTGTTTTAATGTACCTATAGATTTAGCTGTTTCTATTGATTTCTATCATTGATAGTCTTCGTGTAGAATGGCTGCGAAATACAAACAGAAATGACAAAGCTTTTTGACGACCTCCTTGGTCGAGTGGTTTGTACACCGGTTTTCATGGTGTCGCCATCTCTGAGGTCCCGGGTTCGATCCCCTGTCGGGTCAATTTAGAAATTATTGTTTTTCTAAATTGTCTCAGGTCTGGGTGTTTTCTATGTATAATAAGTAAGTATTTAAGTATTTTAAGTATGTTTATCCGTTGTCTAGTAACCATTTAACGAGTTTCATAACGAAGCTTCTCTTGGGCTAGATAATTGGTGTGAGTGTAGGAAATTTTATTATTATTATTATTAGAAAGCTATGAGACTGCTTATTTATTAACTATGGAACCCAAAAATCTCCTTTGCCTACACGCACGCCGGGGTCCGCAATAATAAGGAAAATTAGAGTACTCTTGTACCGTTAGGATTTCCATAACACGAGCGTGAGTGGTGTCCTCAAGCCGGCGATCGCTTGACCTTTGCCGGCTCACTCAAGTAGGGTAAACACCGCAATCGTACGCGCTGCGGCTGGCACATGGGACATTACTAGGGTTCAATTTAATTTTATTGTAAATACTTGCAACAAAACTAAATTACTGAACTTTACTTTACTTTACTTGTTGTAATTACTTCCACACAGATCGATATTTCGAAGAACGATAAATCTGCAATTTAATACTTAGCTATAGAAAATATATATTTTTTACTGTCTCTGTAGACTAGACATAAGGCCACCGTAAAAGTTCGACACCCACTATTAAACAAATGGAGCCCGAAATATGGCGTATTATAAAATAAACCAATTTTATAATACGCCATGCCATACGTTGGTGGTAGCAGGGCTATAATAGTACTAGCTGTCCCGGCGGACTTCGTACCGCTTTGACAGTTTCCATGACAACAAAACAAACAAATTCAAATCCAAAATCTAAGTAGTAAATTGTGGAACCAAATATAGAGAAAAGGTATGAGTTTCATTCCTATGGTATCCAGGTTATAAACTATCTGTATGCCGAATTTCATCCAAATCCATCCATCCGTTGCAGAGTAAAGAAGCAACAAATATACACACATACACACAAACTTTCGCATATATAATATTAGTGTGATCTTCATGGATAGCTACCACCTAAGTTTGTCACCATAATAACGATCTCAACAGCATTGATGTAGTCCGTCACTTTCTATCAAGATAGCTAGTTCCATGGTGGTTCAAGATTACTGGTGAAAGCGCTTCGATATTCGGCCTTCGTCGTCATCATCATTTCAGCCCGTAAGCACCCACTGCTGGATTCTCCTCTATGACACGTCAATTAATCCCGTGCCCCGTGCGAGCTTCATCCACTACCCTTCGGCCACCCCGACGATATCGTCTGACCAGGATCGGATCAGGCAGGTGGTCTGCCTCGAGACCACTAGCCATCTCTGGGTCACTGAGCTAGCGGTGTAAGTAAGTAAGGTTGGATAAAGGTAGCATCTCGCCATCCAGGAAGTGAACAACCTAACCATCCCTTCTCTGGAACCACGAACGGTAATCATCGAGTTGTCATCTAGAACATGGTAGGTGAAAATTCAAAAGGTGACGTCATCAGTTTTCGTATATTTCAGCACTCATGAGCACTCATGACTCATGAGTGAGTAGCGCCGGCGAAATACAGGTGTTCGCTATTTTAATTTTGTGACGGTAAATGAAAATGTGTTTAATTAGTACACTGTACTGTGGAACACGTGATTGTTAATTATACGCACGGCAAATTGAAATGCTGAAAGTTTTATATGAAACAATTTGTGAATACAGAGGTTATTAAAAAAATACCGGCCAAGTGCAAGTTAATCGCGGCAGTAAGGGCTCTAAGCATTTCATAGTAATAATGTTAGGTTATTTTTGACACTGAAAACCCTTGAACGATATGTATGTTATTAATTCATTAATAAATCAGATGCAGTTTATAAAATTGTTTAGTGTAACATTCAACGTCATTTCGGATACAACAAATAGGATATAGCGGGTATATTGAGTTATAAAACCTAAAATCATATGATCAAAAATAATAGTTTTATCATATACAATATAATTTGTATTTTTTATCAATGTAACCGAGCGATGCGACAATTAAATATAAGTATCAAGCATCCTCGCTGATGTGACTCATATTACATAAGTACTTTAAGGGAGTAATAAAATTGTTATAGTCGTAAAAAAACATGTTGGACGTGAGACTTTAAATTGTACCCTTGAACTAGCGTACTTCTTTCCAGTTTCAAATGGTTCAGACGAGATGATCTTAGCAATCACGCGATTGACAAAGTGATACATTGTGAAGTTGAAAATGCCATCTGAGGCAATCGGAAAACTCTCTCCAGAAGAGTGATACAAGTGGACATTCGTGGGCCTCAGTAGCTCAGCGGTCAGAGCATTAGACAGGTTATCCAAAGGTCGTGGGTTCGATTCCCACTCGAGCTTCTTGAGGCTGGTTGATTTTGTCTAGTAAAATTTTAATTATAAAAAAAAATTGATTTGTCGAAAACGTTTTTTTTGTACGAACTTGTAAGTTGAGCTACTACTAACTAGTGCCTATACTCGTAAAGAATAAAACTAACGTAACAATGAAGACTTTTTTTTATAACTTAATGAATTTTTCAAAAGAACTCAGTTCACAATTATAGTTTAAAAAGGTAGGTAACTCATTTCTTGTGCGTTTCAAATTGTGTTGCTGATCTTTTCGTATAAATTATACTTATGTTGTTTTTATATATTTTATCTTTCAATATTTTTACTCAGGAATCTGTTCATTTTATTTTATATAATTATAGGTACACACAATATTAGGCCCAGACTATATCTGGACAGTATCTTATATAAAACTACGAGCCATATATACCTCATTGATGCAGTCTTAGCTATAGAACGCAAAACTATGAATCACCAAAAACGTAATTGCACACTTAACATGCGGCGAAACTGAGCAAAATGTCTACGGTAAGGAACCGCAATTCATTATTGAGTTGTCGGTACCGATAACGATCCCACCGAGCAGTCGTCACCCAGTGACGTCACATCATTCACTATCGAATTAGCAAATTGGGCTGTTACCGAAACGCAGCTAGCAGCCCCTACCACGGTACCACTAACAAGTTGAAGGAAATTTAGTTCACGACTAAAATATGTACAACAAAATTAATTATTTACACGTGAATTGTTACGATTTGGCTGTTTTGTGTTTCTTATTTATGTATCTTCCCGACCAGATGGGCTGAGTGGCGCGCCTAATGAGAAGCCTATGTCCAGCGTATCATTTCATTTTATCTGATCTAACTATGAGATCCTGGATCCAAACTCAGGAAAAACCGTTTGCCACTGAAAAACTTCATGTACCTGCGCAAATGTTAATTTTGGTTATTCATTATTTTATTGCTCCGAGTATCTGTAGGTACTTTTTTACTAGTGAATCTCGATTGCAATACTCTATTTCAAAATAAGCAACATCTGCAATGTCAATAAATGTGTGATCAAATTGAAGTATCTAAGTCTAACATTTCATTCCCTTTCGATTAACTCAGGTAATCGACTAAAGTCGCGTAATTACAAAATGTATTTGCGAGCATCAACTAGAGTCGACATTGAAAACCGGTAATGCCGATATAAGTCGTTCCGCGAACCGCAAGGAAACTGAATGAATGGGAACGAATGAATGAATTAATGTCGTTACAGCCGCGACGAGCGCCTCCCCAATTCGATTTGACGCCATAATTAGAAAAATATTGAGATTGAACGTTCTTTCGATTGAACGAGAGCTTTTGGGGGTTAGAATTATCTTCGACATTAGGTTAGTTTTCGATAAAGCCAATCCTAAAAAAACACAAGGTAGATCGACGCTGATCGAAAAGGGTCTCGAAAACGTTTTGTAAATAGTTAAATTATGTTCTTAGATTTTTTTATTTAAGAAATTGAAATAGCTTTATTAGTGACTTAAAATAATAAATTAAGGTGATATTTATAAGTAGTGCATTGTTGGAATAAACATACTTTAAATTATTATGATATGATCATCTTCATCATAATTATCAGCTTAGTTTAGTTATTAGTCCACTGCATGCTGGATATATGCCTCTCTAAGAAAAGTCTACATTTGGAGAGACAGACATACTATGATATAATGCCATAAAAATAAACTTGATTTTGTGTATTTATAACAAAAAGATACTACGAAAAAATAGATACTAAATATCATCACTCCCAAAGGTAACTGTCAACGTGTTTTTAATAAATAAATGTTATTGTTGAACACACAAGTTGTGAGTAAATATTAGTCGCTCGGAGTTGTTATGGGCACGTTGAAGTCAAACAAATTAAATGTCACGTGAAATATATAAAGGTGACGTCGTTTATTCCTTTTAGTTGGTATTATGCGTCAAAAAGAGGCTAAGGTACTGGCCATGATAATTGTCATAGTGCCTTACAAAAAAACAAAGAATAAGGTCCGAATAGTTATTCCGAGTTTTGTTTCTTTTACTCTAATTTGACATAAAGATTGCATGACAGAAGCAAAACACGGAGTAACTATTTGGACCTTATTCTTTGTTTATTTGTAAGACAGATAATCTTATTGAACCTTCTTGATTGGACTTGAATGAATGAGTTAACAGAAATATAATGAATAGAATGAGTCTGTTAAGCAGTGCTTGTAAAAAAATAATCATGCCGTTTATTTAGGGCTATAATTTAAAATAAATTTGGCCTCTTTGTGAAAGAATATACCGATACACTGTTAAGCAAATTCAGAAAAACCAAAACATCTGAAAGCAGTGAATAAAAAGGTCCCTAAAGTTATAAAATAGCTATCTTTTACAATAGTCACTGCGATGACTATGTAGGAAATTTCTTTTCTAAGGAAAATTTGATTACTCGATACAAAGCACTTCGAGTACAAAGAATTTGGAATTCGATTATTCAGTAGGTTCTATCTAACATTGTAAAGACTAGGCGTATATTGGTATACACATGAGTAGGTAATTATTGGGCGTTCTGGAACACTTTTACAAAATTCTAAGTGTTTTCTTCCAAACCCTTTGTTATTCTGCAAAAAAACACAAAATTTGTGTCACTGCAAAAAAATTGGTTCCATAGATTGGACTTATGGAGCTATGGCTGATGTTAGCCTATTATAAAAAATCTTGTTCATCCTAAATCAAAGTCACGATTTAAATAAGATTATTTATAGATATAAGAGGCTTTTTATAACAAAGACAACGTAATCTAATCAGTCTTAAAATCAAGACGTAGATACGCTCAAATAAATTAAAAACTCTGCATAAAATACTATGGCATTTTTTTGTTATATTAAAAGGAGGCAAACGAGCAAGCGGGTCACCTGGTGGAAAGTAATCACTGCCGCTTATGTGAGAAGGTGTATTGATAACGCTTAAATAATTCACTGATATAATGTAGGTTGCAGTGAGACCAGTGTTGGACACTTTAAGCCCAGGGTTTCGACACCTTTTTCGTCGCCAAAAAAAACATCGACCGTTATTGAAATTTTACGGGATTGAAATGAATTTTCACACATAATTACAATTAACGCGAGTAGATCCGTCAAAATTATTTCATTCCAATGTTTAGTGGCCGCGTAAACTTTAGAAAACAATATTTAACGGGATAATATACAGCTAGGAAGCAGGTGGTCTGTAGGTATCTAATTGTCGCTAAAGACCAAAATAAGTTGCTGACCCCAATTTTTAATGACCAAAGCAAAAAAAAAAACGATTACTTATACTATAGTCAAGTTCGATAAATGATGTTTACCAACAAAGCGTTGTCAATCAACCAGTGACAGGCATGTATTGACAACCTTTTCCAGTTAGTCAACAGGAAAGATTTTACGTAAAAGATTTATTTATATGAAAAGTTTAAAAACCAAAAACCATAGTACAATCATAGCTTCGTTCTAACGTGAGTGAATAAAGTAACTACCTGGAAATAATTTAAAAACTGCACTTGCATGTTCAATAATTTATTTATTACATAAATTAACCAACTCCTGTTACAATCCAATTATTATTAACGTCAATTCAATTTCTTCATGAATGGTTGTTTTGCATTGCAAATGCACTCTTTACGCTGCAGATTTCAAAGGTAGTTAAGATAATCGACCCCATATGGATACTAGTGTCATCTTCATTTGGAATGCTAGTTTATAATAACGGAATTGTTTAGAATACCTTCATTTTAGTAATGACATTTGTTTAATAGGGTTAACAAGTGAAAATAGTTACCGTTTTGTTTACGTTCTTCGTATTATAACGTTTTTTTCCGACGTTGAGTGACTGATTTAAGTGAGATGTGTAGTGAGAATATAAGTCTTATAATATCTTATATGTAAAATACAGTAATCAAGTAATAATACTGAAAAAAACAAAAACACATTTGCCCAGATTTGTGATGACCCTAATTTAGTTTGCTTACATTTATTCTTTATCCAGTTTGGCTAGAATATAGTTTCTGTTGAACATTGGTGCCACTACCATATATCAACACATATTTTCGTCAAACTTTAGCCCCCTTACAAATAAACAAAGAATAAGCTCCGAATAGTTAGTTAGTCCGTGTTTTGTTCCTGTCATCTACACGTCATTTCAAATTAGAGTAAAAGAGACATAACACGGAATAACTATTCGCACATCCTGATTCAGTTTTATCAGTTAGAATAGTACCGGCCTATACTCGCTAAACGATGACGGATGTAGTAGATATCGCGTCATAAAAGCGCTTTATGGTTACAAAAATACTGTTATAGTATTATTACAATATGCGCAGTACCCAAGTCTAGAACGGGCGAGATACGTGGGTGGGTCCCGTATGTATCGTCCGTCGGTCGTATATTTCGATTAATAGCCTTTACCAGCAACTCCTGCTAAATTATTTCAAGCAATGTATTCTAATGATTGTGTTTTGATTTGGCATTTTCAAGTCGCTAATATTCATGTCACGCTACCGGTTTCAATGTTTAACATAGTCATGGGCTTAATGTGACATTATATCATTACTATCTACGATACATTTATCATCGACATGATGATGTCTTTTAAGAATTATCATTTTCTAGCTTCCACCAGTGGCTTCGCCTGTAAGAAATACAGTAAAAATACTACTAAATAGAAAATTGAAATTTTTTTCTTGAAAATTTTCCACGAGCGGGATTCGTGTCAGGTGCACTACCAACTATGCTATTGTGGCTCGGTCCAACCCGCCGAAACTCTACTCTTACATTACAATATTGGCTTACAAGCCAATAGAGCATTATTCATTGTCGACAACTACGTTAAAAGGATGGTATCACACCCTTAAACATTCGGCTATCACCTCCAACTAAGCGATTGTGCTCGTGTGCTCTGCGTGGTTCTAGGGATTGAACCGCGGAATATCGCGTTTAAAAAGCCCGAGCATCTCCCTAATCGGATCCCGACGCCTTAATCTGTCAAATTAAGCTCGTAACTGCACGCGGGCGCGCAATCGAATTTAACGGATTCTGCTTATACTTGAGTTATTTTTTTATCTAATAGGTGAAAACAGAAGGGTATGGTTTCACATGGAGGAGGTCTTTGCCTTGTAGTGGCTACCCACTGCAGGGCCAAGGTCTCTTCCATGTTCTCATGTCTCCTCCTTTATTTCGTATCCACATACGGGATGAAAACGATGATGACGATGAATGATTAGCCAGCGGGTCACCTGGTGGGAAGTAATCACCACCACCCATGCGCACATCTGCAACACCAGAAGAACCGCAGTTGCGTTGCCGATTTGAGAAAAGAGCAAACCGGTCGCTTGGAGATCCCTAAGTTGTAACGGTCCGGGTATACCGCCGGTTTTTAAGCTGGTTCCATAGAACTGTCGATTGTAGTAGTAAGTTTCGCAGCAAACGTACAGAGTCACAGGTAAAATTAATTTTTTCGATTTATTATTTCTAATGATAACTTATTTATTATTTCAAACGACTTCGCTCTAACTAATATTCAGGAGAAGCGTCCAGAAGAGTCCAGATGCGAATACAACTAGTGGAGCGGGATTATGCCTCCCTAAACGTACTCACCTTGACGATCACTATCTATTACTAGTTGTCGCCCGCGACTTCGTTCGCGAAGACTACACTATTTCACAGGAACCTGTTACCGGGATGAAAAGTATCTTATGTCCTAGTCCGGGCCTGTCTATGTGCAAAGTTTGCATAAAAATCCGTTCAGCCATTTTCACGTGATGCGCGGTCAAATAAACAGACAAACAGACAAAAATTTAAAAAAAACTGTTGGAACGTGTTCTGTTATCGATCCTAAGTATTCCCAGCCAACTTTTTTTGAAACTTTCGAACCTCTTAAGTTTTTATACCTTCCATGTATAGACTTTCGACCCTCTTTAGCTTTATTACTATGTATAGATTCTATATTTGGTTGAAAATATGGAGAAAAAGAAATAAGCCTCCCGAGTTTCTTGCCAGCTCTTCTCGGTCGAAAGCTTTCCCAAAATCCGAACTGGTGGTAGATTCAGTAGTTTAGTCTAAACAAATTTTTTAGTTTTTTGTTTATAGTTTTGCCGTCAATAAGTGCCTGCGAAGGCTTATGTTGAATAAAATGATTTGAAACGTTTTTGAAACAAATTACAAAAACACAAATGTTGAAAAAATTTCCACGATTATTTTTTTTTTTTACATTTCTGTTTTTGTAAAATGATTTGACTTAGACTATTGTCTTACCTGCAGCTTAGACCACTGTATTCTGCCTATGCAGCGGCTGGCGTTCCTCCAGGCTAGCTTGGCTCCGAACACCAGTTCCGTGGTAGTCAGCTGGTAGGTGCCAGTCTTGGCCACCTCCTCCTGCACCAGCTTCCAGCGGGCTTCATGAGCTGGAGTGTTCGCTCTGAATAGACAAAAACAATACTACAATACAATACGCTGATCTGGTGAACTTACTCCTATTATAGAGACAATGTATTTATAAGTAAATCCTTTGCCCGTATTACTAAACAAATAGTGCTTTTCTTTGTGTATTGTTTTGTTTTGTTTATTATCTTAATTATTGTATTATGTAATCGTATTTATATTGATAATCTTTAATATAAAAAATATGCCTTTAAGCAAAGCAGTGGGTAAACGATAAACGATGTATAAAATTCGTTCACCATTCTATCTACTCTAAAAGATTGGGTCATTAACATACACAATACATATTATTGTAAGGCATGAGAGTTATTTCATATACATGGACAACCAAATGCGATGGCTGTTTTCGTCATTTAGTTAGAATGACAAATATACAAGTGCGTTATTCTTGAAAGACGCCGACACTGCAAAAAAACTGCCAAAATCTCCTCTACAATGAAAGCTTGAGCGGAAGCAAAGGGTATGACTTCTCAAATTTTAAAAGGTCTAGTATTTTAATGGTCTTGCTATTTTCTTAAGCTTCCTCTCAATATCTGGGATCGACTTTTAAGGGTAAGAAAAACCTGTGCAGCTTGGGCATCTATACTATACATTTTCGGAAAACAGCAACAAACAATTCATATTTCAAAACTTTTTGCCTTGGAATGTGATTCAGAGTAAGGTCATCAGGGGTCATTAAGCCGTTCATACCACGAACTGTTTGAACCACAGTATGGGCCTAACGCCCCTTTACGAAAGGAGCAATTCGAACCAAAAAAAATATTCTTACAGACATGCACTTTTGTGATAATGAGAATTTATTTTGATTTATTATTCTATTACTAAGCTATCGCTTGGGAATTCAAACAGCTAGGTTGCGGGGCGTCTTCCATTACGAATAGAATGGTGCAAAAATATTCACAATGAAAGAGTGGGCGAGACCGCATATTATGAATGAAACTAGCAACACTTCGCCACCCCGCCTTTGCCGCAACAACACCGACCCGCGCCCGCCCGTGCTTTCATTGTGTAAAAGATATTGCAGTACAATCCCGTAGGTTATAGATCCAAGTTTGCTTTCATCTATGATTTACCGCCAGTATGAAAGCGAAAATATTACAGTTGTGTGGGGGGTACTATCTTAAAGGCTTTAAGTATGCATTTTCCTTGATGGTTTTACATTTTTAATAGTAGGATCAAGAAATAATTTTGATGATTGATGACCTGATGTTAAACAGAAGATTCCAGATGCGATAGGACAGCCAGTGGAGCAGGATTGTGCCTCACCAGCCGTACTCACCTTGCCGAATCGCAATTTGCTTCTTCACATTATCGTTAACTTACCTCCTGATAGAAGCGAAATATTGTCCAAAAAAATCCTTAGCATCACTGAGAACTTCTTCCGGGTCTCTGGGCACGTCGCCACGGCCGGGAATGGCCATGACACTTCCCAAGCATGACTTCTCGGTGCATTGTGTTGGCTGTGGGCAAAAGAAAACCAGTTCTTAGAGATTTGTTTTAGTGACGTCACAAATTTTCGGCTGTAAACAGCTTTTCAAATCTTCAATGATATTCAAGTATCAATTGTATCTTTGAACTTTTATTTTGCGTCTTACTACGTTACTACTTTAAGATCCTATGCACTACTAGGAAACGCTTGGCCTTCTTTTCACCTGATAGTCAGTGATGATAAGGTTGAAGATGGAAGCGCATTTCACCCAGAATTCTCGACAACTAAGGAACTGGCTATCTTATTGTTAACTGTCGGATACAACAATTTTATATTGTTATTGCTTACGACTACTGGGATCTCACTAAATGGTAAATCTAACTAGACTAGACAGTCATCGTGTTGGATTATGGGCTTACCTTTTAAGCTGTTAGTCATAGGGAGTATTAAGTCCAGCAGTGGGATGTTTTTATCAGCCTTTGCTGATACTGTAGGTATATGTAGAAGTCTATGAATCATCATTTGAAATTGCACTCGGGTGGGGGTAGGGGTCAGCTTTATTAGTAGTAAATAAGGAAAAAGTCAATAAAAATGACAAGACGTTTATTATATTAAGAAAGTAGCTAGGGAAAGTAATCACGTAAAATTACGAGAAATTTTCTTGTAAACCAACATAATTGAAAATGTGCTTTAAAAATATATTCTTCAATATGCACTGACATGCTTCAGACACGTCCACCTAACCAATACAATGATAGGCACATCCAAATATTACGGCAGGGAAAAGAAACATGTCGTCTGTCCACAATATTGTTGAACGATAAATATGTCGTTCGTGTTCAAAAATATTAATCGTCTATTATATTTACATCCGGTACGCGGCGTTACCGATTTAGAAAAACATTTTTTTTTTGTGTGTGAAGTTAAAATCACAAGAACTGTTATTACTTGCTGAATCTCAACGTTTAAGCGATGTGCCTTTCAAAGTTTTAAATGCGTATAGAGCAATATAAATAGTAATATAAATTGAAGTATATATCTACGTAAACCAAATGTAAAACCAATTGGAATATAACACTTTATACGGATGTACCTATCCACATTCAAACTATTAAAACGTCATGCTTTATAAAATAGTAAATCCGTATAAACTGTGTACGCCTTAAAAACCTTTTTTTTTACATGTTGTGGTTGTCTTCTATAATTTTGTGTTTATTTGTAATGGAAAGTGTCCTGCCATGATAGGGCATTTTCCAATATTTTTGACGCTGTAAGGGAGAAAAGAGCTGGAACACTTGCTGAGTTTCTTGCCGGTCCTTCTCAGTACAAGATCTCCCGCCCAGAGTAGACTTACGAACCGATGGCATAGTGACATTCACAAGAGCCACTTGTAGCCTAAACTGAACAAATGATATTGAATTTTGAATTTTTTTGAATTTACGTTTCTCAAAACATATTTTCGTAACTACAAAAAAAGATACAAGATAATTTTACTAGAAAAAATTAAGCAGCCTCTGGAAGCTCGAGTGTCGGGCCAGTCGATTTTTTCTAGTAATATTTTATCTTGTTTCTATACTTTATAGCACTGTGAATGCTAAAATTCAAACTAATCTAAATATAATAAAGATGTTGATAACAACTTATCATTCCATAACATTATTAGTCCAAATGGGTGAATTTCCCAATTACGTTTTTAAGGCGGCGAAGCAGAAAATCGATGAGTAAAGTTTGTCAAGCACACGGGTATATTTTTTTCTATACAGTTGAAACTGTGATTTATGAGTTTTTTAAGCTTTAATAGATATTAGCTATGTATTTTCGTGTTGAAAGAAAATGTAATTACGGTGGATTGTCCGAACTCCATTTGTCTACATAAATCATTTTATTACAAGTTTCTGGTGCAATAACTTCACTAAAGAACTAAATATTTTTGAAATAAATTAATTGAGACTAGTGATATGAACTATCAGGATTAGATTATTTAAATACTATAGTATTTTGAAGAACTTTAAAATTTTAAAATTTCCGTTTTTGCTTTTATTAACCGTTCAATATCATGCCTTTCTTTCTTTATAGTTCAAATGATTTTACGTCATACTTCTTTATCTGATCCGAACCCCTCGGAGAAGCTAGTAGGACACGGAGGCTACAGAGGAGGAAACGGGAACGCACTAGTGCGTTCCCGTTTCCTCTAGAAGCTTTGTTTCACACGGCTTGAACGGCCCTTTAAGTTTCATGCCGCCCCCAAAAAAGCCCGGTGAAGCTGAAAATGCCGCCTGAGGGTTAACTGATTGCCTCAATCAGTTAACCCTCTCCAAAAAAAACATACTTCTTTAAAACACTAGGTACCCTATTATTTTGCTACAGTTTGTTTTGTGCCTACATTTCGAGTGGGAAGGGAAGTGAAAATAGTTGTCTCCAGTTTCTGCCGCCCGCCAGCTTAAACGAACTGGATACATATTCTTTGTACGCAGCCACGTCTTCACGCCCTGTTTTGCATATAGGTCCAAACTAATCTCCATACACATCGCGATTGAGACGCGCTATTGTCACATATTCAAGCTTTAAAGCGCGGTTTCGTTATGCAGTACTCGCTGCGTTTGTCGCACCAAGATACTTCATACCATAGGTTATGGGTAACACTAACGGTCAGGGTGCTAAGTGCGAGTTTCAAATTTGTATGGCAAAATTTTAACTCCTTTCGTATGTCACCAGGAGGCGCTGCTTCAATGCCATACTAATTTTAAACTCGCACCACAGATTACTTAACAGTTCTCGCACTAGGCACCTTGAACGCAATCACCAATGCGTCGTCCTAACTTTGTACTTATCAAAAACCGCGTCGGGATACTTAGAAGTAATGCGTCACACGGAAGGTTTCAACGCAATTACTAATACGTAGTAATAACTACGTATGTTTTAATTAATTAAGTTAATTAATAAATAATTTATAAATTAATAACAAATCATAAGTCAAACGCAATACGGATAACGCAACGATTGCCGCAACTACGACTTGGTCATTTAAGCGGTATTCGCTGCATCAAAAGTGATGCATAATGTTGTCAAAAGAAATCAAACACCGCCTGACTGCCTCGTGGTCTAGTGGTTGAACCCAGGTTCGATTCCCAGCGGGGTTTCATATTTTAATCCTGTGACACAGACCCTGCAAAGTGTTGGAAATGTCAGGATAAAATGCTTAAAATAAACGCGAATAGATATAACTGTGTAGTTGAAACTTAAGAAAGCAAAAAGTGTTCGTGAGTGTGCATGAGTGCAAGTGCAAGTGAAACAAAGCGGTACAACGTTGATTTTAAAATTCTCTCAAGAAGTCTGCGTGAGGACTTAGTAAATAAGCCCCACATCTTAACTCGAGGGGTTGGGGGTACATCATTTCTCTCTCACTTACCATATCTATTATCAACATCTTAAAGGAAGGAAACATTGTCTATTTATGTATTACAATTGTAAGAAAAATTACTTTGACACTGGCTAAATCGCACAAAGCCATCAACTAAAAGAAAAAAAAATCTATATATTAATACGTGAAGCAAAAACTTTGTACCCCTTTTTACGAAAATGGCGCGGACGGAGGAGTTTGAAACTTTGCACACTTATAGTTTATATAAGTAGAGAAGGTTATCCGAATGTTAATGTTTTTTTTTTAATTATGTATATAAATACATTACATCAATAAAACAAACATTACACACACTATTGTTTTCTAAAGTTTACGCGAACACTACACATTGAAATGAAACAACTTTTACGGATCTACTGGCGTTTATTTTACACATTAGTTTTAATTAATGTTTATCCTGACGTTTCGAACCCTTTGCAGGGTCCGTGGTCACAGGGAGACTACTCCCTCAATTACACAGACTACCATGTATTTAACACACAGGAGCGGCCGTAATCTGTCAATGTGTGTCAATGCCAAACCAAACTCACACTCTATCTTTTTTAATTTTTCATTGCTTAGGATACAATCCGTGCAGCCTTAATATCTTTTAATAAAAATTACAGTCGAATATCGCCCTCTGGGCGACCACTAGTACTTGTAAATACTTCATCTTATCGGAACTTTGTTGAAAGAAAATTAAGAACACATGAACAGAGATACACCTCTACTCACATTGAAGTCTCAAGAATTTAAAATTACAGCCCGAGTACTATTCTAGGGCGGTTCTACGGTGAATGAACCGTTTTTCTTTAGCATTTTCCTTTCATCTCACCAGCGCTAGTATGCTAATTCAAATGTCAATAGCGTGTCGGTAGCCTGATTTGACATTAGTGCGTAGGGTAATATCGCCAGTGTTCGACAGGAACCAATGATCGTCATTTTTTTCCTTAATCATTAATAATTGGGTTGTGCAACTGATTTTAGTCTTTAGCAACAATTGAACACTGTTGCAATTACCCTACTATGGGAAAATTGACAAAATCGAGGCCCTGTTTGTAAGCGGCAAGAAGCTTTTGTAACACAAAACAAAAGAATTACGTATAGATTTGTTTTTGTTTTTAGTACTTAATAAAAGGGAACACAAACAAAAGAACCACGAATTTTATTTTATTTTTAGGTACGTATTAGGTATATAGGGGATACGTGTAACCGTTAAAATGATTTGGGTTTAAAAGTGCATTATTCGATATCCCTCATGCAACGAAGTTTTACTTTGCATCGACGACGCGGCGTATCCTAAGGCTATTGCACTTTAAGTTCGGAGAAAAATTGAACAAGTATAATGCGAAATAAATATTAAAGTGACTCGCGAATAGAGTGTTGCTTAGCTGTGAGTAATATCAGTAAACTCTCGATTCTGAGCCGAACGCCTCGGAGAATGTAGTAGGGAAAGGGACAGACTTGGGATCATCCCTTCTAGGAACCCTCAGAGTATTGAAATTAAACAACTTTTACGGATCTAATCGCGTTTATTTTACACATTAGTTTTAATGTTAGTAGCTTGTATACCCTCTTTTAACGATGTTGGTAGATGAGGTGACGAAGCAATTTTTGGCTAGCCTGTTGTAAGATCTAACTAATTATGAGACGACCAACACCTCAGTCTCCCTGTGACCACGGACCCTGCAAAGGGTTCGAAACGTCAGGATAAACATTAATTAAAACTAATGTGTAAAGTAAACGCGAGTAGATCCGTAAAAGTTGTTTCATTTCAATGTGTATAGCGTTCGCGTAAACCTCAGAGGGTGTTTCATCACCACGACTTGAGGATGAGGAACCTTTAGTTTCTGGCCGCCCCGCCTTTTTTAATTAACATACACACGCTTGTACATTAACCTACCACAAACTGTCAAACTTCTTCAATAGACTTTGAACTTTATTCCCTAATTATATGGTTGATAATTTATTGAAGAAATTTGACAGTTTTGGATAGGTTGATGTGCTGGCGTCTGTACATGGCATCAACAGCACCTTACGCCTTTAGTTATTACATTGTATACTCGTCTTAACGCAAATAACACATTTCTACTTTTTAAAACAGTACTTTTTTACAAGTCGCTACACGAAGAGAAGAACGGTGGCACGCATCGGGCAGGATTGTATGTGTTATGCTGTAAAGGCCATTGGTGGCCAACAGCAAACTTTTTTAAAGAAAAATCAATAAACATTTGTAAACTTTTGTTCATGTTCATGCCGGCAAACGAGCATACGGCTTGCGTAATGTATACCGACCACGAAACGGGACGCCCGGCGGGCGACGCGACTTGCGATTTTTCTCTCCATTGCGCGCTCGATACGCTCACCGCACTACGGTCATTTGGCAATACACGCCATGTATTAGGAATTCGCAGGTCAAGCTGCCGGTCGCCTCGTCTCGTTATAGAAAGCGACAACCGCAGGACGCATGCACGCTTGCGACATCATTACGCGCGTTGAAACTTCAGTTCTAATGCGTCTATGCCCTGTAATTTCACTGGAAAACAAACTGGAAAACAAAACAACGTTGCTTGGCAGCAGAAATAGGTGTGGTGAGGGTTACCAACTTGTGGATTTTTGGCAGGACCCTATTCCCAGAATAAACTTAGTTGGTTTTGATGATAAAGGTTTAGCTGGGCAATGAAGATTACAGATTCTGTAAGTGCATGTGACTCGAGAAGATCTTTCGTTATACTTCGTGAACTTATCAATCATCATCATCATCATCATCATCATCAGCTCATTTATGTCCCCACTGCTGGGGAACGAGCCTTCCCTATGGATGGATAGGGAGAACGGGCCATAAACCCCCACGCGGGCCCAGTGCGGATTGGTGGTTGTTAACGACTGCTAATGCAGCCGGTACCAACGGCTTAACGTGCCTTCCGAAGCACGGAGGAGCTCAAGATAAAAAATTTTTGGTCACCCATCCGATGACCGGCCTTTGCGAAAGTTGCTTAACCTCAGCACTCGCAGACCGGACGCGTTAACCACTGCGCCATCGAGCTCCTCAACTTATCAAGACTTATCAAGACCATGCATTAAAAACTTGATATCGCATATTATTTAAGCTATCGTAAATAAGTTTTAGATGTCGAACAACTAATTGTATGGGTCTGTACAAAAGAACTTAAAATATTTATTAATTGAATACTTTATATTTATTTGTTGATTGATTATAATTGAATTATTATGTTATCTTTTTTGTAATGTGACTGTTTTGTAATTCGCAATATTTGATTATTATTTTTTTTTTCCTGTTAATAATGTAGTAGGTATTGTAGTTGTTTTATCTCCATGATGATTGATGATTTTAGGGAACTATAGGTTTTTTTTACAATTTTAGTTTAAATTTATAAATAATGTGTAACTGTTTGTTCCTAAATAAAAAAAATAAAAAAAATAAAAATTTTGTAAGCTTCCCAACTATTGAGCGTCACAAGTAAATGAATTGTAGTAGCCATAGTAAAACAACAGATATTGTTAATCCACCGTGAAGAATGCGATTTAAACTAACAGCCATTGTTTTTCCGCGGCATTTTCCTAACGGCCCTATGTAAACAGCGGTAATGGTCGGCACATACTTATCGCACGGCAATAAAAATCAGAGACGCCCAAACGGAATGATATCAGTGTCGTGCAAACATCACCCACGTTGTTATATTGAAAACGAGCAAATATTATCACTGACACCAGGTTCTCAAGCTAAGTCTGCTAATTCAATAACGTCTCAATTGTGTGTCGATAGCGTTTTGACATTTTTCTCATAGTCTAAATGAGAAAATCAGGCCATGGACACCAGATTGTAGACTTTCGAAAACAACAAATTTGTAGTTCTGTTTTCTTGAATTTCAGCAAACCTTATATTCAACAAACGCGTCGGTGTCCGAGTATTTGCTAATAAGACTGCTGTTTTGTTTGGCGATTTTGAAGATAAATATAAATCATATACAAAATATTTATAAAATTTATAAAATACAGTGAAAAAATTAAACGCCCACCCGATCCAGCCAGGAATCGAACCTGGGTCTTTTCGCAATCCGGGCGGCTGCACTGACCGCTATGCCACCGGGAAGGCTGACGCAAGCGCCGAATTTTGTCACTGCTTTTTAAATTTTGAGTGCTAATAGCACAGTGCGCCATCTATCCAACGGTTGTTGCAAGCGATGGCCATGCAGATTCATCTTTGCAGATGAAATACCACAAATTTGATAACACCACGCTATAGTAAATTTTACTTTTTATTTTCAAGTGCTGATTGCTGCACTGAAGCTACATTAAATATTCATAAAATTAATAAAATACAGTGAAAAAATTAAACGCCCACTCGACCCAGCCAGGAATCGAACCTGGGTCTTCCGCAATCCGGGCGGGTGCTCTGGCTGCTATGCTACCGGGAAGGCTGACGTAAGCGCTGAATATTGTCACTTTTGTCAGTGCAGCAATTGGCACTTAAAAATAAAAAGTAAAATTCATATAAAAAAATCATAATAAAATTAATTGTTGGTAAATACTGGAAAAGTCTTGCGAGGGGCAACATTTAATTGTACGAAAAAGACGTCGCGTTGCAAAGCCACTTTAGAATAAACTAACGGTTTGCTTACCAATCAAACTTGGTTTATCAGTTACATAATTACATTAACGTCCTATCTAGTCATATCTTTATCTTGAGAACTCTATGTACTCAGCGGTCGCGTGCTCGCATGACTAAATTTGTCTAATAGTAATCACAAAGAAGCGTACAAGAAACAAAGGTAATCTATACCTATTTGCTCGCGTCTCTTTTGTGCCACTCATTAAACAAGGATCTGCCAAATAATCTGTCTCACACATAATTAAAAACGCATAAACTTAGAAATGACTTCCAAGCAAAGTTATAAAACGCTCGAAGTCAAACTTGAGTGAACCTTTGGTAGAAGTTAGTAGTTTCGATATAACTTATGAACGCAATAGTTTTGTTCGAAGGTGAGTATTTACGCAGGATACAAATAACGGTTAATCTAAAAATACATAGAAATGTGGCAGTTGAGAAGGTTAAAAGAAAATTTGGGGTTGATTGATTTTGATGATAATGGAATATTAGATTCGTGCGAAGTTAATCTGCGCAGACCAAAATCTCGGGATAGACAAACTAGTGCAACTAATAAATAATAGGCACACAACATTTTAGTCACACTTTTTTCACTACTTAATTTTTTACAAGCGTAATGAAGTTAAGTTACAAGTAACAGTCGCTGTTATATTTCTCAAAAAGGACCAGCTCAACCGGAACCGACGGCAAATCACACATTACTGAAATTAACTTTTGTTGTATTATTATTTAGTAAAATTAACTTGATACTGCAAAGAAAAAATTATGCTAGGAATAAAAAACAATTTCAGTGAATTAAGTTAGAAGTTAAGAAGAAGGACGATACTCTTTATCGGGCTACGTGTCAATATTTTGCATAGAGGAATAAATAGAAAAATAGAAAGCCTTTAGCGTGGATTAATTTCGTCCAAGATTAATAGGTATAGTAAATGAACTTCGGTGTGAAGCTTACAGTTGTAAGCTTTGCCAATTAAGTACGTTTTGGTACCAATCCACAGATATTATAATTTTATGCTTTTTCAAAACCGTGTTCAAAACACAACCACGATTTTACACTATAATTAACTTAAAGTACTCACCACTCTTGGGCATTCCGAGTCATAGAGGCGGTCGTACAAATAATAAACGGACTCGAGATTCTTCAACACTTTCGGCCTGATCACCTTGCGAATCGCTTTTTTGGCTTCCACTTTCTTCTCATCAGTAACCGCTTCAGAAGTCTGATTGACCGAATCGGTTGGTTCATCTTCGTAATTAAAGTGATCAATCGGGCACGTTTTGTTTATAGGATCATGTGTCAATAATTCAGTAATGAGACTTTCATTGTTGGTAGCAATAACATCGAGGGTGTTATTAATGATTGTCTCATTGTTCTGGATCACTCCTGGAGCCATTTTGGCTTTTAATTATTGTACCAGTTGTGGGAAATTGCAGAAATATTTAATTAACTTTAGATGTTTTAATTTTTATTAATTTATATAATTAATTATAAGGCTTTGGAGAGTATTAGTGTTAATGAGGCGGGCGCGAATTGGCGAGCGCACTAATCACGATTTAGTGCGACAGTTGTATTTATAACAGTTTTATCATGAGACGAACTCACCTGTGCTGTATGTGTCCGTAGGCCAAGAGCCTTTGTCCTAACTTTGAATGTTTTTAAAGTAGTATAGTAAAATATAAATGTACATTTAACATGTACATTACAAATGTACATTTATATTTTTAGTCATTAATGTTGTGTATTTTTGTTTTAAAAATTAATAGCAATGAGTAAATTAACTGGAAAATGTAGTTTAAAATTCTTCAATTAAAATGTCAACACTTTGAAGTGTTTTTTTTAATGAGTTTTAGACAATCAGTGCCATTGATAAGTTTTTGATAATTGCTGGCAGCTTCAATAAAAATCGAGAAGTTGGCAATAAATAAAAGCTTATTTAGGATTTTATAAAACTGAATCTTGAATAGTAAACCTAATGTGTTATAAAAAAAATCCAGGTCGTTGCCAATTTAATTAAAATTTGGCACTGTACTCTTCTGTTTTAAGATTTTGAAGTGTTTATAGTCTTACAGCTTTTAATTTAACGCATTTGCATTATTTTAGCTAACATTTGCATTTAATAGAATAGAATACAATAAAATACTTTATTGTACACATAAAAAAAGATACATACATGTAAAAAAAATAAAATTGGAGTCGTCCGAAGGGCGGCCTAATCACAAAAACTGATATCTTCCAGGCAACCTAGGGATGGCGATTTAAATGTCTACTTTATTGAAAAAACAGTTACGAAATTAGATTTTTTCATTATTGTTATTAATTTAGCACTTACTTTTTACAAAGCGTGGAAATGACCATACGACCCGACCGCCTGAAGGAAAGCGGTAACCTCATTGCGAAACTAACTCGCACGTTGCCGACCCTCAAGTTTCATGTCTTGTGCTTCTATGGCCTATTAGTTCACTGGATTCTTTACCAGAATTCTGGACCAGAACATAGCAACGCAAAATAATGCTGCTTGGCAGCAGAAATAATTATGAGGGTGGTTGCTATCCATACGAATTTTACGCAGGATACTACCACCAGGCACCATACCAGGCTGCTTGGGCAGCTCCACCCGTCCAAGCCGTATCGCGGGAGTAGGGAACACCATCATACCAACACTCCCCGCGAACCCTTCAAGGTGCAGAGGCACCCCCCTCTGCCTGACCAGGGCTTAGCGCCTAATAGAGTTTACCGTTCGGGTGGGAACCCGAACGGTAAAATGGTGTCCTGAGGTTTTAGTGGATCGCCCAGAACATCAACTAACCCCACATACCTCGCGGAGTTGGAGCCCCGCCAGATGATTCGGATAGATAATTTCCTCAGTCTAAAAAAGGCACCATACCACTGCTAGATACAAACCTCCTTTTTAACATGCGAAATCGAGGCTTAGCCACTGACTTTTAGCCTTTTTCTTTATAACTAATACATTTATTTAAAATCGCTTAATTAAACCTAATTTTCTTACAATGTTCACATTTTGATGCCTATCCCTCACACTTGCTCAACTTAAAATCACAATCCCAATGACAGCAGGACTGTCACTGGGTTTGTGATTGTATTAAGTATTATTGGAGATCATTACTTATTATCGTGTTTATATTTTATACGCTTTAAAATAACCGTACGTGGTGCACGCGTGTTTGTTTATGTCAGTGATGAAATAGTAGTCTTTGTTTTTTGACAATTAACAAAACAAATTGCAGTAAAATCAACACGTTAATAATCCTTTAAAGGGCGTTGGGCTATAGTAGTGTGTAAATGAAAATAACTGCGTCTGTTGAAGTAACTTACTTAATAAAGCATATATAAGACAAGATAGACATATATGTATAAGACAGTTAATAATCAACAACCGTACTATTAGAGCTATTAGAACATTAATTGAAATCAAATGTAATACAAATGCGGTTGCAGACCTTCTGTCTCTGAAACCAGCTGTAACAACACTCTCCAACTCTCTATTCTTCCGCTGAAGAATCCTAGAAGTAATTTAGGTTTTGCGACCATTATTAAGTGAAAACTTAATTGCTGTTAGTTACCACAATTTAGTGTTATACAAGATGTATTTAATTTTAATGTTAACGGAGTAATAAAATTACGTTTAGCAAAAAATATTTATTGTGTACTGACTGTTTAATACAGGATTATCTTCATATTACAACATGAAATGTAAAAAAAATAATTTGTTAAGTGTTATGCTGTTTAGTAGTATAATATTCATGTAAATATGCTTAATTAACGCTTTAATGAGTACAGTCTTAAAAGTTTTCATCGGTTTTCTACTTTGCGTCAAAGAATTAGGACTATAGGTTGTGTCTAATAAATCGACACAGTCCTAAAAATGACAGTAAACCAAAAATATTTTATCCCAAAGCTTCGAATATACGTGTGGTTTACCAAATAAATATAAAACTGGCATTGCGTTTGATGCAAGGGGCACTCGAGCGTTGCCGTGAAGAAAACGAGGCTCAAACATAACATTATTACATTACCATTTGAAAGTACAGCGGCGGAATCTCATTTCGAACTTTAAAATTGTTTTCTTTAACAGTCAACGGCAACAGAATACAATAATGTCATATGATTCTGAATTCTGAATGTTAAAAATCTAGAAAAGTTTGCGGACTTCGTTGCACCTTTTGCTTTTTATAATAAGAAAATATGCATTCAGGAATATGTTACCTCAACCGAACTATCGGAAAGTGTGGTTTTAAATCAATTTCGCCGAAAATATCATAGACATCTTTTTTCAAAATACAAATATTAATATTATTATTAATTACTTTTATGATGTCAAATTTACTATATGTATAATTTGGCAAAATTTTATAATATAAGTTAGTCATAGCAGCTTTCAATACTCGGTTAAAATAATCTTTTTAGAATAAAATAATAGGTAAGCCTGAAGCCTGCTTTAAACAAAGTAATATTTTTCTATAATGAACAGACTAAAAAAAAGACTTGGTTACAAAAAATTTACAATTTCGAATAGGTTGTATTCGTTACAAACTTTAAAGGTTTTTGATACGGACATTGATTTTAGGAGTTTAACGAGAAACAGTTATAATTGAACCGAAAGTTCAAAAAATTTTCAAAGAATATTCACGAACGGAACAACACAACACCTTCCGGTGTCAATGTACTTCAATAGCCAATGATAAAGCATTTTCTAAGTTTCATCATTTTAAAATTTATTATTTTGCAGAATTTTCGCCAAATATGGGTAAAAAAAGGTATTGTGTTGAATTCACCTTTTAGGGAATATTAAACTTTTGCTGAGTTTCTTGCCGGTTCTTCTCAGTACAAGGTCTCCTGCCCTGTAGACTTATGGACCGATAGCGAAGATTATTGTAGACTGAACTATTGAAATAAAACATTTAAATGGCCCTAAATGTATTTAAACAACGAATAAGCTTCGAATAGATATTCCGTGTTTTTATTCCGTCATGTAGACTTCATTTCCAATTAGAGTAAAAGAGACAATACACGGAAAAACTATTCCTAGGGTAATTTGATTATTTTGAATTTCAAATTCGGTCAGAGGTTATTTCAATTTCAATGCTTCAGAGTGAAGTAGAGCAAATATTTTGCGTTAGTCACCCAGTCACTCATCATACTATCGCCTGCGCCAACAGAGCCGCGAGGGATCCGGTCATGTGCTTTGTCGTGCAATGTTTGCGGAGAAACACACGCGCCTCGTATCATTATGTTGGTTGATGTTCATCAATGCTACTGTTTCGGTATTATTTACATGACGTTGTGACGTGCTTGAGGAGCTCGATGGCGCAGTGGTTAACGCGCCCGGTCTGAAATTGCTAAAGTCAAAAGGTATCATCTCGAGCTCCTCCGTGCTTCGGAAGAAGGTATGTAAAACCGTTGGCCCTGGCTGCATTAGCAGTCGTTAACAACCACCAATCCGCACAGGGCCTGCGTGTTGGTTCATGGACCGCTTTCCCTATCCATCCATAGGTAAGGCTCGTGCCCCACCAGTGGCACGGGACATAAAATGAGCTGGTGTGATGGTGTGATGATGATGTGCTTTTGTGCGCTAAAGTATTACTTGGTGTACTTTTTTACGCTGAAGTGATAAACTTTTTACTAGGTCATGTTTTTTTGGAGAGAGATTGCTGATTGCCTCAGACTGCATTTTCAGCTTCACCGGGCTTGTTTGGGGGCGGCGAGAAACTTAAAGGGTTCCTCAAGCCGTGTGAAATGAATCACCTTCGGAGGTTTTCTAGAGGGAACGGCATCACGCACTAGTGCGTGTCCCCGTGCCCTACTAGATCCTCCGAAGGGTTCGGATCGGATTGGGTAGCGGAATAACCCGAGGGCGCCTCTAAAGGCTCGGACTTCGGCTCGGGTTGACCGGGCCGTGGTGGAGGAGAGAAGCGCCCAGGTACATCTGTACCTGGTATAGAGCGCGTATGAACCGGTTCGTTCGGTGTCTTAGGCCTAAACTAGTGTGCATGTTTAGTGTATTCTGTAAATGTGTAGTGGCATTTAGAGGATCTAGCGGGACTTGGTCAAGTGCTTTGTCGTGCAATGTTTGCGAACAAACACACGCGCCTCGTAGGGAGGTATCATTTTCTTTGTTAGTGTTCATCAATGCAGTAGCATTATACCGAAACAATAGTTTGGGTATTGTTTACATGACGTTGTGACGTGCTTTTGTGCGCTTAGGTGTAAAACATATTACTTGGCGAGCTTTTTTACGCTAAAATGATAAACTTACTACTTGGTAATGTGCTTTCTCGATCAATGTTTGCAAAGAACGCGTCTCGACGGGCGGTATCGTTATGCTGGTTAATGTTCATCAATACTACTGTTTCGGTATTGTTTACACGACGTTGTCAACTCATTAAAGTGTAGAACTTAGTACTTAGCATCACATACATTGTTATGATCACAAGGTAAGTAGTTAAACCACTCGTTTTGTGGAAATCAGGTACAACGACGATACCACAACCACCCAGACCCGACACAACATCAAGAAGTTCTTTTTCAACATTAACCCGAGCGGGAATCGAACCCGGGACCTCAGAGTTAGCGCAAGTCCGGCGTGCAAGCCACTCGGCTACGGAGGTCGTCAAAATTATATAAAAGTTAGATTCTCTTTAGCTGGTGACAATGTAGCTGGTTTCTAGTTTCGGTATTATTACTGTATTTTTATTTTTTTTGCGCTAAAGTATAAAGCATTACTTGGCGTGCTTTTCACGCTAAAGTAAAAAACGTTGACACGATAATAAAGTTCGACTTTCAAATCGGTTTTTTCTGGTTGATGTATATCAATGCTACTGTTTCGGTATTGTTTACACAAATCATTATTTTAACGTGCTTTTTAATCTAAAGTGACAAAACAAATTGGTAAGGTAAAAAAAGGCAAACCAGGACAATGGGCAGATTGGTACACCCCTCCAATAGCAAAGTTAGATATGTCATTGGATAGGTCTTTTTAACTGGAACAATATTTATTATGACAGCTTTGTTGAAATATTTGTCTGTTCTGAGTTATAAGTATTAAGAACAAGGTAAAAAATAATTCCTATTAATATTGTAATAGACTAAGAGTCTACGGGAAAATAACATCAACGTCGTTGTATATTATTTATTTCGTAATTATCAATTGAAATATAAAATAAACACCACGTAAACACATAAGTACTTTGTGTCGGAATACAAAAATAATTGGTTGGACCTAGAGGGAAATCAACTAGATGACTTGCCAGATTACGGAGTCCATGAAGAAGTGTGGCTTTTACGTGGACGCATACAGTCCCGACACACAACCAGGGCAAGGATATATTATTGCTACATTTTGATAAAAAATAACTACATCGAAGACAGCAACAACATAGTACAACACTACACGTGTTTGTCAGAACGGCGCACCATGGGTACCTACATGTTCGCATATTATGATTTACTGCACCGGCGATGTTCCTAAATGACGTTATTTCAGATAACACTCTACTTTAAGTTTTTATATTTGTGTAACATTTGTTGTGTTATACACAAACAACCAAGTTTCTTTGTATTCCGACACAAAGTACTTTTGTGTTTACGTGGTGTTTCAACTTTCTATTTCAATTGATAATTACGAAATACATAATATACAACGATATTGATGTTATTTTCCCGTAGACACTAAGATATTGCAATATTAATAGATATCCCTTTTTACCTTATTCTTAATACCTATAACTCAGAACGGACAAACGTTTCATCAAAGCTGTCATAGTAAATGTTGTTTCAGTTAAAAATACCTATCCAACGACATATATGTCTTCGCTATTGAAGGGGTGTACCAGCTTCCATACATTTATGCCCATTCTCCTTTCGTTTTTATATTAATTGCTAGCTCACACTACATTCACATGAAAGATCTTCTGTTTGTAATAATATAGAACTTTGTTCAGGTCAAAAATCCACCATTTACCACCACTATTTCTTTTTTTTTTTGTATTGTTTTACGGCTCCGGATGAATCCATCAAGCCTATTCGTTCGTTCTATCTTCTTATGTAAAACATAAATAAACAATATTGATGATGATGAATGATAATAGAAATGGGAAGTGAGAAATTATATTACCCCCCAAACCGTCGAGAATCTCAGTAAAGATGTGGGGCTTTACTAAGTCCTCACGCAGACTTCTTGAGAGAATTTGAAAAGTGATGTTGCACTGTTTTGTTACATTTGCCAACACTGATGCGCACTTACGAACACTTAACGGTTAATAATCCACCATTATTTCACATCAATATTCGATATAACACAAATTTTAGAAAATAAAACAAAACACAGACATGACTCTTCACTTTCCCGCCAAGAACTCCAAACACCATTTACTTTAATATTAGGCGGAAAAATTTTTTTTTCCATAAAGACTCTTTAATTTTCCTTAAATGACTCATTATTATTATTTATTATGCCATTTAAGAATATTGCTAGATTATTAACGAACGGTACTACGTATTCAATAAAAAGCTCCATTTAATTACTTAGTCACGTAAAATAACGTTACATCTTATAAAATTTACTTTTTTGCTTCATTGTTGTTTCTTTTAAGTTTGGTGCGAGTATCATTTATCATTCGCAATAGTTCAACATTTATTATTATTACATTTGTACATTACTATCTCTTATCTGGCAAACAAAACATCGAAGTATTCCTTAAGAAAATTACTATAAGGCCCAATATATGTATACACTAAATCGTGCAATGAATATTAACTTATTAATATTGTGTGGAATAATTATGGCACCGATCAACTCGAGATATCAACTAAAACCCGCGTAGTAACTAACTATTCAAAGTGTCTATTAGTGACTATCTGTCATTAGTTTACTGATGCTTATCTACTCCTTTGTAAACTGTCGACACACCTGAACACACGAATGAAGAAAAAAAAATATAAATATCGAGAGCAGTTTCCCAGCATTTTATGAATGCACAATGCGCAAAATTGAATCACAAACAACGTATTTTGAACCGTCATTTAAATGCAACGATATTTAAAATCATTCCATTGAATATTTCCATTTGCTACGAATAAGTTAATAAAAGTAGGAAGAGGCGTAGGTATATGCTTGAAAAGAAAATTTTTGTATTATACAAAAACGGTGAAACTTCAAAATTATCACCATCGCCAGCTCATTATACGCGTACCACATAGAGCACGAGCCACAAACCACCATGCCCGCCATCACTAGGCCAGCTCCCAGTACCTACGGATTGGTGTTGATAACGACTGGCACTGCTTTATAATAAGATAGGCATAAGATAAGCAGCCGGGACGGTTATGCTTTAGGTGCCTTCAGAAGAGCTCGAGATACTAAATTTTCGGTCACACATTCGATGACCGGCCTTTGCGAAAGAGCAATCGCAAACCGAGCGCCTTTAAACTGAAAATGCTATTAAATTGTTTGTTCATATTTGTAATTTACATACCTAGTTCTGAAATAAAATGAAATGAAATTAAATGAATGAAATGATATTAAATGAACTGAAATGAAATTAAATGAAATGAAATTATTTATTTTATAAGTTAACATACAAATAGATTTTAATTTCCAATTTGAGCTCTCATGAAAAGCACTACGCACATGATGGAAATTACAATTTTTGACAGTCATATTTTTTATTTCAATGAACTTAAGAAAAAATTTTTACCTGCTACCCATTCTGGATAGTAGGTATAATATATTCTGATCGGATCCGAACTCTTCGGAGAATCTAGTAGGGAGCGGGGACACGCACTAGTGCTTGATGCCGTTCCCTCTAGAAAACCTCCGAAGGTGATTTGTTTCATACGGCTTGAGGAACCCTTCAAGTTTCTCGCCGGCCCCAAAACAAGCCCGATGAAGCTGAAAATGCCGTCTGAGGCAATCAACAAACCCTCTTCAAAAAAAAAATTCTGCATAGTGTTGGAGAGAAACTCTAGTTTAGTACACAAACATACTTTCTTAGTTTTTAAGCAAACCTAATCTCTTCTCAGCCCACTGCCACCCAATGCTGAGTGTAGGCCTCTTCCAATGCATTCCATTCCTTTCTGTCTTGAGCTTTCCGCATCCAGCCTCTCCCCGCTATTTTCACCAGATCATCGGTCCATCTCATTGGTTGCCTCCCCACATTTCTGTGACCAGTTCTGGGTCTCCACTCTAGCACCTCTTTGCCCCACCCATGTGTCGTTTCTGCGGCATATGTGGCCCGTCCATTTCCACTTTCTACGAGGTATTACCTAGGCAATGTCGGTAAGCCTCGTTCGTCTCCGAATTTCCGTATGTCTTATCTTGTCTCGTAGAGAAATACCTAACATCGCCCGCTCCATAGCCCTCTGGGTGACTTGCAGTTTGTGGATGACTTGCTGAGTGAGCGTGCATGTCTCGGCTCCATATGTCAGGACGGGGAGGACTCACTGCTCAAAGGCTCTGCGCTTGAGGTTTATGGGTAGGTATATCGCCTTTGAGCACATTAGACAGCTAACCGAACGCACCCCATCCTAGCGGTCTATTTCATGCCCGAAGCAAATCTAATGCCATGTACTAATAATTATATATTACAGTCCATGCTTATGCTGTATCGATGGTAGGTAGTGAACGAAAGCCTACGAGTATGCTTTATGACCTACTAAAGCGAAAGAATGTGATTTTAAAAATGAATAATTGTCATTCAATGGGAAAATAATTCTGTTTGAGGGAGCACAGCTGTTTAATAGGTTACCAGATGAAGTGAAAACTTGTGAGACTATACACATGTTTAAGAATAAACTTAACCTGCATATCGCGACGAGTACCGCAGTGTGACAGTTTGTATACTGTAATATATATATTGTTTATATCTCATTATAAGTGAAATGTAATTTCGTATGAGAAAAAAGATCTTTAAACCTAAAACCTAACCTATACCTATTGTCACCATTATGAACTTCAGTTCTCTGTTGAATAGGCGATTGTGGAGACATTGAATAGAGTGAATAGGGGAAAGAAATTATGTTCCATAAATAATACAAATACAAATACAAATACAAATACAAATAATAGAGATGAACTAAATAATAAAGGTAAATTAGGCTTATTAGGTCGTCAACAATAAAAGAAACCAATTATGAATCATCCAAGTAGAAGCCAAAATGTTGTTTCCCTTAGAAATCAATCCAGTTCATAGTATTCTATGTTCCCCTTTATTGGTGACAGGTACTAAGTGACACACAAATTCCATTTAAACACCATGTTAAAACCGTATGAACTATATCCAACCAACTAAGTATTTGTTTCTAGAAGTCGATGCGAAGTAACACTGTACACGCAAAACTTTTGTAAACACAAAAAAAAACTGTTTGTCCTCTTTGTATTTGCAACGGTACGGTAGCCTAAACTTTATGTTCATATATTGGGAACTCGCAAAAACAGCATGGAACAGAGCAAAACAATGAACTCATTCGCAATTTTACTACCCTTCTACAACAGTGTTAACAAAAAGACTGGAATTAAAACCAGAGCGAGACAAATTGTTGAAAACTATGTTTTCAAACGTGTAGGTTTTGTTCCGAACAGTTTAATCGGTGACACTATAACATAATAGGGATGTAGACAACAACAATAATTATGAACATTAAACGTATAATTGACATCACGTAACTGTTCTTTAAAACATTAACCTATTTTTTTATTTGAACTTCTGTAATATTTTTTTTTATAAACATTCAATTGACGGAACACAACAGTGACGTCATAGTTTACCATTTCCACACAATTTCTATTTAAGAAAATCGTTTTGACAGTTTGTAAAAAGTCAACTGCCCAATTAGAGCTTAATGTTTTTTGGCGGTATTAAACACATTTATTTCGTTTGAAAGTAAATCAACGTTAACGAAATATAAAGTATGTATCTTACACAATATTTTTATAAAATCATATACATATATACTTATATTTTTTTTTTTAAATAATTATTGCGCTATTTCCGATAGACAGATAGACGTACCTATTAATAATAGTCATGGCCATATATGGAAATTGAACTACTATTCTTCTTCTTCTCATGGTGGCACTCTATTACTCTAGTAAGACCTCTAGGGGCCCCGATCCGATCCGAACCCTTCGGAGAATGTTGTAGGGCACGGGGACGCGCACTAGTGCGTGATGCCGTTCCCTCCAGAAAACCAGAACGGTGATTCGTTTCACACGGCTTGAGGGACCCTTTACGTTCCTCGCCGCCCCCAAACAAGCCCGGTGAAGCTGAAAATGCCTGAGAGGCAAACAGCAATCTCTCTTTAAAAAAAATAGGTCTCTAAATTACTTGCATTCAACTCTGGCATCTATTCTTTCAGCTACCGACGCTCAATGTTTGACAGTTACCATTTTCGGATTTTACCGATTATGAGCCTCATATGAGGCTTTTCATTTCTACAGAATTTAAAAATGAATTTTTAAAATGATTAACGCAAAGTGGAGCTCGATGGCGCAGTGGTTAACTTTCGCTAAGGCCGGTCATCGGAAGGGTGACCAAAGTTTTATCATCTCGAGCTCCTCCGTGCTTCGGAAGCCACGTAAAGACGTTGATCCCGGCTGCATCAGCAGTCGTTAACAACCACCAATCCGCACTGGGCCCGCTTTGAGGTTTATGGCCCGTTCTGCCTGTCCATCTATAGGGAAGGCTCGTGCCCCAGCAGTGGGACATGAAATGAGCTGGTGATGATGTGATAATGAACACAAAGTGTGATTTGTTTTATTGCAATTTAACTTTCACATTAGTTTTCACGTTTATTTATCTAACTTATCACATACATTCTCACACTTATCACGTAAATATTATAACTGTAGCTGTTTCAATATTTAGGTACTTAAATCGTTTATTATGTATTGGGTGTTATTTACACGGTTAGCAAAGTATTTGTATATTTGTTAGCAAAAAAAAAATTCAAAGAAAATAAAACTTTTTAAAAACAAGCTTTTATTATTTGTTAATAAGAAAAGGAACTAAAAAGTTAAAAATAATTTAAACCTTTATTTAAATTTGATAATAAGAAAAAAAATCTTAAAAATAAAAGCGTGTTACGTTGAGATTGCAAAAGAAAAATGATGAAGGTGTAATTCTAAGGTAATATCACATGAGTAAAGAAACGGAACAGAGACAAAGCTTCTAAGGAGCATACGAAATTCTTACCTATTTTAGTAGGGTTGACAAAAGAGAATAAAATAAAATAAACAAACTTTTATGAACTTTTTATTAGGAACGTAACATACATACCTACATAACATAAAGGTTTGTGCGACCTACTTAAACATATCTAATTTTAAATAGGTATAATCTGGTTTTCATTGACCTACCTAGTAGACTCATTGGGATAATTGAAATCTATCTTTTTTTTCTAGTATTATTCATACAAATGGTACAGTAAACAACCATTTTACACTTTTATAACTATTTACAGTATATTCCACTTAAATTTCGTACGAAATATACAGGAGGACAAAACAAATAAGACATGCTTTGTGCAGGCCCTCCGTTTGTCCACTGGCCTAGCGAGCGTAAACCGGTTTTATCCAGTGGCGGCGCGTACGCGACGCAGCGGCTAGTTGACACGCACACATGCGCCGTATGCTTGTAGTAATTTACCTACGAACGCCGCGGTTGCATGAAGGTTTGTCTCTGTTCTGTTTCTTTACTCGTGTGGTCTTATGCTAAATGTTCTTTAATGTTCCATCAAAATGTAACACGCTTTTATTTATAAAGATTTTTTTTTCCGTCAAGACGGATCAAACGAGTCCAACCTCGATGGGCTTGTGTCGTTTAACTACCGAGTTCCTATGGCCACCTTATCGTTCCATCATCAGACCCTGGTTATCATCTAATACCAAGGTAGTCGTCAAGACGAAATAATACGAGCCCAAACTCGATGGGGTTGTGTTGTTTAATTACCGAGTTCCTATGACTATTTTCCAGCTCCATCATCAGACCCTGGTTACCATCTAGCACCAAAGTACTCGTCAAGGCGAATAATATGAGTCCCAACTCGATGGGGTTGTGTCGTTAAATTACCGAGTCCCTATGGCCATCTTCCAGCTCCATCATAAGACCCTGGTTACCATCTAGCACCAAAATACTCGTCAAAACAAATAATACAAGCCCAAACTTGATGGGGTTGTGTCGTTTAATAACCGAGTTCCTATGGTCATCTTTCAGCTCTATCATAAGACCCTGGTTACCATCTAGCACCAAAGTACTCGTCAAGACGAATAATACAAGCCCAAACTTGATGGGGTTGTGTCGTTTAATTACCGAGTTCCTATTGCCATCTTCCAGCCCCATTATCATCATATCATATATCTATCTATCTATCTATCATATATATTATATATCATTATCATTATCAGACCCTGGTTACCATTTAGCACCAAAGTACTCGTCAAAACGAATAATACGAGCCCAAACTTGATAGGGTTGTGTCGTTTAACTACCGAGTTCCTATGGCCACCTTCCATTTCCATCATCAGATCAGCTCCATGTCATAATAATTTTGCATTGTCATCCGATTTACACATGCATGCAAAATTTCAGCTCAATCGGTAACCGGGAAGTGGAACAAATTTAACTAGCAAGATTTAATCACAAATTAACATCGGGACAGGTGAAACTAAAAAAAATGCTAGTTGGGCAGCAACTTATGGTCAGCAATCAGTCTGCAACTTATTCTAAACAGCAGTCTTATGCCGCTCCCCCCTTCCGTGACTGGCCCTCGCTACGCTGCGTTTCGCTCGGGAAAAAAAATATATTTTAACCTGACCAACAGTAAAGATTTCTTATGCTGATCGATTGTATAATTCTGCTGACCAAATATTTATTTTGTAATACAAATAAATTATTTCCCTTTTATATTACTAGCAGTTTTCCCGCGACTTCGTCCACGTGGATTTCGTAACTCTTAACAGAACTACCCATTGCATAGCGATGCTCAGTTATTGACTTTACTACTTTGGCCTGCGAGAGATCGGAGCCAATCACCGCCGTGCGGATTGCCATTACTGCGGCTGCATTAGGATGCGGCGTTACTGCTCCCAAGTCGTAGGTACACTCTTGCAGGCAATGCTGAGTATTATCTGTGGCAGTACTTTTTCGGTATTATGGTGGTACAATGGGCTTGCCTCTCACTAAGCGATTTAATGCAGAAAACATCCGTGTCCTGACAGTACCTGCACCAGACGAAATGTTAGCGCTCCATGTTTGCGCATAGTTCAGGAGTTAAGGACGCACCGCGTCCAATCCTATATAAGTACCTACTTACATTTTCCACATATTTTAGTTTTTTATTTAACTTCAATAATATATATTACAAAGCTTCTAGTTATTCTACCAAAATAATAAACATTGTTAATAGAGAACTACTCTATATAGCTATATAGCACTCGGCTAATGCCAAAATAGTTGTTCATGGGAAATGCAGCCTTTTCTTAATTTATTAACCACCAGTGCGGAAAACTTATTAATTAAAAAATAGAAAAAAAGATCTATTTAAAATATGTGCGTTGACCAGCTTTTGATAAGGTTACAATGATCGCTACGATTTAATTGTCTCGCAATATATATTTTTTTTATAATTTTGTACCATTACCTACGGAAGTAGCACAATATGCTGTCCCACTGCTTGGCGAAGGCCATTCCATTGTTGACATCAAAGCATCGCTACAACTGATAGATATTGGCTTAATCACAAAGCTTTCGAAATGCGGGTTGGTATATATAATAGTATAATATAGATAATATACTATTATAATATATATAATAGTATAGTATTGTTGTTACGCAACAAAATTTGCGTTAAAATTATATACACAAAACAAACAACATTTTATAAATAGCTTGCCTACTTCTTAACTGATCTTTAGTATTTGTAAAAATATTATGATCAGATGTTAATGACGGTAGTTGTTGACATTGAATTGGCGCCTTTGGCTTTTAAAGTTAAAAAAGTTTTACGTGACAACGACTTTGAGTGGTAAAATAATTTTAATGTGAATATTCATTCGTATAGTAGGAAGAAGGATGAAATAATAGTAACAAATTAAAACATTTATTTATACAAAGAATTATATTTAAAACATTAATTTATACAAAGAATCTCGCACTGAATTTCATATTAACAAAATTTTATTTTTACCTTTACACATACATACGTATTTACCTTTCACTTTTTATGTCTGTCTCTCTCGCTCTTAGGCGGGCTAACCATGCCCGAGTGGAAGGGACGCGTGCCTCTCACTCGCGCGGCAGACCGATCATAGTTGAGTGGGAGAGAGACGCAAGGCATTCGGCGGGCCTCTCTCTCGTTCGGTGACTCATCGTTACGTTACCGAGCGTTACACTTTTTCATAAGTGACTCCCAGCCGCAACCTAATTTAAGACGTTGTCACGTCAAAAGTAAATAGTGTTGAATAATTTCGGCGGGCTGGTTAGAACCACGATAGCTCAATTTGAAGAGCACCTGACCCGAAAATATAGATTGTTATTTTTCAATGGCATGTACTTTAGCGATATTTACCTGCGCGCTTTATGTACCTAAATTCCAAAAAGCGTATTCCATTTCTTTTCATTTAACCTTGCCTTAGATGTACACTAGATAATGACTAACCAGTCATAACAAATGCTTAAACTAATGAATGTTGGTTTTTACGGTTGCTTGACTTTATTTTGTCTGTTAAGTTGAGGACATACTATCGTAGTTTTTCGATAAGTGATGTAGAACCAAAAGCAATCTTGTTTAAATAAATAATAGTATTCACATAACAAATCTAGCACGAATGGGTTAGATATGAAGTAAAGGAAAGTTTTTATAGAGATTTGTAATATGACAATGACACATAGCTTAGAATAGAATAGCATAGAATAGAATAGAAAAGTTTTTATTAACATACACACTTAATTATAACAATTATACAACAATAAAGGAAAAAATATTAAAACAGATAGGCAGAAAAAAAAGAACAGAAAATAAAATAGGTAGGTAGTGTGAAGTTAAAGGGCCCTGTCTCAGCATACGCTGCTGTGTCATTCATGGCTGTTAAGAATGACACAGAAGCGCTGTTATTCTGACAGGGCCTGAAGGCCTTAGGGTAGGTATGTTACCTGAAAAACTCTTCGATGCTAAAGTGAATAGGCTTTTTCCAGATAAGCTTGTCCTACGTAGGCCACATCTACTCTAAATATTAGGTGAGGTTGTGGTCCAGTACGGTCTGTAAGAATTTTCAAAAACTTATAAAAAAATAAAACTACAAATTGGCTTCGCTTAACTTACGAGTACTAAACTGTAAATCGATTTTTAACTCGCAATTGGCGACATTATGCCTTAGAACAAACCTTATCAGTGCCTTAGTAGTTGAGGATTCGGGGTAAAGTGCGCTACCTTCGGCCTTATCATCACTTAACATCAGGTGAGATGAGGGCCAAGTGCTTAACCGTGAGGTATAAAAAAATTTCTTATAGTTTAAAACCATTTGGATCCCTGAAAATATGCGCTAACTTACATAAAAAACATATAAACCTTCTATTGGAAGATTCATGGTTTCATTTTATTGGAAAAACATACTCAAATTACCTATTGGACTTAGTAATTGCCACCACGGAGTAAAACATACAAGTAGATAAAATTTCTAACAATATATATAGCTACGTTTTGTTTTAAAAATTTGGAATACAGGACTAGCAGAATCATAAATTGCGATTTACGCTTTCGACATGAAAAGTCTCGAGTTTACCACTTTCGGTGTGCCTACTTAGAAACCTCATCGTTCCAAAAACTTTTCGCTGCATATTTCATAATTTTAGAAAGCTCTCTACAAACTTCCGTCCCGAAGCAAAATGTTTCATTTCGAAAGTAATTATAATCGTATTCCTTAAGTTCGTTGCAGTAGAGTGCTGCGCAGTAAATATTTGCAGCATTCTAAAGACATTAACGAGATTAAAAGTATCTTGAACTAGTGCAAGGAAATAATATGTAGTAGTTAATTTACTATAGCGTTGTGTTATCAAATTTGTGGTATTTCATCTGCAAAGATGAATCTGCATGGCCATCGGTTGCAACGACCGTTGGATAGATGGCGCTCGTGCCGCTAAAAAGCACTCAAAAACATTAAAATAGCAGTGACAAAATTCAGCGCTTACGTCATCCTTCCCGGTAGCATAGCGGTCAGTGCAGCCGCCCGGATTGCGGAAGACCCAGGTTCGATTCCTGGCTGGGTCGGGTGGGCGTTTAATTTTTTCACTGTATTTTATAAATTTTATAAATAGTTAAATTACGGGTAAAATAATCATAATAACTTTAAGCCCCAAATTAATGAGCACTTGTACTTTAACTATATTTCAAACGAGCGAAAGGAAAGATTCAGGTACAAACTATTTTAATGTATCATTGCGTAATAAACATATATTAGAAAATAAATATACAATTGCGTACATTTTTTTTAAAATTTAAGTTATTAAAACATTTAGCTGCAACGTATGAAACTTCAAATTTTTCTTACGAAATGTTACACGTAAAACGTATCGTCATAAAAAGCTAAGCAACTCAGTAACTAATACATCCCCTATAACCAGGCAATCTCAATTTTAGTTAAAATATAATTACTTAATCAACTCGCAACTTTTCCATCCGTAAACTTCAAAGCGTTTTCCCGTCAACACCAGTTTGCTGGAGTAAAAATAGTTATACAGTATCAGTTTAGGATTAACCGCGATCATCTCTTTGGCGGCACGGGCCAGTACTAGCCGATAGGTATTAATAAAAAAGTTAATCGGCCGTGCAAAAGCCGACGCCGACGCACGCCGACCACAGAGTACTAACGGAGAACGAGAGGGCAATTGGTTTTTCTTTAATTATTACTAAAACTGATAATTGAAGAAGCTGCTCGGCAGGCTTATTTGGGCAGATCTTTAAGTGACAACCGCGACAGTTTACAGTCTATCGCTACCGGAACACATATTCGTAATACGGAACGTATATAGAACACTACGAAAGTGCCACTAGCAATTAAGCGATTAACTATAAGTGCATGACGGCGCTATAGATTAAACCAACCGATTGTAGCAAACGCAACTGGTATCTAGCAGTCGCGTTGCTATTGTGCAATTAGCAACTGGTTGTTTTTTTTTTTCAATAATATGCCTGCGGTTTACTGTCTGTTATTTTTCATAAGTTCATTTCATTTGGCGCGAAGGTATAGACAACTAAAGAGTAACTAATGGAGAACGCTAAAGGCAATTGGTGTTGCTGTAGTTATTACCGCTAATGATCTTAAATTACTTGATGCGGTATCGAAAGCTTTGGCGCAATGGCCTGTGTTCGTTCCGTCCAGCCAGGGCCAGAAACAGTTGAAGATCGAAAAAGTTGGAAAGAAATGGTGAAGATACCTTTGCTCAGCAGTGGGTCGCTATGAGTTACATATATAAAATTATTAAAATTAAAATAATTTTTAAGTATCTACTGTTTTCATCAAATTCAATTCTGGTACAGACACAGTGTAGGTATCTTGCAGTGTGGTGTTGGGATGAAGATTTAAAAATAAATCTCATAATATAATATGTAAAATAAACGCGTAGGTATACTTTAGAGAACAATACGAGTATAAGAAGGGCTAGCCACTTGTCCAGCTGTAGAAGTGACAGATAGGAAAAGCGATCGTGCATGGAACCCTAAAAGTAAATCGGCCGTGCAAAGCCCCACGTCGCCGTCGCCATAGACCTACAAACGGGCCGAAGTGATATCGCTACTGATTTTGAAGTGGATACGCGTCGTCTAGCGAGTTAATGTGACGTCACAAAATAAGGAGAACCAGAAGGCAGGAATTATACATACCGCGCTCGACCAACGCATACATAGACCTTCTCACGGACATGATAGCTCGGACCATCTTTCTTTTTTGTATATCTTATGGCTAAGCATTTGGCCTTAATCTCACCTGATGTTAAGTGATGATAAGGACGAAGGTGGAAGCGCAGCTGTTGCGAGATTCCGCGTCCGTGAGAGCTTGTCTATGTGTGCGTTGCTCGAGCGCGTTTGTATGAAGCTAACCTTCTGCAGTCACCTTACTTTGTGGTAACGTGTAGTCGGCTCTGGGGCTCGGAGAATTGATTGAACTCTTAGGGCTCTTTCAAAGGAGGCGTTTCGTGCCGGACCGTTGCCGTGAGTTTTCATATTAAACGCCAGCCGCACGACTGTTTAATATGGAACGCAGATGCAAACGCATGACAGTGGTCCGACACGGAACGCCTAATTTGAAAGAGCCCTTACGCATAAAACGTTAAGTTAACGTTAAGTAAAAGTATTCAAAATCCGAAACACACTTTACCTAACCTGGGAATTAAACCCAGGACCTTTGGGTCGCCACACGGCTACTTTTGACCCTTTGTCAGACGATTACTCAAGTTAGTAAACCCTACAGTTTCTAAATTTCTGTTATTTACTAGTGGTATGTATAAATGTATTTCAAGAATTTTTCTTTTAATACCAGGTTACTTTATACTGTAATGTTACGAACGATACAGTTACAATAATTTATTATAAATGGTTGACTATAATATCTAGTAAATTTTTACTTTTTATTTTCAAGTGCTAATTGCTGCACTGAAGCTAAATTTAATATTTATTATTTTTTTATAAAATACAGTTAAAAAAAAATTAAACGCCCACCCGACCCAGGCAGGAATCGAACCTGGGTCTTCCGCAATCCGGGCGGCTGCACTGACCGCTATGCTACCGGGAAGGCTGACGCCTTCCCGGTAGCTTACGTCAGCGTCAGCGTCAGCGTCAGCGTCAGCGTCAGCGTCAGCGTCAGCGTCACCGTCAGCGTCAGCGTCAGCGTCAGCGTCAGCGTCAGCGTCAGCGTCAGCGTCAGCGTCAGCGTCAGCGTCAGCGTCAGCGTCAGCGTCAGCGTCAGCGTCAGCGTCAGCGTCAGCGTCAGCGTCAGCGTCAGCGGTAGCTTACGTCAGTAAGCACTGAATTTTGTCACTGCTTTTTAATGTTTTTAGAGTGCTTTTTTAACAGCACAGTGCCATCTATCCAACGGTCGTTGCAACCGATGGCCATGCAGATTCATCTTTGCAGATGAAATACCACAAATTTGATAACACAACGCTATAGTAAATTTTCACTTTTTTTATAAAAAAATTATTAATATTTATAATATCTAGTGTATTTTGTACCTAACCTCTAAGTCCCTTACAAGTAAACAAAGAAAGGTCCGAGTAGTTATTCTGTGTTTTGTTCCTGTCATGTAAACCTCATTTCAAATTAGAGTAAAAGAGAAAAAATACGAATAACTATTCGGAGCTTATTCTTTGTTTATATGTAAGGCAGTAAAAGTATAAGTAACGTTAATATTTTCGTGCATTAAAGAAAATTAAACAATAACCGGTAAAAACGGTGTGAATCTAGATTTGCTTCTAGCTTTAATCAGCGCGCTGAGGGCGGGTTCAGACCGCCTCTCGCCTTCGAGACATCGAGTTAATTATCTGAAGTTTTGATAGTTTTATCAATTTACGTGCTAGTATTTTGATATGTGATATGATTGCGAAGATGACTTTCATAAAATGCTGAAAATATATAAACAATGTTGAATTTTATTAGTTAATCGTTTCCGTTTCAGTTTCGAAAGCAAGCTTTAAAGTGTGGGGAGACTGATTATTTTTCAAATAATTGTTAATTTATATTAAGTTAGTGGCTTTTGGAGTAAATATGGTAATTTAAAGAAAAATCTTTATTATTTATATAGGTTGCATATTTTACTCAAAAAATTACATAAAAATTACAATGGTACTCTTTATGAAATATGCGGAAAAACGAAAATAACCTTACCTTACCTAAGGACTTTATGTCTTTGGAAAAATTAAACATAATTAATTCTTTAGACATTTTTAACGCTATTTTCCGAGAAGTTACTGTGTATGTTCCTACATACTTAATAACATTGCACTGTTTTAAATTGAAACGATCATTAGTCGAGTTTTGACCATTCTATCGATACCATACTAGCAATCATGAAGGTGACCTAAAATATTGACTTGGACATTTCCAAGGCAAGGGTGAACAGGCATTTTCTAGGCAAGTATGCCACATCCTAGGCCGCATCACATTTACCATCAGATGAGATCGCGGTCAAACGCTTGCATAAATAATGAATTTAAAAAAAAACTTTCATTATTTGCAAATGCCATGTCTAAACATTGCAACACTGTGGCCGCATCACATCGTAATTAATATCTCAGCGAGCGATACTCAAAGGTTGTCGATATAAATATTCATCGATCTGCCTCCTCAGGTACGATCTCCATTAACCAGCTAGTTAGCGATGTACATTCGTTATTCGTTATACTACATTCCTGAAACATTAATTTATCACTTGGCACCGGAGTTTCTTAGCTTTGCCTGTCCTTCAGGAAATGTGTTTCAATTTGGGTATTTAGATTTTAAGGTGCTTTCGGCGAAGTAATCACAGCTTTGCTTTCCATTTGTTTACGCTGATTCCGAGCCTTTGATTTGGATTGGTGAAAGTGATGTATCTTCTTAGTATACCATCGGCCTATAAAATGTACTTACAGAACTTACATGTACCAGTGTACCTCACAAAAAGATAACAGCCATGAAGACAGTAGTACTGTGATTGAGTTATTCTACCCTGAGTCGCTAATAAATTTTCCCAGAGATGGGAAGATTGTCTCGAGAGACTATATGGATGTATAACGTTTAAACGTGGAGACTGACCGGATCATTTTCCCGTAACGTTATAATATGTTCGATAAAGCATTCTCGTGGTCGGTACAGTGAGCCGCTCACCGCGAGCTCCGCGTGCATCGGCGTATCGGTTATTTAGCAATGCCGTAACATAATTCAAGCTCGCCGTGAATGGTACGCTACGGTTACGTTACGATAATACGCTCCAATCAGTCGCCATTCGCCACCATAAATACCGTAAGTAAAACTTAAGTTAGTTTTTTCGACTTACTTTTAGGGTTTCTACACAGTCTAGTGTATAACATAATCCAGAGATAAGAACCGGTGACAATAATCCTATTTCTATGATATATTTTTAATTCTTAATTATTATTTTTTTTAATCATTTTATTATTGCCTGTAGTTTGTAAAATAAATGTTTTATATGTCTATCTTTCTATGTATGACAAAGTGAGCATTCGAAATTCAATAAAATAGTTAGGCACATTGTACAGATCGACAAGCGTTATATGTTATTTCGTTCAATACGCAGGTTTCATGGTCACGAGAAGACTGTGGTGTTTCGACCAGACCAGACTTGGCGGTAGCATGTCACATAATAAATACATTTTAGACAAATACTGTAAGTCGCTGCAAAATGCTCTTAGAATAAAAATATAGGTACATTTGAAATCCTAGCAGAACTCACAAGTGTTGTGTTGTGATTGTGTTTTATTTCAATCTGTAAGTTTCGCATAAACTTACGCGAACAATTTCAAATGTGGAGGTTAAAACTAAGGACGTGACCTGTTTCCTGGGTATCTTAACAAACAGAAACCTAAATATCAACGTACAGGTACGTCTTATTTTCTTAGTAGCTCACGTGATGTCACATTGCACATCAATGCAAACACAACCTAATCGGAGCCGTATAAGTACAATGTACATGAAACCAAATTTGGTTAATCATCAAATATTTGCGAATTGTAAACATGTGAAAGTTTACACAAATCACATGACAAACTAACTGTTTCGCCGCCTGTATGTTACGAGAACAAATATTATAACTGCCACCTGCTTGACAGTGCATTTATCGTTAGCTACCTACATCAGATAAATAAGCTTGTGCAAGTTTGCTGTGTTGTTGCGTGTAATTGTATTGCTCTTAGTGAGAACATAACAACATTGGCTGCCCGCGAATTCAGTCTTTCTCAACTGGGATAAAATGTAGCAATTATAAATTTGCTGGAGTTTGGATGATTTTTTTTTTCAGCGGTCAGAGCCTTGGACCGGTTATCCAATGGTCGTTCGATTTCCACTCGAGCTTCATGAGGTTGGTAGATTTTTCTGGTAAAATTTTAATGCAAAATTCAAAATAATTATGAATGTTTATACGAATGACGTCTTTGTCGATTGTTAAATACTTGCAAAAGTGTTCTATCGACTGTGAGGGTAGTAACTTCACAGTGACGCAATACCGCTGGCTTGCAGCGTAAATTACAAATTACTAGAAAAATTCAACGAGTCTTTTGGGGCCTCGGTAGTTCAGCGGTCAGAGCTTTATTTTTTTAAATTTATTTACTAAGATTTACTAACTTTTGAATACATTATTTCATGAACACAAAGAATAATGCTATGGCTTATATCTAAATAAATAATAAACTATAATAAACTTTCCAACACTCACACCAATTATCTAGCCCAAGAGAAGCTTCGTTATGAAACTCGTTAAATGGTTACTAGACAACGGATGAACATACTTACAATACTTAAATACATACTTATTATACATAGAAAATACCCAGACCCGAGACAATTTAGAAAAACAATAATTTCTAAATTGACCCGACCGGGGATCGAGCCCGAGACCTCAGAGATGGCGACACCATGAAAACCGGTGTACAAACCACTCGACCAAGGAGGTCGTCAATAAATGCATCGAACAATAATACGTAAATACCACATGTTATGTAAAAAAATCAATTAATCAAACACTTAATTTAATTTAACCTAAGTTAATTTACTAGTTAATTTATAATACTTGGACATAAAAATGAAAAGAATTATCAAGTAGTTTTTGTTAAACGTGCCTAGTAAACTTTGGACAGCTACTCTGATTTATATTGAATTACAGCTTTACGAATACGGTTGAACGAGTCAAAGTGAACATCAAATGTGTTGCTACACTTATCGATCAGTTTGCAGAAACGAGAGATCGGAGAATTAGCCCCGGAAACAGTTTTACGAAATAGAGAACAAAGTGGCGTAATCCTGTTACGAAGATATCTGTTAGAGTGCATTCGACCGGTAATGTAAATGTTCGATTCCCACTCGAGCTTCCTGATGTTGGTTGATTTTTTCTAGCAAAATTTTATAATGTAATTATAAATAGCATCGTGAATGCAAATTTCTAAATACTATGAATGTTGTACCTAATTTGCCTAACCCGAAGGATCCCGCCGAAGCCAGTTCTGTTATGGCCGTTGGGTAAGTAAGACAGTCAGAAAGGTTATCGAGTGACGACTGCGTACCGGAATATGCGTGGGTATACTTTCAACGGAGGAGCTCGATAGCGCAGTGGTTAAAGCTAGATCTGCGATTGCTTTTTTTATTTTTATTAACTTTTGCAAAGGCCAGTCATCATCAGATCAAGCTTGACTGAATTACCACCAATCCACACTGAGCCCGCTCTCCCTATTCATCCATAGGGATCTGCCCCAGCAGTGGGGACATAAAATGAGCTGACAATGAACAACCACCAATCCGCACCGTCCCGTTCTCCCTATGGTGTTTACATCCATTAGCTTATGCCCCAGGAGTGGGGACATTATATTAGCTGATGATGATGATGGTGTGCTTTTTCGTTACGGGTAAGCACTTCGACCTCATCTGATATTAAGTGATGGCTGAAGATGAAAGCGCACTTCTACCGAAATCCTGGCTATCTTATCTCTAACTTTTGGAACACAACAATACTAACATTGGTATAATGGCGACAACGTGTTCAGTACCAACCCTCATTGGGCAAGCCAGGGTTATGGCTCGATCTCACATGTGGCAAGGATAGAGTGGAATTATGTTTATAGTATGAAGATGATGATCTTGCTACAGCAACCGGTAGGAAGTTGTTTGCGAATGACAAGCTACTCAGTCATAACAAATATGTAGACAGTCTTAACGAAACCGATAACTATGTTGAACGCACGTGATTTTGTTTTGTATACAAAGATATAAAACAAGCAGATATATGTAATATCTCAACAAATAATCACATCAACATTGTATTCAATTTCCAAGTATCGAAGTATTAGTAGAGAGGAATGTCTGTGTGAGTGTAAGAGATCACCAGTGATCGGAACCGTGGTACGGAATCGACAAGAGAAGACTAAGAGTGGTTAATAATATAATACCACCAGCTGTTGTTAAAATATTTTTAATGACTTTCTATTGGCAAACTATGAATTTTCAAAACAATTTTCTTTTAAAAAAAATTGTTAATAACATACAACTATACCTACATAATTTCATATGTGCTAAGACTACTTAAGTAAAACTATTTCTGGGATCCGGGATTCGATAGAAATAAATGAACATCATTTCGGTGGTTTTAACCACTCTTAGTGGTGGCAATATTAGGTAAATTAGCCCCCTTCAATCCGATCATTGGTTATCATCATAATCAGCCTTGCTTGCAACCCAATGCTGGAACTTCCTCATATGAAGAACATCATACAGGGAGATCGGATCTTAATCAATAACACTTGTACAGTTAGAAGCAAAAGTAGCTTATTACTTGAAGAGGTTAAAATCCCTTTAGGCGCGTTTGGTCCAATTCGCGTTTGGTCTCTGACCAAACGGGACCTCTGGGTCTAAACCGGTGGTCTTAGCCACTAGACCACAGAGGCGGTTAATGTTGTGTACAATTTAAGGCTTTAATTGCAGTACTCAGAGACGTCAATTAAGTTTCAATGACAATTAAGTCTCTTGCTGTCACTTTCTTATGTATAGTACTAAATAGAGAAGGAAAGACATTTAATAGTCATTAAACTTAATTGACGTCTCTGAGTATGGCAGTAAGACTTATCAATATTTCTTGTTGTAGCTGTATTTTTAGCCAGTCAGCTGTTTTTGTACTTATTCAAATAAAAATAAAAATAAAATAAGTAAGGGAAAAAAACTATAAAATGAAGAAGGGTGTTGTAACAGAAACAAATGAGAACCGTTAAGAAATCAGCTTGGTTCGGTACACAGGCAATTCATCATTTAGGATCCGTAGCGCGCAATATCAGGCGCACAAATGAAGCGCCGCGGACTCGCGCGGAGCTAATCTCAGCAATAAATATGGCTCCTTTAACATGTACCGAATCTTCAGGGGCGTTAAGGAGTGTTCACAATCGCTTTCTCGTTAACGGTAACATGGTTTGCATAATACATTTTATGCCTTCACCAAATCTGTGGAAAGTGGAATGACGGAATCTAATCTAATAATCTAATGGCTAGTTGATTTGTTACAAATTCGGTATGAATTTCTAGTTCTTTTAAAAACTCTTTACTTCTACTGTTTGAAGGTTATTCTCTAATAAATAATCGTAATAGAAACCCATATTTCGGTCTTAACCCGTGCTGTGTGAAAACCGAAATAAAGGGTTTCTTTAAATTAAATGTGAATAAACTACTTGCGAGTCCGCAAGTCGATGAGGGTGTGACCCTGCTTCATTAGCTGGCTTTGTATCTACGAGTATACGCCGCTTCCACTTGACATCAGTCGTATGCCTACTAATCCTTAAAATTAAAAAGTAAATAAGTTGAAACTAATAAGAATAATCAAAAACTACTCAATTGCAATCTGCACGTTCTCTTACATTTAATCTCTACATCTGTGGGACTCACACATTAATAAGCAATTTCAGGAAACGCAAGCACAGATCTTAGATACGACACGCCCTGTCGTCGCGGCTAGGGTGAAATCGCGGCTTTACAATACTTTGTGATAACGACCGCCAGTCTCAAGGAGGTCGGTTTCAGGAATAAAAACTTTTCTGAAATGGCTACAGGTTACCGCTTAACAGTAATCTCTTGCGTAAATCTTTGAAGGAGGGCGCATACGTCTATTTCTTTTTTTTACCTTTGGTGGTATATAATATAGCCTCGTTGGTCTTAAAACTCGTCTCGTATTTCAAATTCTACCACACTACACTAAGGCGGTAACAAACTCTCCTTCAAAAAAAAAAAGGTTTGGTGCTTTATATAAAACTTAATCTTAGGGCGCCAACTATATCGAGTACAATAAGGCGAGTGTGAATGAAAGTGTTGGTAGGGGTAGACCTAGGCGGACGTTTCGAGACCAAATCAGGGACGTCTTGAAAAAAGGCCAGGTCATGAGTACCCTAAACCGAAGAGCATGTATGAAGGGAATAATGAAAGTGGACGAAGCGAAGCAAGTATATAAGGATCGTAGCAAGTGGAAAGAAGTGGTCTCTGCCTGTAGGGAAAGAGGCGTGATTATATGTATGTATGTATGTATGTATTATTTACATACTCCCTGCAGAGAATCGAAGTCAGGACCACCGGTTCTAGGACCGGTGGTCTTAACCACTAAAGACATTCAAAAAATATATTTTTACTGAATTTTAATTTAGTGAATATTTTTATTAAAATTGTAAAAAATGTTACAAGGAAAAATTTTTCAAACTCATTGACCGAGAATAGCATAAATAATATAATTATTATGTTTTTCTTAATAAACATTTTCAAATGTAGGTAGATGTGCACGTCTGCTCGCAGACTGATTACATATCCGACTCCAGTATTTAGTGATACAGATTTTTTTTTTTTTTTGGAGAGAGATTGCTGATTGCCGCTGCGGCATTTTCAGCTTCACCGGGCTTTTTGGGGGCGGCGAGGAACGTAAAGGGTCCCTCAAGCCGTGTGAAACGAATCACCTTCAGAGGTTATCTAGAGGGAACGGCATCGCGCACAAGTGCGCGTCCCCGTGCCCTACTAGATTCTCCGAAGGGTTCGGATCGGATCGGGGAGCGGAGCAACCCGAGGGCGCCTCTAAAGGCACGGACCTCGGCTCGGGTTGACCGGGCCGTGGAGGAGGAGAGAACCGACCAGGTACATGTCTGTACCTGGTGTAGAGCGAGTGTGAACCGGTTCTTCGTACCCTTGTTCTACGAGTACGGTGTCTTGGGCCTAAACTGGTGTGCATGTTTAGTGTATTCTGTAAATGTGTGCTGTCATTTAGAGGATCGGGCGGGTAGTGATACAGATGACACAGGTGCACTACACAATATTTAATCTAGCAAATAAATTTTAATTGATAATAGATAAAAAAGGTCAACGATCTTGCAATTCTGTGCATGTCTTATAATTATGTCAGATACACAATCAGCGTGTTATCAGGGAACAATAACTTTATGTAAAATTTAAATCCTCAAGCAAACTCTGTGCAATTGGGTCGGCCATATAAATATATGCTTGCCCTGCAGTATTTAGACTGAGATTAGCAAATCAAACATTGAACAAACAGCAACATTTATTTTTAGAAACGTATTGCTTGTTAATTCTACTTTCACGTCTAAACGTTGCAACGATACGACGTATTTTCTTGCAAAGAAATAATTGGAACGCTTAAAATTTTTATGAAGGCTTCTTTATGAGGGCAGGAAAAAGAAATGTTTATTTTATTTCAAACTATCAATATAAATAAATATTAAGAATAAAAATCAATTCTTCTCACACAACAGCCAAACCTATGGTGCTAGTTTTCAGAAGAAAGCGGTTTGTTTTAGAATAGCTTTCGCAATATGATATTTATGTGCATAACGAACATTAACAACAGGATATAACATGACTGATAACATATTGTTTTCTAAAGTTTACGCGAACACTACACATTGAAATGAAACAACTTTTACGGATCTACTCGCGTTTATTCATCCCTAGGATGATACGCGAGGCTATTGAAATTAAAAAACATCCTAATTTTAATAGAGAAGATGGTTGGAATCTACCACCAGCCTGGGATCCCATCATACAGAATATTAAATCCCAGCCCCAATACCATACTGCCAAACCAAAAGATACTGTAAACTCTTTCTGCGTAAAACGGAATGCACCTGATTAATTTAAATGAGGGTATACAAGCTACTAACTAATTATGAGACGACCAACACCTCAGTCTCCCTGTGACCACGGACCCTGCAAAGGGTTCGAAACGTCAGGATAAACATTAATTAAAACTAATGTGTAAAATAAACGCGAGTAGATCCGTAAAAGTTGTTTCATTTCAATGACTGATAACAAAAAAAAAATATAAAATTATGGTAACTTAAACCTTTTTTTGTTTAAGTTTAACTATCTAAGTATATACCTCTAAAATATACTTAAATATTTTTTCCTGGACAATATGTGCACTTTTTGCCCGCTATACATCGACTCTTAAAGTGGTTATTAAACACTCCTTTGATGGAATATATGGCGACGTCAAAGTCCGCTATTTCTTATCTATTTATTCACATCATTCTGAGGGACGCTAAAAAGTTCTTCTCCACCAATCAACCAATCAGTTATCCTAGTCACCCCGCTACGGATATAAACTGAACTGAAACGTTATGGTAACATATGGAGTGGGTGCAACTGGCTGGCTGGTAACAATCTATGATAATAAAATATATCATCAATATTACAAAAAAATAATATTTTCGTGTGAAAGGAGGTTGATCTGCAGAGCAGTATTAACATGCTCGGCTCCATTTCTACTTAACATCAGATGGAGTGGAGTTATTTGTCGAGCTACGTATATATAAAAAAAAAGAATGTTACAGAGTACCTAAATACTACTTTTCTAATTTTCTTTGAACTGTCAGCGCTCATTTGCTTTTTTCTTTTCTTGTCGTGCTTGAACTGCTGTTTGAATTGGTACGTTTTCCTCATTTTATTTCACTCCCAATAACTACTTTACTTTAATGTATCTTTCGTTAAATACAGCCTACTACTTTCATAACGCCTCCTTTACAGAACAGATAAAATTAAAAACGAATATTATACAAAGTAAACAAATCTACTGTGTTCTCGTTTGAATAGCTTACGTGATATTTTAATACCGAAATGATATTTCTAAAAGATGCCTTGTGATGTTATAGTTCGGGACGGGAACCTTGCCCATCTTATTTGCTGATCCGAGACATGAATAATGCACAAACGGAATAAACCAAACTCCGGATTATAATTTGGTATTGGAATAGTGTTTTTATACCTGCATTAGCGGTCGGCGATACATAATGCTAGCAATGATATTATAGTAATTAGGTAAAGGTAATATATGACTATAACGTATATAAATATAACTATTTGAACTGTCATGGCCAACTTGCATTAGAGTAATTATTTACGGGATTATTATATGTGAGTATCCGAACAACCCTCATATAATTTCGACAGAACGCCACTGCGTACCTAGATTAGAAAGAGAAGTGATTGAAATTACGAAATCAAAAAGTACAATCCAGATGGGTTCAAACAGTCGCGTGTCTGGTATCCAGTGATTAGTCTAAAACGCAAAAACAAAAAAATAACCGTTTCGCGTTCTGATACTGTGAGTGTACCTAGTGTTTCGTGAGCAATTTCAAGTGAATAGTGACTTAGAAACCAGTGGTACGGGCATCGAGGGCAAAAAACGACTAAGGAAGAGGGTAGATCGTTTTGTTTGCTCATAAAAAACTCACCCGCTTCAGTAATTCCGTGATCATGGCGCATGCAACTGTGCCGAAATATCAGATACTTACATATTTAATAACCATGGTAAGAATCTCGGTTATAATTACTCTTATATATATATATATACCTATAGCTGTCCCTCTGCTGAGCAAAGGCCTCTATCATTGAAATCAAGTCATCGCAAGAACGCTCGGCCTATTGGCGAAGCGCTACTCTACGATACGCTAAGATACGTTCCTAGCACGGATACGGTCAAGTGGGCAGAGACCTTAATTGATAAAAACCATTCCCCCAAAATCCCATGAGGGGATGATTTTATTTATAGCGAAAATGTTCAACATTTACAATTTTTTTAATGCGGAGTTCTTAAGAGAAGTTAAAAAGTGATGTAGTGGTTTTTTGCCAATGCCTTTGCACCTCTGAACACTTAACGCTAACTACCTAAGTAATCGTTAAATAGAAAAAAAACTGTGGCTCTGTGTTTTCCCGCCATGAATCCTCACATTTCGATATATATTTTTTTTATATTTACTTTTCTGACTTTAATTATGTCTATTTGGCGCTTACGACTTCATCAAATTTAACTTACTAGATAACAAGATTACACCTTTCTTTTTAAATGCCGTACAAATACGGCAAGCCTGCATCATCGCAACGTCTATGTTGGTAATACTGTCGGGGTAACATGATTACTGATGTAGACCTGAGGTGAGATAATCAGTTAAACTCTATCAAGCATCAAAATTGATTGCCGCTGACGTGTACAGTATCCAAGATAGGAAACGTTAGTACAGGCAGCACCAAACTGAACGATGCGTCAATCATGGTCGAAAATACCAGGGCCTTTAATAAATATATCGTGTTACTGTTGTGTTAGAGCATGTTTTTGACAAACACTTTATTATTTATGATGTAGCAAATGTAGACTTGTATTTTAGTTAATGTGAAGATGGATTTGAAAAAATATGCAATCACACCTCACTTGCTACGATTCTTACAAAGTAGATTGTGATGTAAATTCATTTGCGAGACGTCATCATGTTAAAAAAACGTTTTTCATTCATAAACTTTAAACATTAATTTTCATATTGTTTTCTAAAGTTTACGCGAACACTACACATTGTAATGAAACAACTTTTACGGACGTACCCGCGTTTATTTTACACATTAGTTTTAATTAATGTTTATCCTGACGTTTCGAACCCTTTGCAGGGTCCGTGGTCACAGGGAGACTGAGGTGTTGGTCGCCTCATAATTAGTTAGTAGCTTTTGGTCTGCAGTATGGTGTTGGGGCTGGGATTTAATATTTTGTATGATGGGATCCCTATGAATCTCTATGATCTCTATGAATTTTTATACTAACTTTGCCTCCCGCTTTGAGCGTGTTTCTGACCAGTACAATTTAGATTTATTTCGAAGAAGGTTGTCAAAACAATGATCAAATTTTCAAGCATGTTTGAGAAAATCTTTTTATTGAAGTCAACAAGGCTACGCCCAACTCCCGGCTAGCAGTGGCTAGCCACAACCGCAGGCCTAATCTGCGCCGTCCGACGAGTCGCACGGGTGGACGCAGCCTTAGTATTCTTGTAGTTCTTGTACAGTTATATCTGCTACTAAACTTTCAGCTTTCTTCATTCAGCTTAGATGAAATAATAAAATAACTGTGCTTTGAGGCATGGTTTGCCTTACCAATGGCCTCGGGTGACATTAATGACTTTAAAAAGGCGCTGTAAATAGTCGCCAGACAGTTCATGCCTATAAAAATAACAATAATATAAAATAATGAATTACACAAAAATTTGCAGAAGCAGTAACAACAAAATCATAATTTTAGCTTCCGAAAAATATAAGTTTTCCTATCGAATTTTTCAAGTGCTGTGTTTCATTAAATTGTAATTTTTTATGTGATTTTTTAACAACTCCTATTCAAATAGATTTAATTTGGTTTGATTGTTTTATCTTGTCTCGTTACTATCGGAACATCAAAACACAACGTTGATATTATGTTAACTAACTTAGATAACACGGCAGTATATAGACAAAACCTAATACAAAATGTACCCCGCTCGGATCTGATACCGCTAAACCATAAAAACAATTAAAACAATTATAAATTTAATAAAAAACTCTTTATAAACCACTACCGATTCAATAAAGGATTACAACACGCCACAACACAGCATGACTCCCTATACAGCTCTTATAAGATAATAACTATTATACAACCTGTTGGCTCCCTGCACCTATATGACTAAAGGATCCAATAACATTTAATTGTACTCAGAATAAAATCCTTATTCAAGCGAAGTGTAATAAAACCTTATTATCCAAGAAAAAGTGCTAAAATTGGGTAAAATGTACCTCATTCAGGGGTGTGCATTTAAGCTCTCGTATTCTAAAGAAAACATCTGCGTCTCTGAACGAAGAACAAAACAAACGGCGATAAAGTTAATAAGGTTGTATTGCTGTTGGAACTCCTTACTGCCTTCATGGCTGACGGGGCTACCCTTTTGTTAGATGGAGGGTGTACGCCTCACGGCGACTCATACAGAGTTTGAAGTATTTATTTTATTATTTCCCTGTTACAGAAGGCATGTTGTTGTCGTAAGATAGCAGCCGTTATTGCCCACATCCTCCTTTGGCCAGTCGGACGACTTTTGGCCCGATCTCCCCATGTTGGTTTTCAAATAAATTATTTTTGAAAGAAAATTACAAGTTGCACTACCAATACAATACTGTTGTAACTTCAAATATACTGATACTTGAGGTTATACGAGAAGTATTGGTGACTTATCCTAACAGGCAATATTTACGAAGACCATTTATATCGACATCAATGTCCTTCTATTAACGTTTAACTGCTTAGTTCAACCCTCCCTAGAAGGAGCTCAAGATAATTTTCACACTAATCCGCTGACTGACACCGCGAAAGTCTCTTAACTTGCAACCCAAACGAACAGGTCACTTAGCTATTAAACATTATTCATTCAGCTCAGTTCAATCGATATCAAGTCTACAGTGTCAATTTGTAATTAAACCTTTACCTTCATACAATACGTTTAACAATAATGCCCCTATTTATAGGACAGTTTTCTAAATCGCCTAATGACGTTGCTGACGCCGGTGGACGTCAGCTCTCGGTAATGAGTGCGAGTTCACGGTAACTCAGCGTCACCGTCACCGTCACAGCATCGGAATATTAGCGCTCAATTAATATCGTATGCCGCCTTACAGATACGTTGGTATGGCTGTTCGTTTACAGCTGACATGCATGCTGACTTCAGCTTACTGTGAATCTTAAATCTTCACCATAAAGATTAATTAAGGTTTTCAAAACATTTGTACTTATTATTTACTGTCATCGCCACCAACGTCATTGTGGCTCCGTGGAACGAAAATTGCCTACCGTTTTTCAAGCACTCATCGGGAATCTAGTACAATATTGATCGAAGATATGAAGTCTACACTGTCAAATTGTAATTAACCTTCTACAATACGTTTAACAATAATGCCCCTATTCATAGGACAGTTTTCTAAATAGCCTAATGACGTTGCTGACGCCGCTGGACGTCAGCGCTCGGTAATGAGCGCGAGTAATCATTTCACGGTAACTCAGCGTTACCGTCACCGTTACAGCGTCGGAATATTAGCGCTCAATTAATTTCGTATGTCGCCTTAATGATACGTTGGTATGTAAGTACGTTTATAGATGGCATGCTTTCGCTTGTGTATTCGCTCACGCAATTAAGGGCCTACCCCGAAAAATAACGAGTTGTAAAAAGACAGTGATAGCTTGTTACTGCCAAGCAAAAGAAAGAGACAAGTAACAAGCGTAAATAAAAACATAGGCTACTTTTACTTTTTTTCTAATAGAAAAAAACAATATACTAGAAATTATGTCGTAATCGTGTTTTGGATTCAATCAGACTTTCTATCACCTACATGCTCAATTAATACATATACGAATTTCAAGCACCTAGTCTTAATACTTTATAATTATATACGTATAGGCTTAGAAAAAGGACGATATACATTTTTTGCAATCGTTACTCTTTACTGACAATATAAAATTTAAAAAACAAAAGAATTGTCAATAAGAGCTTAAACAACGTGATCATATGCTGTGGATAAATATGAAAACCCGTTTAATGCTACTTCTTAGAAAATCTTTTTCATTAGAAGAAAATTATCGATATTTTCTAACAAATTTAACCCCAATTAAACGACAACAAAAAGTAAAATACCAATCATTGACAATGATAACTGTCAAATTTCTACAATCAATTTTGAACTTTATTGTTTGGTTATAAGGATCAATATTAATCGGAGAAATTCGACAAGTTTGGGTAGGTTGATCTGCCGCCGTGTGTACATTAAGACTGCTCCAAAGTGATTATTTGAAAAACATTAATTTTTCGGTAAATACTAGACCGATTGTTATAATACTTCTCATATATCTATGTCTTCTCATATGTCATCGATACCTTAATGAACGTGTGATTGTTAATATTTCTCCAGAGGCTGTATACGTCGCATATAAAGCCATAAATGTATGCATGCGAGTGACAGCATCTCGTCAAGCAATGAGAGTCAAAATGCTGGCGTTCGCAGAATGGTCAGCTTAAGCCCAGAGTGCACTAACCATTAAACCCACGCCGGCGGGCTTAGGCAAAGTGTTTTACCAAATACCTCCGTAGTGCCAGCCTGTAGGTATATGGTTTAAGAGCCATTTCACATTTCAAGCTTAAATCCTTCTTAATTTAAAGTCCACTTTAGGAAGTTTCAAATCCCATAAAATCAGTTGAATAAACATCTTTTTTTTTATTGTTTCCTATTAAATGTCAACATCTCTGTATTTCTTTTAATCATGGAAAGTTTTTATCAAAATCGGTTTACTGGTTCGAAAGAATTAGAGCTTTGAAATTTGTATAGTATGAGATATTGAAATATAACAAAAGTAAAGTAATATATAAAAAAATTAATGAAAAACAATAATTACAATTGCTTATTATGTTAGTTCATAATTGGTTTCGCTACTCCTACGGCATGACTGTTTTTTTCTCCTTATTACCGATTGCCACGATAATGAACTCCTAACCCCATTCCTATTTATATCTAGAGTTCGGAGTAACTTGTCTTGTACTCCACAAAAGAGTTTCGCATCCCGTTCATAACACCTCGAGATAGTTAGCGAGTGTACAACAAACTTATTATGATGAGAAAACTCTGGACGGTTGGTATATACATGAAAAAGATCGGCACACAGCCACACAATAAGGAGAATCCAGAATGTAAGCTTTATACATAGCGCGCTCGAGCAACGCACACATAAGCCTTCTCACGGATATGACGCACTGGCTATCCTATCTCTAGCTGCCAGAACACAACAATGCTACAAACATTGATGTAATAGCGATATATTTAGATAAGATGGTGGCTAGCCAAGCGGAAAAACAAGACCTACCACCAACTAAACCCTGTACACAAACATGTACCCCGCTGGGAATCGAACCCGGGACCTTTGGGTCTAAACCGGTGGTCTAAAGCACAGAGATTGTTAAAAAATCTCAAACCAGTCAGAGCGTAATTGGGAAATTCCATGTCCGTAAGAGATTGTCTATGTCTACTTTGCGCGAGCGCGTTTGTATGGCCCCCGATCCAATCCGAATCCTTCGGAGAATCTAGTAGGGCACGGGGACGCGCACTAGTTCGCGATGCCGTTGCCTCTAAAAAACCTCCGAAGTTGATTTCGTTTCACACGGCTTGAGGGACCTTTTACGTTCCTCGCCGCCCTCAAAAAAGCCCGGAGAAGCAGAAAATGCCGCCTGAGGCAATCAGCAATCTCTCAAAAAAAAAGCGTTTGTGTAAAGCTTACGTACTGCAGTCTCTTATCAGTCTTATTTTATGACACAGCTGTCAGTTCTCACAACAGCAGCGTTTGCAAACCACCCGACGTTCTTTTGCGAGTGTTCCGTTAATAAAACAAAAATTTATTCTGTTTGTCTTATTAATAAGGGACGATAAGAAAATTGCCAATATCCACTAATTGTTTCTACCGCGACGAAAACGCCAATTATCTAAAGCAAACATTAGTTTAGCCAATTCAATTTTGGCAGAACCATTTTAAAAAGTTCACCGAAATGGACGAAATCTCTATCAATGTAACTACTGGCGTTATGCCAGGTGATATGATCAGACCGATATGTACACGAACAAGTATGGAATATAAAGTTTTATGTTAGGTATCATCTGCAAACATTAAGCAACGGAAATAATATTTCTAAGAAATAATTTTGAATTTGATGATGAATAATTTTATGCAACAGAAATTGGTTTTGATGAAATAATTTTGAACACGATCTTTGATAGATTAATGATTCCGGATTGCGGATTGATGAGTTCAGAAAACTTATTTCTGCTCTTGGAATATTAATTATTAAAAAATTGTGCGGACAACAAAGTTTAAAAAAAATGGTTTTAGTAAACATTTTTCTTTTCTTCTCCTTATAACAATAAACTAAACTTATGAACTATTCCAATACAACATAATTGTTGAAAATTGTTTCTGATGAATTTTATATGCTAGAAATTCAATAAAAATAATATATTATATAATGTTTAGTTCGGTAAATTATTTATTCATCAAGCTTGAATGCATACACAAGCACCGCCCTCCAGCCCTTTTATCATAATTATGTTTAGCAATAACACTAAATACTTCCGCTTCTTCTTTAAACTACTTATTCAAAGCTAACAAACAATAAACTCTGTGTGCTATTGATGTGGTGGAAATTATTTATATTCGAATAGAAAAGAAATCGGCAAAAGAAATGGCCGACGTATAAATCTGTCTTTCACCTGTCGTGTTATCGCAAAATATGACCCATGGAGTATCGTATCTTATTTATAGTGCAATTCCGTTTCCCAATTTGAAAGTATTCTCAGAATAAGGAAACAGATATTGAATTTAGAATAGTTATTGATTTCGAATGCTACGCAGTTTTTTTAATTAAAAATCGGTAAATTACCTAGCTACAGTGATGTGGGCAAATACTTAAAAAAATATACAGCCGCCATAATATAAGAAATATTCAGCGACCAGAAACGTTGTCTCTTATGGTGCATCACCATAAGACACACCGCAGTTACTTTTTGTAGAGCAACGTTTCCAAGTGTTAGTGTGTAAAAAGTAATTAAGTAATATTACATCGGAACAAAATGCTTTTCCATGAAAAGTATCATGGAAATAATATCATAGAATATAAAGATAAATTGCTATAAAATAAAAACAAGAAGACATTTTTGTTAATTTTTATGTAAAAAGTTAAATTAAGTTTCCAACTTTGAAAGTTTTTACCCTTACAACCAAGTTTGTGCTTAAGCACAGATACAGGCTGCTCTTATTTCTGCATTATCAAAACGTAAATTTTTTGTAAATTTTTAATCCACTGCTTGTGTTTTTCTCAAAAATTAAGCACTTTTTAATAAGCACTTGGCCTTCATCTCCCCTGATGTTGAGTGATGATAAGGCCGAAGCTGGAAGCGCACTTCACCCGGTATCCTCAACTCCTGAGGCACTATCTTATCCCTAGCTGTCGGAACACAACAATGCTACAAACATTGATGTTATGGCGACATATTTAGATAAGATGGTGGTAGCTAGCCAGGAAAACAGTTATCTAAGAATATCGTTATTTTTATAGTTTTAATTTGGCATAATGAATGGGGTTATATGATATGAAAACTAGAGTCACACACTCTGTAACATAAACTGAGGGATTTCTTTTTCAGCATGAGACAGACAGAAATTTACGTTTTACGAACTACATCAATGAAACTGACCACTTTTATTGCTGTAGCTAAAATTTCAATTAATATCTCTCTAAAAAATGTCTCGGGATTTCCAGTTAAAAAATGTTTTTGTTTTGTTTATATAATTTGTGTTTTTGTAATTTGTTTCGCAACAAAATTTGCGTTAAAATTATATAAACAAAACAAAAACATTTTATAAATAGCTTGCCTACTTCTTAACTGATTTTTAATATTTGTAAAAATATTATGATCAGATGTTAATGATGGTAGATGTTGACATTGAATAGGCGCCTTTGGCTTTCAAAGTAAAAAAGTAAATAGTGTTGAATAATTTCGGCGGGCTAGTTAGAACCACGATAGCTCAATTGGAAGAGCACCTGACCCGGTATGTCAGAAGGGTGCAGGTTCAAATCCTGCTCCTGGAAATTTCTTCAACATTTGTGTTTTTGTACCGCTAAAATCGTTATTTTTCTAATACTATTTATTTTGTGATTCCAACTAAAAGACAAAAGATAGACGAAGTGTTTAAAATACTAATGTTTTTTATATCCGTACATATTAACGCCACAGTGGCCGAGTGATAAAGCACTCTGTCCGATAACCGATGGTCCCGAATTCATTTCACAGGTCTCAACGATGAGATGACTTGGTTTCAACGATGAAGGCCTTTCATAGGCTAGGCATAGCTATTATCTTTACTTGGCTTTACATATTTTTATTGTTTTGAATTTTGTATTTACAATTCTATAAAATAAGCATTTTTTTTGTTTTTTGGTTTACATTTTAAATAATTACTTCCGTACGAGACGTTGTAGACGGGCCATTAAAACTTTTGAATCGCCACTACCATGTCGTCAATATACAAAGGAACAAATCGAAACTTAGCATTTAGCCGCTGAATCGCAAACTTTAAGGGCCTTGGAGTATACAATACACACAGAGATTCCCGATACATTAATTAAGCATTAAGCCCTTTTGGACGATGTAACAATACCGCAGTTAATGTAAAATAGCTAAACGACGAAACCGCAGCATGGCCCAATCAAGGAAATGAAACTGGGCACGGGCCGATTGGGGCGACCAATTGCAGTCGGCCGTGAGTGTTGTGACCCTTCGTTCTCTGTATGCCTGAACTGTAATTAGTCTAAATCGCGTTTTGACTAAAATTCATTCGCCTACATCAACATCGGGCTACAACGATTTAGTACTAAAACGCTTTATGACTAAAACGCTTTAGGACTAAAACGCTTTAGGACTGAATCGCTTTGTGACTAAAACGCTCTAAGTCTAAAACGCTTTAGGACTTAACCGCTTTCGGAATAAAACACCTTAGAATTATATCAACTTATATGATTTTAGAAAAAACTGCATAGTTTCATAAATTTCAGAATGTATGGGAATTGAATGAAAAAATAAATAAATAAATTATTCATAGTTTAAAACATAATTACTTTTATTACCTTGACAGTTTAACTTAGACTTAAAACAATCAAATATGTAACATATTAACATTTGCAAGAGAAAAATCGAGCTTAATTAAACAAAGACAATTTTTATGTTTCAATAGGTATTATACAAAGTAAGTAAGTAAAGTAAATAGCCCATAACTGTCTCACTGCTGGGCAAAAGCCTCCATCATGGAAATGAAGTCATCACTACAATTGATGGGTATTGGCTTAATCACCACGCTTGCCAAATGCGGGTTTGTGAGCGCAAACCCGGGCTGTTATGCATCGAAATATCCAAACCACACTTTGTCCGACCTGGGAATTGAACCTGAGGCCTTCTGGAGCGCTTTGCCACTCGGCCACCGAGGCGTTAAAATTATACAAACTGGATAAAAATAAGCGCTTACCCTATAAAGAAGCTTGTTAAAAATTGGGTACTAAATAGTTTTATTTTTTATACCAGAGATCTCGGGTGCAATTCCAGCAGGAGAAACATTTTTAATTGTGTTCGCTTTTGTACTATTTCCAAAATCTCATTTAAGTTTTGTCAGCATCATTTTTGACAAACATTAAATACCTATACTTAACAATAGTAGCTTTGTTGTGTTCTAACTGTGAGAAATAAAGTCAATTCCTCGGTAGTTGAATGTTGAAGTCCTGGTCCTGGTTGAAGTGCGCTTTCTTATACGGGTTTCTCCTGATGAAAGTCATCGATTCGCCATTGAGAAATAATGAAAAATATGGGTTTTTTTTTATTTATCCTGCTCAACACAGCAATCTGTTTCAAAATATTTTTGTTTTGTTTATATAATAACGAAAATTTTGTTGCGAAACAAATTACAAAAACCCAAATGATGAAAAAATTTCCACTAGCAGGATTTGAACCTGCACCCTTCTGACATACCTATACCAAGCCCGCCGAAATTAGTGTTGAATAATTTCGGCGGGCTGGTTAGAACCACGATAGCTCAATTGGGAGAGCACCTGACCCGGTATGTCAGAAGGATGCAGGTTCAAATCATGCTCGTGGAAATTTTTTCAACATTTGTGTTTTTGTAAATTAGCTGCTTCATTGTCTGATGTGTGTGTTTATCATTGTAGCTGTGAGGAAATGTACAATGACATCACTCACTACACTCATACATAAATATGGGATTGTCATTAAAATTATTGGCATAGAAATAAACAAAATTTTTTTTAATACTTTTTCATTATTTTTAAGTTACAAAACCTTTTTCCTGAAGATAAAATACTGAAGAATGCAAATTTATAATTGTTCTTATTAGTGAAAGAAATCATATCTTTCAAGTCTGCTAAGAAAAATCCTATGGATAAGTTTCCAGACTAATTTATTACCCCAATGCGTAAGTAGTCCCTAAAGCTATAATGGGGACAATTTCTTTTCATTCTTAATTTCTTAGACAAACTTTTTGTTTGAAATTCTTAAGAATGTATTCTGTTGAAGCGCAGTTTTGTTAACTTTTAGGCTACAGTAAACTTTTTTGAAGTGTTCATCAATTGTTTTATAAGACTGAACACAATTTACATACTTTTAGACACAATTGCACCACAATGTTGATTCTTACTTAATACTATGGTAGACCTATTATTATTATTAATTTTTTTATATATTTACGGGTAAGCACAGTGCCTTGATCTCACCTGATGTTGAGTGATGTTATGGCGACATATTTAGATAAGATTGTGGTAGCTAGCTAGGCGGACAAACAAGCCCTACCACCAACCAAACCGAGTACACAAACATGTACACCCCGCTGGGAATCGAACCCGGGACCTCTGGGTCTAAACCGGTGGTCTTAGCCACTAGACCACAGAGACGGTTCAAAATGATTTATCCCCTGATAGTGAATAGGTACCGTAGCCCATGGACGTAGTATTACTCACCTGTTACCGACCCTATTATTGAAAAACAGTTGATGCATTTTGATCATTATTTTATATTTTTCCCAACAGTATGAGATTGATGTCGAAAAATCTACGATCTACTATAACATTATGGTAAGTTAGGACGTGCCGTCTAATACTGGTACAGTATTGTTAAGCATCCAAGGTGTGTGAAATTTTATACATACGTAAAAAACTTTATTTCATAAATTTATTTTAAAGAGCCGTCTTAGTCTTTTCGTCATCCGGAAATATCACAATCATTATTTTTTTTCGGGGCGAGATGGCACCTATTGCTATCACTGTTTAAAAACAGAGTATAGTACTTTTACTGATGAGTTTTGTTTCTTTGTTTTCTTCTTCTTATTCTTCACATGAAGTGATTTAGAGTAAGTAAGCAAAGAAGAAGTATTATGGCGTTGAGTTTATCCCGTCGTCGCAGTTCAAATGTGTCCACACACTACTCACGTCATGTCTCATGCCAGAAACACAGGCGAGTACCTACCTACTAAGCTTACCGATCGCTTCGCTCATGCCGATTTTAAAACGGTGGATGGTAGTAATGCTTATAAAAGATATACAAATTAAATTAATAGCTAAATATGTACATTTATTAAACACAGCCAGGAACAAAACAATCATAAAAATCAAAAACAAACAATAATGAGACGTATGATTATGGTATATTATGAAAAGTTATTCTCGATTTATCTTAGGTCTTGTCCTTTATTTGCAATCAGATGAGATATGGCTAAGCGTTTTGCATATGTTGAAAAATTAACCCAATCAAGGAAAAACATTTTTTTTTCACCTGATTGGAAACAATCACCGCCGCCCATGGACACCTGCGAAACCAGAGGAATCGCAGATGCGTTGCCGGCCTTTAACTAAAATCTCATAATTTCTAACGTCAGGTTAAATCAATATGTAAAGTTAAACGCGAGTAGTTCCGTAAAAAAAATTCTTTTACAAAACCTATATGCACATTTAAAATTAAATTCATGCAACATGCGCCGGCAAGATAGAGGGAAAATAATATTTATCCATCGTAATATTTCTCATAATTCAGTGAAAAATTAATATCTCATTTAACTCCTATCCAGTACATATTATAAAAACTATATTCAATCTCTGTAAACAAACACGTGATCCATCAAAGGCGATTCTATATAACCACAATTTGGCTGTGCAATATGCCAGAAATCGAAGTATTACCGTGTTCTTTGATGAAGGATAAAACTGTGAGATCTCGCATCACTGGAGATATTAGGTAATATAAGCAAGTAACATCGAGGCTCCCGCGGGACTCCTAGACCTCTCACTGCCTATCGTAATAGCAAATAACGTCAAAGGAATCTTCCATAAATCAGGTAGGTAGCAAGTTTAACACACCTTCAATAGTTGACTGAAACATTTTTCGTATGCATTACTTAGATATCAAAGAATACGCGTTAGTGAGTATGATCCTTTTGACGTTTTTTTATATGTTGTACAAATACTGAATCTATGTTTATTAATACTTTAGGTGCTAGAAAAGGGACTACTTTGTGACGAAACTGTTGATACAGGATAATACCAGTAATATTAGACAACATCACATTGTCCTGATCTTTTATGGACATCAGAAACAACGACGGTACCAGTAGCACCCAGACCCGACACAATATCGAAAAGTTCGTTTTTGACATTGACCCGACCGGAAATTGAACCCGGGAACTCGGAGTTAGCAACGCTTAAAGTCCGGCGGCGGCATGCGGCTACGGAGGTCGTCAATCGTAAGTAAGATGAACATAGAACCACTACGCGATATAAGAATTGAAACCGTCATGTTTTGGAACAGGGTTTAGAGTTCCCCATAGCTACTGATTGGTGCTGATGAGGAGCATTATAGCAGCGAGTATCTCCCAAGAGGCAGCATGAGAGCCTTTTGAAAAGGGATATAAATATTTTTATAGAGTTGGCTATGTCGCACGATCCATAGGCAGCTTTGACACCTTTCTGCTGTTCTCCCCTAAGTACACAAACAAAATGGCCATTACATAAATATACTTTTGAATTATAATACGAAAAGACGATGAAAGTTAAATTAAAATAAATTATATAAATAAATTAATTTTCCCTGTTTCTTCTTCTTCTCTCTTCTTAATATTTACCCCTAACTTGCGTTCCGGGAAAACTGTCAGTGAATTATATCGGTCGTGCGTGTCGTCGACATCTCAGAATAATAATTAAAGCTTTGTTATTGTTCTGAGGTCGACATCTGTATCATCATGATAGCCACGACGCCGACGACGTCGAAAAGACCGTAATCTTTTGCTCTTTTTTGACAATTTTGTTTTTTGCTTTGGTTTATGGCTTCGTGCGGATTGCTTATTTAGTCAGTGCCAAAGTAATGTTCTTACAAGTTATAAATATACGATATTTCTTTGTTATATATATGATGATTAATGCTATTAGAAATGACAAGTGAAAAAATAATATATCCCCAACCCCTTGAGTGTCTTAGTAAAGATGTGACACTATAATAAGTCCTCACGCGAACTTCTTGAGAGAATTTGAAAAGTGACGTTGCACTGGTTTGTTTCATTTGCCAACACTTATGCACGCTTACGAGCATAAGTGCGGCTAATAATCCACCATTAACATTAATATTCGACAAACACGAATTTAAGAAAATAAAACAAACCCGCCGGCATGACTTTTCACTTTTTTTTTTTGTTTTTCTTTCTTGACAAGAAGTCCTTGTGTCAAATTGTTTTTGGTTTTCGTAGGTGTATTGCCAGCCAGTAATCTACATAGTCTTAAGATTTCACAGCTACAACTCAAAAGAGTTTATTTATGAATTCAGAACGTTGCTCAAATGCAGTTAGCCCACGAGAACGTTTCCAATCTCGGGCGGTGACAAATAGCTGGGAAATCCCACGTCGCCTTAGGTAGCCATTAGTGAGGCCACAATTAGTTCTAATCCGGTCCCGAACCGTGACTAATTGGTCAAGCTGACCTCCGTACTTTACAACTGCTGTCTGGTTACACTTTTAAAGTCTACATTGTCAAAGCAATTAGCGAAAGCTCTTGCAAGTCAGTGGATCTCAAGTTACGTACGAGTCGTTCTCGCTTAAATTAGAGTAATCTTTACAGGCTTTTATTTAGTTTCAGCTGTTCCGATGTTTGTCTGTGATGAAATCGTGCAAGTTATATTTGATCCACTTTCCGGTTACCGATTGAGCTGAAACTTTGCATGCATGTGTAAATCAGATGACAATGCAAAATTATTATAACATGGATCTGATGATGGAGCTGGAAGATGGCCATAGGAACTCTGTCTGTCGTTTAATTACAGAATCAAACGACACAACCCCATCGAGTTTGGGCTCGTATGATTCGTTTTGACGAGTACTTTGGTGCTAGATGGTAACCAGGGTCTGATGATGGAGCTGGAAGATGGCCATAGGAACTCGGTAATTAAACGACACAACCCCATCGAGTTTGGGCTCGTATGATTCGTCTTGACAAGTACTTTGGTGCTAGATGGTAACCAGGGTCTGATGATAGAGCTAGAAGATGGCCATAGGAACTCGAGAAAATAAGTTCGTTCGTGTTACATTTTGATTAAACGTTAAAGAATATTCAGCATATTACCTTAGAATTACACCTTCATTAATTTTCTTTTGCAATCCCAATATAACACGCTTTTATTTATAAAGAATTTTTTTCTTATTATCAAAATTTATTAAAGGTTTATATTATTTTTAACTTTTTAGTTCCTTTTTTTATTAACAAGTAATAAAAGCTTGTTTTTAAAAATGTTTTTTTTAGTTTTTTATTTTTCCTAATTTAATGGCTTTCAGTGGTTAGCACATAACATTTTTTCACAAGTTACCAGTTGTCCTTGCGTCTGGACTCCGTTTCCACTTAACATCAGGTAAAGTGGAGTCATTTGCCGAGCTTTGTATATTTATACTACTCAAAACAAAATAAGGGCCACGAGGTATTTTTTCGTTTTGGTGTAAATTATTAAACTTTTACATATTGAAAGTAGTAAAATATTGAGTATACAAACTCTTTGATACCTAAACTTTTTAATATTGTAGTATTCATCTAATGCTGGCAACAATTTTAAATAAAATTTGATTTAAAATTATTTTTGAAAATTTTGATTCTATTTTCTTTGACGTTTTGCTTTCCTTAGCTTCTTGGTTTATTAGAAATTATCAGAGTTCATTGATATCTCGAGTCAGAAACATCTTTTGCAATATGCCACAAGCACGCAGGCGTCATATGGACTCGCTGACAGCAACCAGAGCCGTTACAATGATTGAAGAAGGTCATTCGCAGCGATCTGTGGGTTTGCAATTGGGATTTTCTCGAAGAGCTATTCAAAATCTATGGGATCGTTTCCAAGAGACCGGCGGTGTTAGAAGAAGACCTGGTTCGGGCAGAGTTCGCATTACAACAGCTCAAGAGGATCGTTACATTCGATTAAGGGCGCGCCGAGATCGCACAACGACGGCCCGCAAGCTGCAAAATCGTTTACGGCTCACAACGGGTACTCGTGTCAGTGACCAAACTATTCGAAATCGATTGCATGAAGACCAGCAGGCATCAAGAAGGCGAGTTGTCCGTATTCCATTAACCAGAAATCATCGTGTAAATCGTTTAAGATTTTCCCGTCAACATTTGGACTGGGACATAAACCAATGGGGCATGGTTCTCTTCACAGACGAATGCAAAGTTAAATTTTTTAACGACGATCGGCGTATTAGAGTATGGAGAAGAAGCGGCGAGAGATTTTCAGAAGCCTGCATCCATGAAGTCGATCGTTTTGGTGGTCCAAATGTAATGATTTGGGGCGGGATAAGCTTACACGGCAAAACTGAGCTCGCTATTTTAAATGAGGGTACTGTTACTGCTCAGCGGTATATTGAGGAAGTCGTCAGACCACATGTGATCCCATTTGCCCAGCGAGCGGGTCCTGGATTCATCTTGATGCAAGACAATGCTCGTGCACACACGGCTCAAGTGACTCGGTTTGTACTGGAAGCGTCTCAAATTCAAGTCTTGCCGTGGCCGGCGAACAGTACGGACTTAAATCCAATAGAGCACATGTGGGATCAGTTGAAACGAAGAGTTTGAAGAGAGTGAGAGAAACGAGACGGTGATCAGGAAATCCACAACCAACAGCAACTCATCAACGCTGTTAAAAGGGCCTGGGAAGAGATTCCAATGGAAAATGTCAGGCATTTGATTGAGAGCATGCACTCCAGGCTTCAGGAGTGCGTAACGAAACGAGGGGGGCATACCCGTTACTAAAAGATGAGCATGGAGTATTTTCTTTTGTTTTCAGTACCTTTACATTGTTTTTATTTTTAACCTTAAATGTGTTTTTTCTTTCAAAAGCAAATAAACTTTTTAATCATTATTATTGGAATAAATTTATTGGTCTACACGGTAAAAACAACATTAGTTTTCGTTATAGAGACAAAAAAATTAATATTGGTTTTATTATTTTCATGGTACAGACAAAATACCTCGTGGCCCTTATTTTGTTTTGAGTAGTATATAAAAAAAAATAAAAAAGTTACATATAAACATTATGCTTGGTTACTACATGATAATTAATGATAATAGAAATGAGAAGTGATAAATGATTTTCCTCTCAATCTCTTGAGTTACCTACGGTAAAGATGTAGCTTTACTGAGACCTCCCGCGTACTTCTTGTGGGAATTTGTAAAGTGACGTTGCATTGTTTTGTTACATTTGCTAACACTCATTCACGTTCACGAACATCATCATCAGCCCATTTCATGTCCCCACGAGCCTTCCCTATAGATGGTTAGTCATAAACAACGGGCCATCAACCAGTGCGGTTTGGTGGTTGTTAACAACTGCTAAAGCAGCCGGGACCAACGGCTTTACGTGTCGCGGAGGAGCTCGAGCTGATAAATTGATCACCCATCCGATGACCGGTTTTTGCGAAAGTTGCTTAACGTAAGCACTCGCAGATAGGGCGCGTCAACTACTGCGCCATCGATCTCCTTTCCCACCAAGAAGTGCTAAAGTTACTTAAAACTGAAAATGTATGTTTTTATTTTTATACAAATCAGCTGTTTCTTATTCGTAAATACATTCGGAGTAAAATATTTTTCATCTGTTCTTAATGTTACTGTCACTTGCATAGAAGTGGAAAGAGACAGAGCATTGACATTAGGGCTCAGGAGACAGGAGTGCTACAGATGGATAAAAGGCTTTTAGATAGACTAGGCTAAGTACAACATTATCGTTTTGAGAATAGTGGTATATTGTTTTAAAAAGCTCGATGGCGCAGCGGTTAACTCGCCCGGTCCACGATTGCTGACGTTATTACAACTATCGCAAAACCGTCATCGGATAGGTGATCAAAAATTTATCATCTCGAGCTCTTCAGCATTTCGTCACGTAAAGCCGTTGGTCCTGGATGCATTAGCAGTCGTTATCAACCACCAATCCACACTGGTCCCTCGTAGTGGTTTATGGCCCGTTCTCCCTATCCATCCATAGGGAAGGCTCGTGCCCCAGCAGTGGGGACATAAAAATAGGCTGGTGATTATATTTTTGTAAAGTTTACACAAACACTACACATTTTCGGATCTGCTTGATATTATTTTTTATTTACTTTTTATACCTCCTACCTTTAACGGTTCACGGACTGTGGTCCGCGCGAACCGAACCTTGCAAATGTAAAAACTAACCACGAGTAATAGATTCGTTAAAGTTGGTTTATTTTAAGAGTGATGGTCTTAAAGCAATAACAATGTATTTAACATCATGGTGCGCCGACTTGTCAGAAGCCAAAGCTGGATAGTAAGTAAGGAGTGAGTAAGGAACATCAGGGTTAACATAAGATACTTAGTACCCAACGTTTTAATTAAACTTTCAAGTGTTAAATAAGCAAATAACACAAGTATCTACCCAGTGTCTCGCGGTTCGCTCTGAAACGTTATACCCGTTACTTTGCATTGATAAAGTTTACTCATATTACGAAGTCTCACAGTGGATTAACAAACAGAATACAAAACAAGGCTTAACATACAAGATGTTTATTAATAACTCAATTCAAAATAGAACCTATTGCTGTTGCCTGTCTGTCTGTCTGTCTGTCTGTCTGTTAAAACCCTTTTTCTCGGGAACGCATAAAGGTATCTAGATGAAATTAAAATCATATACTCAAGTCTGCGGTAAACGAAAAAATAAGATACGGTCGTTTATGTCGCAAAAAACGTATATTTCGACATTCTCAAGGGAATCAATTTCAAATTCATAATAGGGTACTTGCCGTTGACCTAGAACTATGAAGTTTGGCAAGTAATATCGTCTTATACTACAAATACAGGGAAAAGTCTGAAAACTATACATATTTAATTAAATCACTAAAAAAACAGGATCTTTATGCAAGGAACAAGGGTCCAAATTTTGAAGTAAGTTAACCGTGTCATGTGGGGTATCGTATGAAAGGGCTTCATTTGCACAAGCTTAAACAGATTTTTAATAATTTTTATGATGTTATAGTTTTTGATTTATTACGAAGAATGAAAAAATAAATCCTTTTCCCTCTTATATATGTATAGGTACCGAATAACTTTGGTGTAATGTAGTACCTAACATTCGGGAAAAGTTCGAGAGTCTAAAATTTAAGAACTATATAATATGTACCCATAAATTTGTACGGAACCCTCGGTGGGCGAGTCCGACTCGCACTTGTCCGGTTTTTTTATTTCTTACGGGTAGGCACTTTGGCGTCACTTTGGCCTTCATCTCACCTGATGTTAAGTGTTGGTCGAAGGTGGAAGCGCACTTCACTCGGAGTCCTCAACTACTGAGGCACTGGCTATCTTATCTCTAGCTGCCCGGAACAATACAATGCTATGAACATTAATGTTATGGTGACATATTTAGATGAGATGGTGATAGCTTACCGGCGGGACAAACAAGCCCTGCCACCATCCAAACCAAGACATAAACATGTAACCACTAGACCTCTGAGACAGTTATCACTAAATCATCGGTTGGGTGACCAAATTAAAATTAAAATGCTATACTCCTCCATGCTTTGGAAGGTAATGCGCTTTTCCAAGCCGTTAGACCCGGTTGCTGTCTTTGATGGCAATCGTTGCAAACTTGCATGAGCCAGGGTGGTGGTCTGTCCAGTCTCTCCGTATTCTATTGTGTACTAGCTGACGCGACAGACGTTGTCCTGTCTAAGTTTTTATAAATATGTGCGAAGCTCGACGCCATCTATTAAAACCGACTTCAAAAAGGAAAATAAAAAAAGTAAAAAATATATTTACTTAGCACAAAGCAGTGAAGCCGCCCGGATTGCGGAATACCCAGGTTCGATTCCTGGCTGGATCGGGTGGGCGTTTAATTTTTTCACTATACATTTAATTTAGCTTCAGCGCAGCAAGCACTTTAAAACTAAAAAGTAAAAATTTAGCACAAAGTAATTCGTATTTTGATTTAGTTAATCAGAAATGATTAAATAAGTATACTAAAAACAGCTCTAAAAAGCAAGAAATAATATTGAAATCATATTATTAATTACCAAGATACGCATATCAGTTTAAAAAGAATGTCTATTGAAGTCAAGTGGGTGGTTGGTGGTCGGCTGGGGGACAATTTTGTTTCATTTAAACTTTTATAGTTGTTCTATTATCTCCACTTTTTGATTGTCAAAGCCCCACCCGACTTCAATAGATCTTTTTTAATACTGATATGCGTATCTTGGTAATTAATAATACGATTTCAATATTATTTCTTGCTTTAAGAAGAAGACGACGAGCACTTAACTCGACGTCTAAGTTAAGTGAGCGTTAATCTCCGTCAAATATATAGTTTTATTTTTTAATGGAACGTGAAAGTTTGAAAAACCTTTTACCCTTTTTCCCAATAATTCATAAGTAATTCATAAATCAATGAAAAGTACGGTTTCAAAACTACGTGAAAACGTCGTCGATTCTGAAAAACGACCTTCTAAAGAAATGTACTTCAACAGTGAACATAGTTCAACTAGGTTTCCCATCTAGAGTTAAGAAAGGAGTTCTTTAAAATGCTTTGATAATCGCTTTAAGTAATTAATCTGAAACTCTTACAATTACTAAATCCACAATGTTTGCTGAGTTGCAAGTTGCAAGTTTGCTGATTGCCACAAAGGGCATTTTGAGCTTCACTGGGCTTATCAGGACCACGTCACCGGACTGATATACGAAGTGCTATTGTAAATTTTATTATATTCATCATCATCATTTAGCTCATTTTAGGTCTTACTGTTGGGGCACGGGCCATTCCTATGGATGGATAGGGAGAGCGGGCCATAAACCACCACGCGGGCCCAGTGAGGATTGGTGGTTGTTAACGACTACTAATGCAGCCGCGACCAACGGCTTTACGTGCCTTCGGAAGCACGGAGGAGCTCGAGATGGTAAATTTTTAGTCACCCATCCCATCCGATGGCTGACCTTTTCGAAAGTTGCTTAACCTCAGCACTCGCAGACCGGGCGCGTTAACCACTGCGCCATCGAGCTCCTCGTTATATTATTGTAAAACATATAAATACCATTTATTGCTAATTTCTAACAAGAACGACCCCAATTGTTAAATTGATTTGTCTTTGAAACAGAAAACAAAACTGTTATTTCACAAATACAACGCCTAAAGCATCCTTAACCCCAAATTGGTTTGATCAAATACAAAGTGGTTAACAAACGGCAGTCAGTTGACACAAAACAAAACAATTACGGAGAAATTGAAAGAATAATTGACATCAATTTCGGTAGAAAAAACCTCAAACATCGTTTGCCTTTCGTTAGCTACATTTACAAGTCACGCGAAAGAGGGCCCTTGGATGACGCGCATAGGGTGACGAAGTCAGTGGGCTCATGCCTTATTTGATTATTGTTATGTTTATAAGATTTTTTTCTTTAAATTTTTATGAGTCATCGCTAGTTATACTCGTAAACATAAAATAACAATTAAAAAGGCAATGCCAGAGTGCGATGATATCTTACCTTGAAAATAAAACACAGCATTGAACAGTGCTACTTTTTTTATTAACAATAAATTTTTAGGTAAATACAAAAAAAGAACACTTATTACTTGCCGGTACAAATAGTGTGTTGGCCATAGAGACGACTTGTGTGCGGCGAAAGTAGTTAAGTAAGTTCTAATGTCAACGACTGAGACATTAAAAAAGAAACAAACACACTGTTATTTCTTACACTGTACACATTAAGCAATAAGGTGGCGAAGCAATCGAAGTGTGAAAGAGTACTGCTAACGAAATTAGAAATCAGTCTGGGAAATCAAGATTCGCCCTGTAGGGCCGGGTATTTCTTTGATGTCAATTCAAAGGCCCTTCTGACCACTTACTAAGGCCTCCCACACCCCCACCACATCGAGAAAATAGTGGTCAGTTAAGGGTGTTTAGCGTGTTCTCCGAGGTCTTTGTACGGTAGTCGTTCAGCTGTCGCAAATGAATGCGATCGTAACGTGTCGCAACATATCCGAATAGCCGATCGTTGACAAAATAATACGCGCCGGCTCGCCCCGCTTGTAATGAGTTTGTTATGCGTGTTTTCCGGAGATGTGTTTGATACTACAGCAATTCACTACTTTTGTTTTAATAAAGAAAAAATAAGAATACAGACATCAATTTAAGAAGATAGAGCTTCTTGGCGGGAAAGTGAAGAGTCATGTCTGCGGATTTGTTTTATTTTCTAAAATTTGTGTTATGTCGAATATTAATGTGCAATAATGGTGTTTGTGAGCGTGCATGAGCGTTGGCAAATGTAACAAAAAAGTGCAATGTCACTTTTCAAATTATCTCAAGAAGTCCGCGTGAGGCTTTAAAGCGCCACATCTTTACTGAGATTTCTCACATCTCATTTCTATTATCATTCATCGTCATCATACAGGAAGAAAATATTGTTTAATTAAATGTATTACTTTTGAGAAAAAATACTTTGACACTGGCTAAATGTGCTAATTACGCGAAGCCATAAACTAAAACGAAAGGTGATAGTTTTACAATGACAGATTGCAGTATGTCTAAAGGACCTCTTTTTTTAAATTAACATCGGGCTTATCTTATGCATACCCTATTTGACACGTAGGGAGAGGTGGAACAGACCTGCATTTTTTTTCTTTGCTTTACACTATAACGTGCAGTTTTCATACAGTTTACTGTACATCTTTATTGTTTTTATATTATGGTAATACACTCTTAGCCGCTTAAACGGCCATGGGTACCCAGGTACCTAAAAGTAAAAAGCCGTAAAACGGTCACTAGGTACCCAAGTACCCAAACGCGCTCAAGCGATTTTGCGTTCATAAAATACTTCTTGTCTTTAAAATAAAGATTCAATTCGTTTGCCTTAATTTTTTACATAAGTCTGTGTTAAATTGCCAACCTTTTTTACTAAAGGAACACTCCAATACGATCCGCCATTTAAAATACAAGACACACAAGATACACCTGACCTAGCTTTATGAAATAAAGACTAAATTAAAGAATATTTAATGCCACATAAAACAGTATATAAAAGTTTTTTATTTATTTTTGACAATTATTTAAAAAACTGAAAATTTTAAATAATGGTCTATTTCCAATTTAGTACCAAAAAATTTAAATAAATTTATTTAAATTTTTTGGTAATTTTTTGGAAACAATTGTTTCGTATTTCTTTTAGTTTTGACAAAAAAAATGCTATAAATATGGTGTCTCTGCCTTATAAATTTTATTATTCTGAAGTCATCATGTCGTTAATCTCAAGAATGTACCAGGATCCTGACATTGCTTGAAGATGAGCGCAGTCAGCGAAATACAGCAAGAACTGTTCGTGTGACTCTTTCTACAGTTCAGTGCGTACTCCAGCATTTCCATGAAACTGGATCCAATCTTCGAAGACCAGGAACAGGCCGAACAAGGTGCACGACGGCGTGGGGGGATTGCTTTATTATGGTGTCAACAATTTGAGAAATCGCTTTCTTACGGCTGTTGAAGTTACAAAATCATCATTTACCAGCTGGAGGAAACAATCTGAGTGCGGGTACAGTAAGGCGGCGTCTGGCTAAAGCACATTTAAAGCCATTAAGATCTGCAAATGGACCAAAACTAGAAAAACAGCACAGAAACTCAAGGTTGAGTTATGGTAGAGAACACAGGAATTGGACTCTGGATGACTGGTCAAAAGTTATGTTTTCAGACGAGCCTAGATTCTGTTTATACAAGCACGACGGGAGGAAAAGAGGGTACAGAAGGCCGGGAGAGCGCTATAACCAAGTCTGTATAGAAGAAAAAGTACCATACGGCAGAGGCACTTTTCACGTGTGGGCTGGGATTTCTTCCGAAAGCCGCACTGAGCTAGTGGTGATAGAAAATGGCACTTTAACTGCAGTAAGGTATGTCACTGAAATTCTGAATGACTACGTTGGTCCATTTTAGTGGGCATGGGCGAGAATGCCGTTTTTTTTTGCAAGACAATGCCCGCCAATGGGACGAACTGGGACGACGCGACGTGTGTACGTCAGCGTAATCCGCCGCCAATCATGCTACGTGAACTGAAAGAAGCTCTAATAGAGGAATGGCAGAATATTTCGTAGCATCGTCTCAAAAACCTAATACAAAGTATGCCAAATCGCATAACAGCAGTTTTGCAAGCTCGCGGAGGCAACACAAAGTACTAAAATGCGTGAAAACACAGGAGGAGGAGCAGGAGGAACAGGTGGTTTCAAAAGCTAGCGGCCGGCCGTGGCTGAGGCTGCCAAAGCTGCGGTGGTGCGAAAACCATCTGCGACGATAAGCTCGCGTGGGACCGCCAGAGCCCCGCAGCGCCGGAGCCGAACATAAACTAGCTTGTCTGCATGCATGCTTGTCTGCATGTTTGCTGCATGCTGCATGCTTGCTTGCATGCTGCATGCTTGCTTGCATGCTGCATGCTTGCTTGTATGCTGCATGCTTGCTTGCTAATTGTTAATGTTAATTGTCTTTGTATTAAATAATATTATATGAATTGGATTTTATATTAAATAATCATTAAATGTTTTAAGTATTATACAAAAATAGTGTTATCGTGAATAAATATTATACTAAATGTTTTTATACTACACTCGGCGTCAAAAAAATCGCACCTTTTAAAAATCATCTTTAAAAATTCTTAAACCTTATGTAGAGGATAGTGTTGGGTATCATTAGAAAGGTAACAAAAAGGAGTATCAAAAAACAATTAAATTTAACTTTCTGTTTAATTATAATTATACAAACAACATTAAAATTAATAAAATAATAAAAATCCTTAATTAAGTCCTAATTAACAACAGATAATTTACAAAGAAAAATGTACAAAAAGTGTCTTAAAATTAACTTAAAATCTAGTGTTACCCCCCCTTGCCCTGATCACGGCTTCCATACGGTCCCTCATGGACCTCACCAACTTCAGGAGCTCTTCTTGAGGGATAAGCCCCCATTCTTCAATCACCGCGTCTTGGAGCTCCTGTAGAGTCGAAGGAGCTGGATCCCGAGATCGAACCTTACGTTTAAGATGGTCCCAGAGGTGCTCTATAGGATTCAGATCCGGACTTCGCGCTGGCCACTGCATCACAGAGATTTGGGACCTCTGCAAGAAGTCGCTCACGATGCCTGCAGTGTGAGCGCGAGCGTTGTCGTGCATTAATGTGAACCCCTCGCCAAAAGATTCGGCAAAGGGGACCACATGCACTTCCAGGACCTCAGTGACATAGCGGCGAGCAGTCAGCGACCCTTGTCCGCGAGCACCTCCAGTCCGGGAGACGCAGACAAGGTCGGTTTTGCCGGCAGCAGACATACCGCCCCAGAACATGCAGGATCCGCCACCATATTCCACCGTCTCCTGGATGCAGGCTTGGGCGAAACGTTCACCCTGCCTCCGGTATACTCTTCTCCGTCGGTCGTTGCAGAAAAGACACACTCGCGTCTCGTCTGAGAAGAGAACAGCTCTCCACTGCTCAAGGGTCCAATCGACGTGGTCACGAGCAAACTGCAAGCGGGCTCGCCGATGCGCTGCAGTCAATTTTGGACCCGTAGCAGCTCTGTGGGCCGCTATCTTCTTCTCCTTCAATCTTCTTCTAACCGTAGATACGCTTACGGTGCGTCTGCGAACTGCCTGGAGCTGCTGTTGCAACTCAACAGCGTTGGAGAAACGATTTCTCAAAGAGTTCGACACAACGAACCGGTCGTCTCTTTCCGAAGTGCAGCGACGTCTACCCGAACCGTGTCTGCGGATATAGCCACCGGTCTCTATGAAGCGCTGGTACACTCTTCGAACGGAATAACGGCTCAGGTTCAGTTGCCGGGCGACATCACACTGCCGCACCCCTGATTGCAGTAGTGCAACCACTTGAGCGGCTTTATCAGCTGTGGTATCCATCAAAATCTGTGCGTGTGTCCTCTTCAACGGTTGAATAGCGAATGACCCACATTGAACCCGTGTTGACCGTTTTATACCCACAAAGGAAGCGCAACTAGCAACTCTCACGGGTAGCAAAATTTGCATCGAATTTTTGTGACACTTTATTTGTTGCATTAGGTTTTATTTGATAATGAAAAGTAATGTTTTTTATTAAGTTAATTAAGTAACCTTGCAAATAAAATCATAATTAATGCGACTGCATGTGCATATCAAGAGTAAATGACATTTGAAAGTGATTTTCTAAGAGGTGCGATTTTTTTGACGCCGAGTGTAGATAAATGTTATGTGTTTCAATTATTGTTATTGAATAGACTGTACGGGCAAATGGCCAGTGTCGCGGTGCCGTAAAATAATAACGGAAATGCAACTGACAGATGAAAACTGTCAGGTGATGACCTTGTCGTGTAATTTGGCGCGGTCGACAACCTCTCGATGGAGAGTGAATGAATTGTAATTAAAACAGAACTTTTGAATTTGAAATCAAGTCCTAGCGAGGACAAATATCGTGGAGTGTTAATTAGTAACATGTTTATTTTCTAAGTGAAAACTTGAAACCAGTGCTTTGGGTGTTTGGCTCACGAAGACCAAGTAAACACGAGGTGTAAGCGCTTGGAAGCGTGAAGCGCAATACAAGCGGCATCAGCGTCCTAGTGACGCCGACAGGTCTTGCATGCCGATTGGAAGCACCGATCGCCTTCCAGGAGCCGGATGGCAACGGATTAAGGCGGGTTAACCCTTTTCTTCCTTAATCCTTCCTTGCCACCATTTCCCCCTCTGTCCTTGTAGCCAATATAGCTCGGAGGAGCATCCGGCGAAGCACATGTGAGTGAATTAGAATTAGTAATAATTTACTTAAACTTGACAAAGTCTATCTCGGTGTATCGCCTGAATAGACACCCGTCTATTCCACATTGTCAGCTGACGGAAGGCGCTATGGGCCCTGCCAACCCAATAGCCAGCTGGTGGTCTATATATATGTTTTGTCTTCGATGGAAAATAAATCTATAAATAGTTCTTGATAATGATTAGTTTGAGATGCTTAATTAATGTTTTTAAATTTATGAGTTTTCGATCATATTTCATTGTGTTACATAAATCTCATGAACATTAATGTATTACGAGTATATTATATTGTCGCAACAGCTTGCTCTAAATTCGGCCGATAATAGCTCCGTTTTATTCGAGTAGTTGTTTCTCTAATAACCCTATGACAGTTTTTTCCTTCATGGTAATTTTGTATAATATGCTTTTGTTCTTCTTCGTTGTCTATAAATATTACGCGTTCTGTACAGTCTAAGAGTTTTGCAGGGATATTCTTGGATAATTCTAAATATAATTTAGTGAACGATTTTTAAAATTCTTGGTTATAAAAGTATATATGAATATTCGTTTTTCTTCTTTTAAATAGTCTTTCAGAAATTCTCTGATTAAATTTTCATTATCTAATGGATTTCTGACTTCTAACATTTTTTGTTTAAGACGTGATTTATTAGTTATTTTTATTTCGTTTTTAATTTTTAACTAATGAATTATTATTATTTGTTTTGGTTTAGTATCAATAGCTTCATTTAATATTGGTATTCCTTTTGTACTAAAGATTTCTAACTCATCATCTGTTTCTAAACCGTTTTCAGAGGCAGTTAATGTTTCTTCGGGATCATAAGAACTTATAGAGAGTCCTCTATACACCCAACCTAAATTATCGCCACCGAGAAGAAATATATAAAGATTTGATACCGTTGCTGCTTGTGTTACTTATGCTTTGCTGCCTCGCTTGTGCTCGTTCCAGTTGTAGTCGAAAGACTCTTCTTCACCTTTTCGCGATCTGTTTGGCTCTTCTCTAAATCCTGGCATCGCTTTACAGGTACTGGGGCTTGAGTCTTGAGTGTCTTCTTTTTCTGGTCGTTTCTCTGGTTACGTAATTTCTTTGATGGAGGTCGCGTTCGTATTTTACTCGTTGAAACAAGTACTTGTTGATGAACAAGCCACGACGCGATCCTACTGGCTGCGCCAGTTATCCGTTGAGTCGTGCAGTTAGGAATTTGAAGATTGATGAGAACTTGCTAGGCCGAAGCAACTAATTAACAACTTGGTTTATATTTAAGTTATATATTGAAAGTAAAAAAAAAACTTAATATTTAAATTACAGATATAGGCTTATGGTCTATACTCCTTGGAAGGCGGTGACGAATAAAATGAATGTTCTAGCCTCCAGCAGCTCTATTTTTACCAAGATTTATCTACGTGCTCTCTACCAAGGACCACGATTTCACGGTCGTAACTATGAGTTTATCTTAAACTTTCTTATCGCTACCGATATTGTTCAGGTCGTAAAACATGTGTGAATCTGACAAATTTTACGACTCAAAGCGTGACAACGATAATAATATTTAAATACAGATAATAATTTATCGGAGGCTAACTATTTGAGGTCATGGGAGCATACCGCATCTGGTGTATTCCTTAACTAGCTACGAAGTATCTGTTTATATATTTTGTTGTTTTTGTTCTTAAATTAGACTGCAATTTTTTGAAATAATGTTAACATTAAGAAAACGATAGCGAAGTTAAAAGAATAAAATGTATGGTATTGACATAAGCCGCGCTAAATCACGTGGTCAATCTTATGTCAATCCCATACATTTTGTTCTTTTCGAACTTCGCTATCGTTTTCTTAATGTTACTTTGGCTACCGCCACAGGTCTCTCGCTATTTTTAACTATCGAAACATGAAACGACTCCGGGGCAGATATCGACCATCTCCTTTAATTTTTATTTCATGAAGATAGGTCAGGTACTTTTGAATATATTGAAGATTTTCTAACCGACTCTTTTTCTTTGCGGTCCAGTGTATATTAATAAACGCAAATTTTATTGCAAACAAATTATAATTTGAAAAAGTGTTGAAAAAAATACCCCACTCATTGAAATGCATAATTTTAAGATTAATTATCACACACTGATAAAATAAAGGAAGTTATAACATTAATGTTATTTCTATATTAATAAATAGCAATCAGCACTTGAGTAGATTGACTAACGACGCAGCACCAAGATTGCCTCAAGAAAATCACAAATCAAACATTGGCTTATGAAACTCGAACCGGTTCGGATGGGGTTACCGCAACGTTTTCCGTCGAACCGGAAAATAAAACGGTTTATTACCTACGAGTACTGCGCTCACCACCCCGCCCCCTCTCCAAACACGTGGACCCTTCACAATGATTATTGTTTGTGTTCGGCCGGACCACTAATTCTGGACAAACGAATTCGCAATTTAATTCGACACCAGCGGGTCACGTTTGCAATTAGAAGATTAATCTCGAATGTGGCTCCTCCCGCTGACCTCAGCCGCTACCGTTTTATTCCCGAATTATTACAGTTAAAGTGAGTTGTTTCATTGTTCTACCACTTCAGCTTTTAATGGCAATTATTGGGTTCACCATCATCAGCTCATTTTTATGTCCCCACTGCCGGGGCACGTGCCTTCCCTATGGATGAATAGGAAGATCGGCTCGTAAACCCCACACAGGCCCAGTGTGGATTGGTTGGCTTTACGTGCTTTACGAAGCACGGAGGAGGCTCGAGTTGGTTATCCATCCGATGACCGGTCTTTGCTAAATTTGCTCAACCTCGGCACACAAACCGGGCGCGTCAACCACTGCGCCATCGAGCTCCTCAATTGACCAATTGTTTGATTTGAATTACTGTATTTTAAAACTGAATCTGTATCTGTATAACCAAAGTTACTGTAGACGATTGCATTGAATCTAGTAATAACTGAGTGGTAACTGATGTATTACTCCGAATCTGAAATCCGGCTGGATAGTGACTAGGGTAGTGACACCGTGATCAACATTTTTGTCCTTTAACCATTAGAAATTGGTGTCATCAACTGATTTTAGTCTTTAGCAACAATTAAATACCGACCACCTGCTTCCTTGCTGAATGGACTAATCTTTCTGTCATCCCGTAATATTTGAAAAACCGGACAAGTGCGAGTTGGACTCGCCCACCGAGGGTTCCGTACAAAATTACAAAATTAAAAAAAGACTAAGTAGGTACGCATAACAGTTCAAACTGTTAGGTACTACACACACCAAAATTAATAGGTACCTACCTATACTTATAAAAAAAGGAAAAGGTATTTCTTTTTTCATTCTTCGTAATAAATCGAAAACTATACATCATTAAAATAATTAAAAATCTGTTTAAGCTTGTGCAAATGAATCGTATGAAAATACGATGGACCCCCGTTTGTCGCATAAAGACACTGTTTTTTTGTGATTTAATTAAATATGTATAGTTTTTATAGACTTTTCCCTGTACTTGTAGTGTGGGACGATATTACTTGCGAAACTTCATAGTTCTAGGTCAACGGCAAGTACCCTATGAATTTTAATTCCCTTGAGAGTGTCGAAATATACGTATTTTGCGACATAAACAGCCGTATCTTTTTTTTTTCGTTAACTTATAAGATTGATTTTTCACAGCTTCAAGGGACCGGCGGATTGAGTATATGGTTTTTATTTCAATTCGCTACCTCCACGCGTTCCCGAGATAAAAGGCCTTGATAGACAGACAGACAGACGGACGAACAACAAGGTGATCCTATAATGATTCCGTTTTTTTCCTTTTGAGGTACGGAACCCTAAAAATCTATGTTATTTTTTGGTGACGAAAACTCTATCGAGCTTTGGGTTTAAAGAGTCGCACACTGGTGCGATTACCTTACTTAAATACTTAATTCTGCCGCCATGCAGCATTGTTTTGCAATGCGGGTTTAAAGGGTACACATAGTTGTCATAGATTCATTGAAATGACTGAACATTTAAACATAAGAACTAAAGGTTCACAGTAGGCGGCGCATGTATGATACCCTTGGTATCACAAGCATCCATGGGCTGCAATGGCTGCTTTTCTCAGGTGTCCGTACGCACGTTCACTAGCTTAATATCATAAATAGTAGTCAACCTAACCTCGGTAGGTCTACACTTTTAAATGAAGTATCTGCCTATATAACCTTAACATACTACCCGAGACACATGTTGGTGTGACATTTTTCAGATGACAAGGAAAATTCATTAATCAAGACCCATTTGGCTTCACGCGGAAACACAGAAACACGTCAGAACAGTTTAAAAAGAAACATAATCAGTGTTTTTTTTTAAGATTTTATTTATAATATCTTTTTTTTACATTAATAAAAAAACATTAGCCACATGTATGTCAGAACATCACTTGAGAACAGCTCGACCGATTTGGCTGATTTATTTTATGTTGTGTTCCTAATTGTCAGGACAAGGTTTGTATAAAAAAACTGACACGGTATACGGATGATCACTTTAATCAGCCTTATTGTCACTTACCATCAGAAGACACGAAGGCATCCTATAAAGTAATTAATAACAAATTAAATATAAAGGAATTTGTCGACATTGAACTAGGCTTCTTTGGCTTACAAGTAAAAGTAGATAGTGTTGATTAATTTTGGCGGATTGGACAGAGCCACGACAGCATAGTTGGTAGTGCACCTGACCCGGCATGTCATAGGGTATGGGTTGGAATCACGCTCGTGGAATTTTTTTTTAACACTTGCTTTTCTAACTTTGTTTTGTTCGCAGCGTGCGTAAAATTATATAAAACATAAATTAACAAATTTAATATACGTAGATATATAATATTTTTTATATAAATAAAGTTATTTCCAATATAATAAACTTTTATTACACAACTCTAGATCACAAAAACTCAAACGGTAATCGCAGAAAGCACTCCACATTTCCAATTTCTGTTAATATTACACAATAAGTAGGAAAAATTAAGGGTACCACCGTTTAAGGAAGTCGCGAATCGTCTTTATTGGGGTTTTAATACTCATGAATAATAAAGTCCGAGTGGTCCGCATTAAGCCCCGACGGTTCTGGCGGATTTCTATGGGCGAAATATTTTCTTTTTCATATCCGCACTGGTATGCAGGTAAAACGGCCGTAACATTACTCTGATTTATGGCGACGATGTTCTTTTGTTGCTCTGTGGTTGCGGTTTTGAATTTGGAATCCTTAGTTGTTAATGTTGTTTTTTTATTCCACACCGGGTAAACGCTTGACCTTCTCACCTGATTGTCGATGGTGATAAGGTGATAATGGAAGCGGAGCTTTTCCTGGTAACCTCAGCGATTGATGAGCTATTTATCTATCGGAACGCAATTGGGAATTGGAATTTTCCATTCCCAGCGAGGTGCACATGTTTTACCCGTTTTGGTTGGAAGTCCGCCTGGTTAGGTACCGCCATGGAACTAACAATCGACAGATGGTCAGACGTTATTTCATAGATTTTATGAAGCATGTCTCAAACCTTACGTAACGTTTTGGATAGAAATTCGTGCTAGCTACAGGTGAAATAAAAGCTAAAGCTTAAGGGATGAAAAAAGAAAAGTCTTTCACCAGATCAGCATTAAGTTTAAAAATAAGCCGCATGTGATCTCTTGTACCTACTGTGGCACTATTTACGCACGCCGCCCCGGCGGCGAGGCGAGGTGTTAATGGTAGTATCACTCAACCGTTCTGCTCCAATCCTTTAAGGTTATCCCAGGCTATTTGGTAAGAAAGATGCTCCGACATGAGAAACCCCTAAATTGGTTACAATTTTTCAAAAGCTTATTAGAGAACTCCACCCGTCGTGGAACAAGACATAATGTATTAAGCATGATATCTTACCAAATAAAAGTATTTTTCTAAAATGAAGAAGATATACTTCAGGCAGCATATAAACTCCCTCGTACCCAGATTACGGAAACTAATCTACATTTTTAAGACCCTTAAACACGAAGCCGACCGCAAAGTCATCAAGACGGTATATTATGCGCTGTGCCAGTCACTATTGGAGTACTGTATCGTGGTATGGGGTGGTGTCGCAAAAACCGATCTCTTCGAGGTAGAGAGGGCACAACGTGCTATCCTCAAGGTGGCCGCTGGTCTTCCTTTCCGGCACCCTACAGACCTCTACAGAGAGTGGAAAGTACTCACAGTCAGACAACACTACATTCTGAACACCACCTTATCTTATCATATTTTAGTGGGGCCTGCCGAGGTATCCCTCTCGCAGTAACACTTCGACCCATCGGGATCTTTTGTGCAACCCCATCCTTTCACACAACACCATCTTAAAAAAACACACTGAATTGAAATATGACCCTGATTTGTTAAAGGTCAAGCGTATAACGGGCACCGTTTGTCCGACATTTTCTCTTAGGACAGCTACCTCGCACAATTTTTTTGTTTTAATGGGTAAATACCTTTATAATAAGTTAAATCGGATTCTTAATATCTATCCCCTCCCCAGAGCCAGGTGTAAAATAACGATCACAAACTACCTGAAGGAACAGGACTACCAAAATACTAAAAACTTACTTAATAAAAACAATAAAACATTATAAAAACTTAATTCTAGAGTACCGCCAGCAACGGGGCAGGGCCCAAGCTACCGGTGGTCAGGGCTGCAGAGTGAGGAACCTCCTGACAATACGTGCCGTGTCAAGGAGTACTGCTTTCTGAATCTGACCCCTGATCCAACCATAAATTATTATTATAATTCAGATAGACAAGCGATAGCCTAATTATGGAAATAAATTTATAGGTATAAGCACTTTTGTGCATGATAGTTGACTTATATTAAAATGTATTTGGTACGAATCGCCCCCTTCAAAAAGGGGCATAAGACCGTTCATACCGTGGTACGAACAGCTCGTGGTACGAACGGCGTAACGACCCATAAAATCGAAATAAGAAAGAGCAATAAAGTTAAAATAATACTTAATACAAAAATGTTGACTCAAGTCGTGCCAAGGAGAATGGACTTTTAAAATTTATTCGGTAAGTATGCACAATATCCGGGATTACCTTAACGCAAAGTTTTAGGACTCTCAGAAAAATTCATTGTCATGAATAATAAAAAATATTTCGGGGTAGGTAATGAAGAATTCTGAAACGTAGAATTGAGCATTCGAATTATATTGTTTAACGTAAAATATGATATTATACTGAGCAGGTATTGAAGCTATCCATTTGTCTGCTGCGGTCACCTTTTTTTTGGGGACGGCGAAAAACTTAAAGGGTTCTTCAAGCCATGTTGTCGAAACACCGACAGAACCGACCGACCGACCGGCTTCTCGAGGGAACTAAAAAATATATAAAGCGAATGACACGAAATGGAGAGAAAAAAGCTTAGGATACCTTTACTTTCCATCTGCGTCTCCCCGTACCTAATGCATTTTCTCCGGTATAAAAAAATAAGGCTATCCTAATCGAAATAGGTACTTTAAATGGTATGTAAACTCCTTGGTGCTAGCTACAACACCCGAACTGGGGTAGAACGTAGCATTTCTTAGGTAAAATAAAATTCTCAGGTAGACAAGTTTAATTGGAAAATGCGAGGAGCTCCGAGCGTCCGTTCCCCAGGAACGCCGCCCGGCAACTATTTGAAAAGCGCAAAGTGTTTTAACTGCAGACTTTTCTTAATTGAAATCTTAGTTCCCGATTCTTTGATTTTTCCTACGCTCTCCTGTCCCGATGCTGACTTTTAGTAGTGTAGTAAATTGCGTTTGAAACCACATTGAACTATATCCGACTTGTCATTGAGAATTTTTATTAGTTTTATTATTAAGCTTTAATAGGTACAAAATAATATTTAACTAATATGAGATTCCGTAACTTTTGAATTTTATGCAGCGCGAAAGTCTTGCAAGTTTCCATCTTATTGTTTTTTGTACTTCAGATATATTTGAAAGGTATGCATAGTATTTTTTTTAAATAACAAAATAATATGAAAAAGATTTTCAACAAGCGTTATTCGAACCCGCATCTTTGGGTCATCCGCTTCAAATCTCTACCATTAAACTAAGATTTTTAAATACCCTGGTTGTTTAGGATAGGACGAACAAAAAATCTGTTATCTGCTTATCATTTTCCCGGTTCATCTTGGCAAGCGTGTCGGTTATATTCTAATATAGAGCTTTGATAAAGTTAAAGTAATTATGCCCACCTTAATCACCGGGAAGTTTAGGATTCGTATTAAGACCTGCTCCCTAACACCTGTTCGTCAATATCGGGGCTGCTTTAATTTGACGACACGCCGCGCCGCCATGACAGTTTGGGTCCAATTCATTTACATTTACGAAAGGTCTTGGGTTGGTTTCCATGCATATGCTTTCTATGTACCTATATCTGTACTAACAGGATTAGCTATTAATAGGAAAATTGCAAATTGTAAGTGTTTCTGTGAAATTATTTTATTATGTAGAAGCTGGTAGGCTGTTTCGCTAGTTGTATGTCTTGTTGAGCTTAAGTTGCTATCTTACTTTATTTTGAGAATAATAAATATCTGGAAATTTATGAATTGACTCTCCAACATGATGTATTTCTGTCCGTCAAACATCAAGTTCATGCAATATAAACATAGGAAGCGAAGGTATACATGCATTGTTGTAGCCGTTCAAGCGAATAGGCTGATGACAGCTGTTCTAATAGTAAAACGAAAGCTGCAAAAGTGAACGCGATGCTAGTACGAATTAACCATCCAAAGTGATCGTCTTTTGTCCATCAAGGCTAGGAACAATTGTGGCACAAAATGACAATCAAATTATGATCTTCTTTTGTCCATCAAACATCAAGTTCGTACAAAATAAACAGAAGAACCGTTGTAGCCGTTCGAGCGGACAGGCCAATGACAGCTGTTCTTATACAAAAAAAAACAAAAGCCAGAAAAGTTAACACGATCGAGGTACGAATTAACCCCTTGTTGGTGCGTGGCCGTGACGTATTTCATGCGAACATTTGAGATAACAACTGTCACCCGGCCGATGCCCGTAACGTACGGCCGGGTGCCGCACACGCCGGATTAAACTGCCTGGGTCCAATAACAATGTTTGTTGACTAGCGCGTTTGTTTATGTTGCTGTTTAGTAGTACTTTGTATGGCTATGCTATGTTTAATTTATCCTTAGACAAACTTTAGCTTAAATATATCGGAGATATTAGAAAAAATTAAGGCGATAAGTGACTTTTAAACCATTAAAAGCGTTAAAGCCAAATAACTCAGCCAGTGATTGATTGATAAATCGAGAAACTACAAGCTATTTAATATTTTTTTCTATGCCAAATCAAAAATAAATAAATCCAGCAGTGGACATATTTTTGGATGAGATGATGATGTCTAAAGTTACAGGTGAAAGAGATGTCAGAGGAAGAGATAATTTACTCGTAATTTTATTTTTCTTTAAACTATCACGACGATCAACAGCTACGAGTTTTGTTTCAAGTCTTTGTTTTTTTTTTTTACTTAGCACGGCAACACCACCTAATGTTAAGTGAAAATGGAGTCCAGACGCGAAGACAACTGGTGCAGCGTGAAAACAACACAGCATCAGTCAACCTCACTCTGCCGGCCCACACGGTGCTTCTTTACGCCTCGTTTGAAGGACCCAAGAGGGAAAACGTGTGCTGATAGACTATTCCATCTTTTGGAGGTGCGACAAAGAAACGAGTTACCAAATTTCTTTGTGCGCGATGGGATATGTGTGACAGTGAAGCTATGACTCCGGAGAGCAGCACGTGTACTCCCATGGAGGAAGGGAGAAGGTGGGATAAGGTCAAAGAGTTCTTCAGAGCACTCGCCATGGTATAAGCGATATATTATTATTGTATTAGTTTTATTATTATTACTAATTATTAAAATACAAACAAGTCTTGAAAGAAACTCAGTAAAAAACTACACTGTGTTTTTCCTTTCAATGAAACCCTACCCTTGCCAAATATATTTACAAAGACTTATGCAAAAAACAACTGCCTGTTACTTCCAAACCGTTGAGATTGATGTTCCGTTTAACACAGAAATCGAAAACAACAGATCACTGGGCCGTTTACGTTACTTTTATTTGCGTTTAATAAAGTTTTCATTTCGTCGCTATATCCCCAAACGGCGGGTCGCTAACTCGAAAAATCGGTTTATCTCTTTAGGAGGTGACCCTTTTTATCCAGTTATCCGAATCCCCTATTAATAAATACCTACGTTCCACAATCATAGTAGGAGATGGAAACAGTAGGGCAAATAATACTTGTATAACATCTTTACCTATTTTTTTTTTTTTTTATACTTAGCACGGCAAATGACTCCACACCACCTGATGTTAAGTGGAAATGGAGTCCAGACGCGAAGACAACTGGTGCAGCGTGAAAACAACGCAGCATCAGTCAACCTCACTCTGCCGGCCCACAAGGTGCTTCTTCACGCCTCGCTTGAAGGACACCATATCATAGGAAAGAGGGAAAACATGTGCTGGTAGACTATTCCATCTTTTGGAGGTGCGACAAAGAAACGAGTCACAAATTTCTTTGTGCGCGATGGGATATGTGTGGCAGTGAAGCGGTGACACCGGAGAGCAGCACGTGTACTCCTATGGAGGAAGGGAGAAGGTGGGATAAGGTTAAAGAGTTCTTCAGAGCACTCGCCGTGATATAAGCGATAGAAGACGCTGAGTGACGCTATATCTCTACGCAATTGCAGGTGTTCGAGAGTATACTATTAGAGTTTACCTAATAATTCATACAAAAATATTTACATTTTGTTGTGTGTTGTAGTCTGTTTAAAATCTCATGCGAAATAGTTCGTAAGTGCGCATGAGTGTTGGCAAATGAAACAAAACAGTGCAAATTCACTTTTCAAATTCTCAAGAAGTCCACCCGAGGAATTAGTAAAGCCCCATCTTTACTGAGATACTCGAGGGGTTGGGGGGGTATATCATTTCTCACTTCTCATTTCTATTATCATTCATCATCATCATACCTACTGGAAGGAAATATTGTATATTTATGTATTACTTGTAAGAAAAATTACTTTGACACTGGCTAAATGTGTGTTTATTTATTTATTTATTAAACTACGCGCAGTGTGGAGTGTGGTTGTGGAGATCTTTGGGGGAGGCCTTGGTCCAGCAGTGGACGTCTTTTTGGTTGAGATGATGATGATGATGATGGTGATGATGATGATGATGGTGATGATGATGAATAAACTGCAAAAAAGTCTTTATCAAGAAGAACAAACCTTTTTAGCACCCTTAAAAAAACAAGAAAGTTCATTCAATGAGGTTCTTTACTGCCTCTCACTTTAGGCCGATACGATGCTTCAAAAGAGTTTTGTTTTAACACCTGTAATATCGTGACCGGAGTGTTTTATTAACTCGCCTCGTTCTAGCTCGTTTAGAACGACCTCACCTCGTTCTAGCTCGTTTAGAACGACCCCTGAGGGATGTGAACCACGATTTACTTTGTTGCCGACATTATTTGATGTGTACAATAATCTAGGTACACGTTGTTTAAGAAATCGTATACACTTTTATACATTTACTCGTTCCAATTCACATTAGGGTAATTCCATGGTAACTCATGTTACATTTTTACTACCCGATTGTAACTAAGAAAGCTATTTATAATTATATCAACTGAGGGTAGTTGGTAGTTTAATGAAAAATTCGTTGTTATAAAGCATTAAATGTAGGTCTTGTTTTATTTTGAATTTTCTAGGTTTAGTTTTTTTTTAGTTTCAATAAAAATTTTTGGTAACTCACGTTACCTTTGGCGACATTAGCATTTAGGTTATTATGTACCCTATAAAAACTCTGTTCCGTTTAAATAAAAAAAAAATATTAAAAATCAAATCCGTTTTTATTAAATGTCTTACATATGAGATTATTAGCATCATTAATGGTTTTAGAAACACACATTTTTTTAGAGTTTTAAATAATGGTCACTCATGTTACACAGATTTTGGTAACTCTTGTTACTTAAATATTCAAAGTTCTATTCTAGATATTTTGTGAATTATAGTTAAACTTAAAACTAACGTTTTGCCTTTATGATAGAGAGCGGCACTTCATCATCTGAGCTGTCAGACTCATCTGATCCATACACAGTGCGGTAAAATGATTTCTCTTTTATAAGAGTTGAATAAAAGGTTTTTGATTTGTTTATATAATTTAAACGCAAATTTTGTTGCGATACAAATTACAAAAACACAGCCCAATTTAAAAACGGTGTCGTTCCAAAACACTTAGGCAAAACGGCATACGACGTCTTCAAGTAGACAAGACAGCTTGTAGGCAGCGGCACCACCTTTGATATACTGTTTTCATTTTAGCAATAGACATCCGTTTTACGACGTCATCGTCACAGTCGCTACTCCAGCATTCGCTGTACCCACATGAATCACACTCACTGTATTACGTACACTGGTTGGTGATCCCCCAAAATATACGGCAGTAAACTCGCTCGTAACTTGTTGTTATAGAGCAACTTAAAGTCTTATTAAAATATTAACAATCTTGCCACTTTGTAGTTGAAATCTGAACGAATTTTAGCTTTAAAACAACACGGTACTAGGATTATTATCTACGGTGGTAGTTATTAATATGAAAATAATATATTAATTTATATTTGTATGTTATTGAACTCCTTCTAAACGGCTGGACCGATTTGGATGAAATTTTCTGTGTGTGTTCAACTGGATTCGATAATGGTTTAGATTTACAATTGGACCCGGTAGGTGGCGCTGCTATAGGGGTCCATCATGGGATACGGGTGTTCTTAAGCGACGAATGATTTGTTTGTTTTGTTGTCATGGAAACTGACAAAGCGGTACGAAGTCAGCCGGTCAGCTAGTGGTTATATATAATTTAGATGTACAGTTTCAAGTAAGTATGAGTAACTGTTAAATCATCACTGTATGTTTTATAAATATAATAAAAGTTATTTGTAATAGAACGGAGCTCTAAGAATTTTCGTCGTTAGTTGTGTTTGACTGGCCGACTGGTTGAGAAAAGCAATACCTAGGTAAGTACATTATGAGTAAATTAAAACTTTTTTTTACCATACTTGCATTACTTCGATAGATCTAAGCCACTTATAATTGTTAACGATCAACATCAAAACGTTTTACAATCGCGCTCAGTGATAGCGACCGTGAAATAATTATGTATTTAAGAATCACAAAACAAGACACAAACGGCAAGCGCCAACACGGGTTTGAAGTCTCTTGTAACGGAGACTTCTCTTTTAAGGCTCTTAAAAACTCAAAACCACACACGTTCCCTGCTCATTAAGAGGGCGACATCAAAGCCACTTCACACGCTCGTGCTACATAAATGGTTTTAAAAAAACGAACATATGCAATTCAACCGCTTTAAACATTTTAAAATCCACTGACAGTGTAAACTTACTTATATACAATAACATAACAATAACATGTAAACAATGTATCTCTTAATACAATGGAATAAGAGTCAAACTAGTTAAAATTGTATACATGTTAATGCTTAAGACTGTACATGAAGATCTCATCGACAACGGAAATGTAGAACTTTAGTTTTTCAAATCTTTAAAAGCTTCGGAGTGGTAACTCTATTTAATTGTTAGTGCTCGTGTAACCTTTGAAGTAATTCAAATATGGGCAGGTAACGTTTCTACAATGGGATCCTGCCGTTTTGCCAAAATTATTTTGACAAAATTTCATAATTTAAACAAATTTTAGCAACCTTGTTTTATACCAATACAATATTTGGAATAATTTTTAGTACACACATTTTCATTTGGTAAAATTTTTACTCGGCAGAATATTACCAAGGATAATGACATTTGGGCATTTGGTGTTTTATCAAATTATTTATTACAGCAAACAATCTATAAGCAATGAACATTTAGTCAAATGATTTGTTAGGGCAAAAAATGTACAGACAAAAGTAAGATTTTCTGGGATTTATATAATTAAAAAATGCACGTTTATTTTAATAAAATCATTTTTTTTTAAAGATTTATTACAAAATATTTGTAACTTTAAATTTTAAGTTTTGACGTGACAACGTCTTATAAATTGGTTTGCCGGGTGACACTTCAAGAAACTGCGTTACGCTCCGCTCACGTTATGCGCTCACAATGAGAGCGAGTGAGAGGCACGCGTCCCTTCCACTCGGGCATGGTTAGCCCGCCTAAGAGCGAGAGAGACAGACATAAAAAGTGAAAGGTAAATACGTATGTATGTGTAAAGGTAAAAATAAAATTTTGTTAATATGAAATTCAGTGCGAGATTCTTTGTATAAATTAATGTTTTAAATATAATTCTTTGTATAAATAAATGTTTTAATTTGTTACTATTATTTCATCCTTCTTCCTACTATACGAATGAATATTCACATTAAAATTATTTTACCACTCAAAGTCGTTGTCACGTAAAACTTTCGCCCGTATATCGACTTTACAGGCAACCAATTTTTTTTTAAGTTAGAAATCGCTACTAGAAAAGTAACGTTCATGGAAATAGCTGAATCATCACATCAGCCCATTTTATGTCCCCACTGCTTTTTATGGCACGAGCCTTCCCTATGGATGGATAGGGAGAACGAGCCATACACCACCACGCGGGCCCAGTGCAGATTGGTGGTTAGCCATAATTATAATGATAATAGCTGAATAGTATTAGTATAATATTTACTATGTATAAGTATAATTTAGGTAAGAGAGACATTTCCTTCTTTTTACTTCTACAACAGGAAAAGGACGGAAAGTGGAAGCACACTTCACGCGGATTCCTGAACCACTCAGAAGCTGACTCTTGTCTTTATCTGACGCGACGATGATCGTCATAATAATAGTGGTACCTAGCTATTGGAATCGAACGCGGGACCGGTCTCAAACCCACTGACCATTTGACCACAGAGGTGTTTAAAAGCCGCATTTCCTCATTTGTTTTTATCAAAGATTAGACTCTGCTAGAAGAATGGCAAAACGCTAATAGAATAGAAATCAAATAGAATGACTAATGTACGGGATTGACATAAGTCAACGATACGTTTAAATGACTTTTTTTTTGAGAGATATTGCTGATTGCCTCAGACGGCATTTTCAGCTTTACCGGGCTTTTTATGGGGGCGGCGAGGAACGTAAAGGGTCCCTCAAGCCGTGTGAAACGAATCACCTTCGGAGGTTTTCTAGAGGGAACGGCATCGCGCACTAGTACGCGTCCCCGTGCCCTACTAGATTCTCCGAAGTGTTCGGATCGGATCGGATCGGGGTTTATATGACGTTTATCTCAATCCCATACAAAAATAATTATATTTAATTTCTATTATACATATTAGCGTTTTGCCACTTGTCTAGGGGGCTGGTGTTAAGCAGACGCGGAGTCCGGCAGCTATTATGCTCTATCATTTTGTTCACAAACAGATAAGTTATTACTTAATACCAGGTAAGCAATAATTAACTCAAAACATTATTCAGGGCTCGACACGGCCCCAACATGTCCCTGTTGAGTGCAACCCCGTAATCCCCCTAACAACCCGTGACAATGGACTCGTTGAATGCTCCAAATCAGCCTAATTTGATGTTTATGACGCTCTCATGTTAATGAACGTGCCGTCATGGAAACAGCTAAATAGTATCTTTATATTAGGTTAAAAGATGTTTATTCTCATACGGAATTGTATTTCGCTTATAGAATTATACAATAATTACAGCACCAATTGTTACGATATGCAGTTTAAGTTTAATTTTGAACATGTATTACCATACAAATTCTTGTTTTCGTTAACGTAACCAAAAAGAAGTTACTCAATTAACCTCTAGCATCTTTACGTTTCATATCCCATAAAGCGAAATAACGAAATAATAGTAGCGAAATATTGAGTGCAGAAAGTTCTGAAGTAAAAAGACTAGCGGAAGGATTTGGAACAACCCGAGAAATCTTATAATCCGGTTATTTCATTGCGCAAAACATTCAGCAGAAGTTGGGAATAAACACCCAACTTCAAAGAAGAGCAACACAACGCCTCGATGGAGTCATTTGTTCACGAATAGTTTCAACGAGATACATTAAACTTTTCTCTTATCTTAGTGTTACATATTTCACGTTAGTCACAGATACAAAATTTGAAAAGTCAATTTAGTATATTTTTTATTAATTTACCATATTGACCATATTATGTCAATACGTGAATACTCTATCCAACATTATGTTTTACGAAAATATTGATGCAACAACAACAATTAATTCCAGAACAATAAACGTATAAATGAAATCACGTAACAGTTCTTTTCTTTAATAACATTGACCAATTTTTTATTTGACCTATCATGAAGTTCAGTAACCTAAAAAGTTATTAATAAACACTCAATTGACGGAAAGAAATAGTGACATCATAGTTTTGCTAATCGCATACAATTTCTATTAAAAATAATCGTTTTGAAAGTTGTTAAAAAGTTTCTATATTGACTAACCAGTCAACTACCCAATTATTTATAAGATTCACCATTATCATAATGTTTTGACACGATAAATCGATAAGAAATAAACGTAAATAGGAAATCATGGTTTACATATTACTACAACCAAGCTGAATGGCAAATCAACAAATATTGAATCAACTTGTTATATTACTCGTATGTGTAGCTCAATAAATATTTATTATCAATAAACAACAGCGCTCTTAAGCGGCTTGCTACTTTTAAATCCGTCTAAACCTCCTTGCCATTCTTTATAACGAATAAAGAGTTTAATTTCCTCAAACACAACAAACGGATGCAGAATATCTTCAGCCTGCCGCAGCTCTCGGTTGCATACTTTTTCTGCAAAATAATTCCATCAGCATCGAAGTTGAGAGAACAAAAACTACAAAGAGCGCAACGCGCCGCCGCCGCCGTAGCCATTTTGTGCGAATTGTTTTAAATAAGAACGGGTATTAGCTGTTAGAACAACTCCCGAGCTGCGCTGTGTTTGCGGAAAAACGCGGGCGCCGGGTGCCACCATTAAACAAACGATTTGCTAAAACGTGTGAATTAAACGCCTGGGTGGCCTTGACAACGACCCCTGTGGAAGCACAAAATTAGCCTAGCATATAAACGTTAATATCATAATTTCTATAAAAAGATCTGTAGGTATATTTTGTTAGTTCAATTTACGGATGTTTTGGCGCCAATTTCTATACAACATTCCTCTTTTACGCAACGACACGATGTTTGATAATTGTTCGTGCAAGTCCCACTGTAAGGGATTTGAAACGTCAGGATTAAACAAACTTTTAATACTTACGCGAATTGATAGAGTATGAAGTGTTGTTTCATTTCAGTGTAATTCGAGGATAACTAGCTCGAGTTGGTGTAGATCTTCAGAAATAATATTTTTATGTGCTGCGAGAGAAATAATAAAAACAAGAAAAGATTTTTGTAATGATCACGTGTTGTAGTCCACTCATCATCAGCTCATTTTATGTCACCACTGCTGGGGCACGAGCCTTCCCTATGGATGGATAGGGAGAACGGGTTATAAACCACCAGGCGGGCCCAGTGCGGATTGGTGATTATTAACGACTGCTAATGCAGCCGGGACCAACGGCTTTACGTGCCTTCCAAAACACGGAGGAGCTCGAGATGATACATCTTTGATCACCCATCTAATGACCGGCCTTTGCGAAAGTTGCTTAACCTCAGCACTTGCAGACTGGGCGCGTTAACTACTGCGCCATCGAGCTCTTCATCATCTCTTCATCGTAGTCCACTCACGACCATCGTAATGTAATTAATCTTTATTCTCTTTAAACCACGTTACGCGACTGACACTAGTCCAAAAACATAATTTTCTCTTGTATAACTAGTTGTGTTCTTTTATATATGTAAGTTGAGTTATGTTATGTATGTCAAAGACAGGAATAAAGGCATTATGTAGCTAAGAAGATATAATAGAGATCTCAATGTGTTAGCGTTATAGTAAAGTTGCGTTTGTGTTGCGCGTTAGATGACAAATAGTCCGCGTTAGCCTTCGTGATTCCGCGTAACGCTAAAATTACTTATAAAGCAATAATAATGTAGGTTACTTACTTACTAATTACAATAAAATTTAAAGACCTGAAGTACTATGACTCTTTACAGGGCTTAGATAGAAAAAAGATGTGACATGTTCGGTGTCTAGATGTTTATTCAGAAAATATTACTCATTAAAAATAAACGATACAATTAACTTACTTACTTAATTGCTGAGAATGCTGCGCGTGTGTTCCAATTTTATGTTAATGCATGTTTGTGCAATGTTGCAATCACACTTCAGACCAATGTTCGGTTACTGGCCGTACAATATACTTATTGGACACGCTAATTTAGCGGCCCGACACCTAACAGCTTTGCAAGCAGTTCTACAGTTCCACGCTCTGATATTATTAAAACCCGTCGCATCATAATGCGTGCGTTTTCATAAAAGGCGCTTTGAAAAATTAAAGCTGCCCCCGTACGCAACGACGAAGTATCAATACATAAGCGGATATAAAGCTTTCATATAATATTTTGTATTTTTTAAGGTGGAACTAGTTAAATGCCGGGTGTTAGGTATACCTATCATAAAAACCTAAAGTAAATTCTGAACCTAACTGAATGAAATTGATCTAAGGTGCAAACTATCATGTCTTGTTTAAGAAACGAGCATATATATATGTAGCTTTTCGATAATTTGTGTATATTTCACAGTAATACTGGGTCCCATATAATTGAACCGTACTCCAACTTAGAACGTACGAATGCGTCATATAACAGAATTGCAATTTTGGAATCACCAAATTGTGAGGCAGTACGCATAGTAAAACCAAAAGTTATATTTGTTTTCTTGCAAATATGCCGAATGATTGGTAATAGGTGTATATTCCCGAAACAAAGCCTTGCAACCAAGTATAAAGAACACTGTGATAACATGCAAAGTCATGATAACGATAGATTTACTTTTCCAAACAAAAATACAAATTTATTTTTTACAGTTTTTTTGTTCATCCCCGCAATTGGTCGATTGCAAGCCTGGCAAGTTGCGAATTTGAAATATGGTCTTAAGCGTGCACGGTAACTCGAGTTTCTGGTGCACACGCCTGCACATCAACCTACCACAAACTGTCAAATTTCCTCAATAGACTTTGAACTTTATGCCTAATATGATTGACAATGTATTGAAGAAAATTGACAGTTTTGGATAGGTTGATCTGCAGGCTTCGAAAGATTTCTTAGTAACAAACAACTACAATATCTCGGCCATGTGGTGCTTTTCAGTTATGTTCATTATCTTCCAGGGTTCCCTATCTGTCATATTCGGGACTACACAGGTAATACCTGTATGACACCCTGTATGTATTGTGTAAAATAATAGTAGGTCTCCGCTCAGCATTATATAGCAGAGTATTATGTAAAATGAGCCAACACCTTCTCGATCCCTTGGACAGATTGCAGCGTCGCGCTGAACGCATTATCGACAATGCAGAAGTGGCAAATACTCTTGAATCTCTGCAGCAGCGTAGAGATGTTGCGTCACTCAGCGTGTTTTACCGCTTATACCATGGCGAGTGTTCTGAAGAGCTCTTTGACCTCATCCCATCTTCTTCATGAAGGAAGCTTCATAGCAGTACACGTGCTGCTCTTCGGAGTCACCGCTTCACTGTCTCAAATATCCCATCGCGCATCTGGACCCCATTTCCACATAACATCATGTGGGATGGAGTCATTTGCCGAGCTATCTATAAAAAAAAAAACAAAAAAAAACACAATACAACAAAGTAAAAAGAAAGTCAAATAACTCAATTATGTATCCAGCCATTGTCCCGTTCAACACAAAGTGTACTTCACCTCATCCAGTTACAATACAGGCCCTTGTGAGCACCGCTAGATTAAATTAATCTGTAGATCAAATTAAATTAATCTCAACATAATCTGACTTAATGAAATTGATTGAGACGTTGTAATGAAATTTATAGTAACTAATCCTCCGCGCATTAACTGGATTACTTCGGCAAGTTACTTAAAGCGTGTAGGTGTGGAAATCTCTATTGAGGTTTGTACCATAGAATACTGGCCTTTATTCTGCCTTTGCTGTATTTAAGTTATCATACTCACTTAGAATAAAATGTTTTTTTCACTTAGAATAAAATGTTTTAGGCTCGTTGAATATAACAAGTACATGTGTGATAGAAAGGGACCAATAAATAGACGGGATTGCGTTCATTTTATAAGCAATTCATTAGAACTAACTAACAAGACAAAAAAAATATTTTTGACCTTCGTCTCCTCTGTTGTTAAGTGATGGTAAGGCTTAAGGTGGAAGCTCACTTCACCCAGAATCCTCAATTTCTCAATAGAACACAGCACACAGCACTGGCTATCTTATCTCCAGATGCCGGAACACAACAATGCCACGACCATTGATATTGTGAAGGTAATAGCTGACCAGGCGGTCAAATAAGCTCTACCATCTACGGAGTACCCAAACATGTGCCCCCCGCTGGCAATCAAACCCGAGACGTCTGGGTTTGAGACCGGTGGTCTTAACCATTAGACCACAGAAGCAGTTAAGGTGAAGTTAATGAGACTACGATGTAGGGCTATGCTACGAACTTAACATCTACGAGGCATCTAGTCACGAGTCAATGTGGTGGTAGCTGTCACGTTCAATAAAATTGTTCACAAACAATAGCGACACTATTATTGTAAAATCCACAGTTTTTGCAATGCAAATAAATACCTACTGTGTAAACCTACTTCTATAGCACGTCAATAGAAAGAAAAGGTAAAGAGGCGAAAAAAAATCTACATACTAGTACTATAGAGCTGGGGGTCGATTTTCAAATGTCACCAGAGATCTCAAAATGAAAAGTGACGTTTGAATTATCATATTGTTAAACGTGTTCATATAAAATTATTAAGTAAAAATAATGTACATATTATATTATGCATTAAATATCTATAAGTATGTAATTGTATAATTTAATAATTTACTTACAGAAGATGGAATGTAGTATTTAAGGAATTGTAATAGGTATTGTAATATTTTTGAATGAATTGATTTTTTTATTTTTATTTAATATGATGGAAATTGTTGTTGTTGTATTTTAAATAGGCCGCATTGGGATTTACCTGTAATGATAGTTATAAGAGGAAATAAATAAATAAATATTTTTTTCATTATTTGCAATTTGATTATTAAACTGCATACCGTTTGAGAATTTTCGGTGTCATAATAAATAAGATACCTTGAATAAAAGAAAGAGGAGCACTAATAAATCGACATTATAGCGTAACTATTAGTCACTGGTTCAAAATATAACACTTCGAATGACATAGCTCAAAATTTTACCCGCAAAATATATAAAGCAATTTTTTCGAATACTAAAGTACAATTTTAACACATTTGAAAAGCGTGCAAAATTCGTATAGTTACACAATGGAAATACGACGGCTCCCAAAGTTTCATGGAACCGAGTATAAAGGTGATGCTCATTTCAAAAAACACGGACAAAGGTCCGGACGGCAGGTGGTCGGTTTTTCCCAACATTCGGCCTCGCCCGGGCTTTGACGATGCCAGAATAGCAAAAAATCGTGTGACGTATATAAAATATCAATATATGGAAATGATCGAGCGACGCAGTTTCTCTATACGCTAATTTATTTCCTTGGAATCCCCGGTTAACATCACTGAGATTGTTGTCTACCATTGTCTACCAAGTAATTGCTCTTTAAATGGAATGGAATTTTTTTATGTGAATAGAAATTTAACACTTTAGCCACCCAACAAAGAGTACCTACATAATTGAAAGATTCGTGGCATTAATAATAATTTATATACAACCTCATTAACTCTATGTTTATACCACAAATTAAGTCACAGCCAACTGATAAGCAAGTGTTGCTAAACCGATATTATATTATCAATATACCACTGCGTACTTTTTCGTAGAGCCTACTGCTGCAGTAGGGGGGCTATTCTTGGGTAGTGTGCGATCTTTGGTGGCTTTACCCTACGGATATACAAGCGTTTTTTGTATATTATTTTATTCAGAACATTGTTGGCGTAGCGATTTGCGCATACATTGCCATGGCAATACCTACGTTAAATAGATTACCAAATTGAAATAACCCGAGATCTTTTGTACTTTGGAAGCTTTTTTGGAAGGCACTTTAAGTCGTAGGTCCAGTCTATGTCATCTTTAAAATCCACACCATATTTAGTCAGCGTGGTCCATATGCTATTGTATATATAGGAAGCCCAGCTGTGGGACGTTCATTGGCTGATGCTGATGATTTTATTCTTACAAAAAAAAATAACTTTAGGTTTTGCCCGCGAGACTTTGCTCGCGTGCTTCTACACGACTTGTGCTTGATGGTAATAAAGACCATCTTATAAGTAATTGTATTTGTATACTCAGTGATGCTGTTTTCAGTAAACGCGCTCTTGACTTTATTCGATTTTAGTATGTCATCGTTGTAAATAATACATATACGAGTATAAAACAATTAACAGTGTAAAGTTATAGGTACTCTCCAAAACTCAATTCATTTTTACAACCAAAAACAATAATTCAAGTTGAATTAACACTGAATAAAAGGTATGCTGTCGACAATTCAAACGCATACATCAATTAATCTTCGGTTTCATTACTGCCGCGAAGGGCTAAGCCCTTTCGTCATTGGCAGATTGAGCCCTACAAAGCAGGCCATAAAACAAACAATAAAACCCAAACAGCCGAACGATACTATCGTTAAATTGTACTTTATGGGCTTAGGAGTGACCGTGGAAAGACTTCGATACGCTTAATTTTCCTTCCTGTGAGCAAATCAAAAGTTTACGGCCTCAAACTTGCAAAATCTAATATTAACCGGTGGTAAACTGGTAAGGAACTTGATAGCGCAGTGGTTATCGCGCCCGGTGTGCGATTGCTAAGGTTAAGCAACTTTCGCAGAGGCCGGTCATCGGATGAGTGACCAAAAGTTTATCATCTTGAGCTTTTCCGGGCTTCGGAAGGCACGTAAAGTCGTTGGTCCCGGCTGCATCAGCAGTCGTTAACAACCATCAATCCGCACTGGGTAGTACCATTAGTTATTCTGTGCCCCAGCAGTGGGGACATAAAATGAGCTGACGATGATGATGATGATGAAGAAACTGGTAAAGTAGCTGCTATTTTTGCCGCCAAGGAGTTTATCAGAGGGCACTTGCTATGTTCCAGTTTGAATGTATTAAGTCTAAAGAGAACATGTAAAGAGGCAAAAATTAGACCTTCATGGTCGGCAAAGCGCAAATTAATAACTAGCTATTAAGAACAAGTTTTTTTTTAAGAAAATAAAGATTTTTTTATTATTATTATTTATATAAAGAATTACAAAAACACAATGATGAAAAAATTTCCACGAGCAGGATTTGAACCTGCACCCTTCTGACATACCGGGTCAGGTGCTCTTCCAATTGAGCTATCGTGGTTCTAATTCGTGGAAATTTTTTCAACATTGTGTTTTTGTAATTTGTTTCGCAACAAAATTTGCGTTAAAATTATATACACAAAACATAAAACATTTTATATAAATAATTCAAAAAAATCTTTTTTTTCTGTGGTATTTTAAGTCTACTTCGCAATTTACAATCTGAATACTGCGGAAAGACTAAAATAATTTTCGATCGTTGCTAAACGGGCTATAACTTAACAATACTACAGCAATAAGATGAAACGTGTTTACTGCCTACAGGCAATGAAGCGAGAAGGGTTTTGGTTTATAATCTCAGTATTTTTTTTTTTTTTGAGAGAGATTGCTGATTGCCGCTGCGGCATTTTCAGCTTCGCCGGGCTTTTTTGGGGGCGGCGAGGAACGTAAAGGGTCCCTCAAGCCGTGTGAAACGAATCACTTTCAGAGGTTATCTAGAGGGAACGGCATCGCGCACAAGTGCGCGTCCCCGTGCCCTACTAGATTCTCCGAAGGGTTCGGAACGGATCGAGGAGCGGAGCAACCCGAGGGCGCCTCTAAAGGCACGGACCTCGGCTCGGGTTGACCGGGCCGTGGAGGAGGAGAGAACCGCCCAGGTACATGTCTGTACCTGGTGTAGAGCGAGCGTGAACCGGTTCTTCGTACCCTTGTTCTACGAGTACGGTGTCTTGGGCCTAAACTGGTGTGCATGTTTAGTGTATTCTGTAAATGTGTGCTGTCATTTAGAGGATCGGGCGGGGGGGCGTTCGCAACCGTTATGGGATCGTCGGGGTCATCTAGGACGTGCTTAGGACGCCTAGACATGAACCGTTTTGTTGGTGGAAGGCTTCCAACATTATAGTTGGCGGCCACCACAACAAGCGGGTTAGGATGGTGGGGGGCGTTATCAAAGTAATCTCAGTAGCTTTGCCTTTTGTTTTTAAATCGCCGTATATTTTCTACAAAACTTAGAAAGCTTTTATTTCTTTTTATTTGAAAAGAAACAAAATGACTTCTCGTTAACATCAAATCACTTACAACAAGAAAAAACAACAGCTTCAAATTAAACGGCACTATGCCAAATTAATACATCCAATCAATATGGACCGCAAAAAGGTAGAACGGCTGTATTTACTGGCAACACAGGTGTACAAATACAGGGTGCTTCATAAATAGTCAAAGAGTATTCGTGTGGACGTAATACCAACGGTTTATTTAGGACATTGCAAACACTGCCCTCAACCAATTGTGGCATTGTACGAGAAAAATCAACTAATAGTCATAATATGTATAGGTTCGTCATTTTCTGAATAAAATACTTGTATATTTTACTCTTTAACCGCTTTTTTATGTACAAAGGAATTGGTAATGACTGTAGCTTACGTTATAATGTAAAGTATTTACGAAGCATTAAAAAAAATGATTGTTCTAAGTATTAACTAAATAGAAAGTAACTTTTTTTGTATTTTGAATTATTTAATTTTCAAATAATTATAACATTTTAGTTGTGTTTTAGTAAAACAAAAAAGAAAAAGAATAAACACTTTCTTTGAGTATAAAGTTTGGCCAGCATACTTACTACTTAATTAGTAGACTTTTACCATTAAAATTTACATAGTTTTGACGTCAATAAATACCAGTATATACTTTATTTGAAATTCGTAAATTCGTAGAATGTAACGATATTCACATCTTTTCTTTCGATACCTAGAAGAATTTTAAGAACCCAAAAAATAGCCACATGTCGAACCTAAGCTTTCTGTCTACTGTATCGTCATGAACAAAAGTATAACTAACTATACAGTTTCTTCACGATATACAGAGTGCTTAGTGTACGTTTTGTTTACTATCCGTATTTATTCGATTACGTTAACGAACGATAAGAGTCAACATTTTCGCCATACAAATTTTCGGTTTCGTTTTCGTAATCGATAGTTAACAAAACTCACACTAGGCACTCGGAGAGCCGTGCATTGTAGCGTGCCGCACACCCGCTAGGCCCAACATTACCGCGAACTCGAAAATGCATTACTGCGACACGTTTTCGCAACTGCAATGCATGACGTTTATTGTACAGAGGACAGTAGCCCGGGAGCCTATTCCCGGGATTTCGACGCGAATGGGAGAATGGGATTGAGATGAGGCGCGCGATGAATTCTGAAACGTCCGCAGTTATCGTCACGTACTACGCGACGGGCTACACGAACTTTAGCTCTCCGGCGATGTTGTCTTTATTTTTAAGTTTTATTTGGAATAAAGTTTCGCGAGCTTCCATAATGCCTTATAAACAAGCTTATGATTTTATGCTGTTAGAGATGGTTGGTAAAACAAATTGTGATCATGAACAACTCTGACAAATATAGCATACCTATTTGTTATTACTTAATTATACTTTAAGTCATATTTTTTTTTAAATTACTACAACAAAATGATCTCTTGCTTTGTGCAACCATAATACCATCCCTTCTTTTATCACCTAAGTTTGACAGGCAAAACTACAAACTTATTTATCTCAGGCTCAGTATATTTTACAGGAAAATTAAAACGAAACTTCAAATACTTTTCTTGTTTTCTCTACACAAATTTTGTGAGAAAAGAGCCAGGCAGGCAAGGCATTACGGCTCAGGGACTACAACTTCCGCCATTAATAATTAATAGCTTCCACATTTTTCTCCGCTTACCTAAGAATAAGTATGCAAATTCGTCTGTGCTGATTAACATCCAGAACAGATGCCAAAACTCCCAGGTGCATTCCCGTTCTAGATTGAATTTATCGATAACGTGAAGCAAAATTATCCATGAATATAAATTGGTTTTAAATTAGGGAATTAACTCCCGGTCTAGTTCCGGCGAAGTATGAGGCGAGCGCCTCAGAGTTTTCCGTAAGAAAAGTGCGGAGTTGAAAATAAACAATAGATGAAATTGGTTCCCCCTGTTGCTTTGAGTTATTCACAAACTGGAAAGTTTTCGAACGAATTCAAACCGGCTCTACATTTAAAACACCTTGACTATTATTTGACGTTCGAGCTTTGTTTCGACGTTACTGCTGTCAAAGTTTACGTTTTACGACAAAGATACCTTACAGTAACAAGATTATAATTATGTTGATGATAATTTTGATAATTATAAATAGGTAATAATGAATGTTTTTAATCACTCTGAATTAGCTAAACGGAACTTCAGCATTCCTGTAGTAAATATGTAGAATCCTTTTTGTACCTAAGAGAGCAGATGGTTTACCATGAGCCAGCTCGCGTGTATATATACGCCGCTTCACGCGTCACGTTTTCACAAATGCAATAATACTGTTGTGTTCTAAAGTTAACGCGAACACTACACATTGAAAGGGAACACTCGCGTTTATTTTATACATTAATTAGCTGACCCGGCGGACTTCGTACCGCTTTGACAGTTTCCATGACAACACTACAAACAAATCATTTTCTATCGGAAAAATTTCAAAAATACAAAAAAAAATTAGGGGGATGAAAAATAGATGTTGTCCGATTCTCCACCCTAGCCGATATGCACGCTAAGATTCACGAAAATCGGTCGAGCCGTTTCAGAGGAGTTCAATAAAGTGCACCGTGACACGAGAATTTTATATATTAGATTTGATTTAATGTTTATCCTGATGATGACGGTTCGAACCCTTTGCAGGGTCCGAGGTCACGGGGAGACTGAAGTGCCGGTCGTCTCATAATTTATTGGTAACTTACATACTCTCATTTAATGCAATAATACAGCTTTAAGAGTTAATGATAAGGCTCCAATATTTTTTTTAAAATTTTAAGTAATTTTAATACTAGACAGAAACTACTGATTATAGAAAATTAACTGCACTCCTTACATAATACGCTTACACATTGCCCTACTGTTTGACGAACCAACCAACAACAAGGCTCGTCTCAGACGGAATTACTTAAACAATTAACGCAGCTGGAGCGGCTCGAATAAGCAATTACTTGTAAATTGTGCGGTGTTTGCTATACTAATGCGTTTACATAACAACCGGTGGCACTACATTCAACTGCTGCTTTCATTTGTTCGAAGTTCGAAGACATAGAAGAGCTGGTTAATAGCTTTTCAATTAAACAACAGTTTATCCGAGCAAAGCCTGGTCCGAAACGCCAGTATATACGTTAAAATCGAGCTTACGGAAATATATGTTATAATTATAACACTTTTTCTATACATAAAATAATCAATAATAGCTCAATATTAATATTTGTATTAATATTTTAATTTTTTATATTATTATTATTAATTATAAATAAAAGTTCAGAACTAATCATATAAACCCACTAACTTTCAACTATAGAAGACGAAATAAATAACGTAAAAAAAATATTCAAAAAAATTTTTAAGGACCTTAGGGGCGATTTTTTATCTCACCGGTGCGGTGATCTCAAAATTAAAAGTGACATTTTATATACTATGAAATATAATTATTTTTGCATTATATAAAAATTGATTATTAAGATACATACTGAGCGCTCTGCCACTCGGCCATCGAGGCGTTATTTATTTTTAAACTTTCGTGCTTTGAATTATTTTGTCGATACAAAATTTGAGACCAAACAAAGTCAGGGCCTGCTTTATTAATATTCATAGCAAATTCAAACGGGTCTGCTCGTTTAAATGTAGCGTACATTGCCAGTGGACCCTTAACTTCGGACATAGTTAAAAAGGGTTTGATAATGCGGCCGTTAAATGGACACCGCTAATCGGGGTTAGTTAGCCACAGATTGGCTCTTTGACCAATATTAAACAAACATGAAAGCTTGTCAATGTAAAAGTGAATAATAAATGCATGTTAAAGTACTTGTATCAAACTATAAGTCCTAAATAATTATTCAGCAGATACATAATCATGGATGGATTTACATAACTTTACGCAAATTTTGTTGCGAACAAATCACAATTTAGAAAAGTATTGAAAAAAAATCACGAGCGGCATTCGGACCTTCTGATATACCAGGTCCGGTGAGTGCGAGTTTAAATTCCACTGAAAATGATCGTAATTTTTTTTTTCCATTTTCTTTTAATTTGGGAAACAAACAATTATATAAAATCAATCAATCTAAACTGAATAAATGAATTTGAATTTTGAATTTTTTGAATTTTACTATCCGTATTCATTCGATTACGTTTACGATAACGAAAATTAGTATTGCATTGAAGCAGTGCCTCCTGGCGACACACGATAACAGTTAACATTTTGTCATACAAATTCTCGTTTTCGTTAACGTGATCGAATTGCGAATGAAAATCGCATTTTGCACCCAGAGCTACGATAGCGTAATTGGGAAGCGTACCTGACGGTACGGTATATTATAAGGTGCGGTTTCAAATCCCGCTCGTGGATTTTTTTTAACCAAACACTTTAATCATGATTTTATTTTTAAAAGACACACATGCAAATTTCATTAATGGCATTAATTCATGATTTATTCTGAGAAACACAACAAAGTCAACTTTTAAGTAGTCTTACACGTCGAAAAATGTTGATCTTACCAACAACCGATCCCGGTTAATTTTACATTATGTAGGTAAATAACGGCAAGTTCTACATTGTACATATATTTTAGATTTATAAACAATCAGATCCAAAGGAACCCACATAACTCAATATCAACCATTTGAAACAAATTACTCATTCTAATTTCAGGAGCAAATTAAGACTTCGGAATCCGGTTGAAACGATTTCTTAGTTTCGTAGTTGTAGGGTTTTGTTGAAATTTCTGTAAGCTCTAAATTGAAGTATGAAAACTATAAACTTTTCCAATATTTTTTCTATCTATTAAAGTTTTTTTTTCCCCTATTAATCCACCAAAACAACTCACCTGTATACATGTGAAGCTCACCTAAAGAAAACGCAAAGAGAAAAATGATTTCCGCATTCACTTAAGCATTTTCCAATAGCGTTGCTCGCATCTCTCATCAAGTGCTTTTTGTATGCGGTCAAGTTTCCGCAAGTTCTAAATTATTGATATAGTGTTCCGGCATTCCGTACATGCACCCGTAAATTTCAAAGCTGACTGCCTCAGGCTCTATGATAAATTATGGAGTAACCTATCCGCCTGATTGTACCGGGAGTTCTTACGTTTAAGCAAAACTGAGAATGTTTCCAATCGGAACATTTGCTTTCTTTATGACGACCTACGTAGCCGAGTGGTTTGCTGAGGTCCCGGGTTCGATTCCCGGTCGGGTCAACGTCGAAAACGAACTACGATATTGTGTCGGGTCTGGGTGGTTGTGGTACCGTCGTTGATTCTGATTTTCATAATACAAGTGCTTTAGCTACTTACTTGGGATCAGAACAATGTATGTGATGTTGTCTAATATTTATATTTCGTAAGTTAACAATATCTTGGTTTACTAGGTTTGGTTTTGTTGTTTTATCTATTTAGATGGTTATAATGGAACACCGTTAGCTTGCTAGGTAGGCGTTTGGTGTGATCTTAGAACAATGACTTAACGAGTCTTCCGGTGTCTCAATAGCTCAGCGATCAAAGCATTGGACCGGTTATCCAAGGTCGTGGGTTCGATTCCTACTCGAGCTTCCTGAGACTGGGTGTTTTTTTCTTGTAACTATATATAGCATTGTGAATGCAAACTTCAAAATAATAACAATAACTTTATTATTCTGAGGGTGTGATCACGTCCGCTCACCTCAACGATTGGCGGACTAGTGACGCGGACTAGTAACATTCAAAAGTTATTTAATAAATTAAATAATGCAATGTGGATTTTTTCAAAACTAGTTAAAAAACTAACTATGCTTAGATACTAAATGGCAAAGTAATTACATCAATTGATCTGTCAAATAAAAACAGCTTATTTAATTCCAAACATTAACACCAAATACTAATAACAGCACTTTAGCTAGACCAAAACATTTGGCATTTGTTCACCCTAAACACGTAACGAAATAAACTAAAATGTGCTCAATAAATACTCATTTGATGGAGCATTAAAGTGACGTTCAAATACAATTTCTATGAAATAACTTCGTTTTGGCAGGTGCTAATAAGGCTCTCTATTGGCTTACCTACCATCTACTCTATTTACTTTTATTTTAAGATTATGCTACTTGCTAGAGCTTGAGCTCAATGGTTAACGTGCCCGGCCAGTCATCAGATGGGTAAACAAAAATGTATCATCTCGAGCTCCTCCGTAAGGCACGTAAAGCCGTTGGTCCCGGCTGCATTAGCAGTTCGTAACAACCACTAATCCGCACTGGGTGGTTTATGACCCGTTCTCCCTATCTATCCATAGGGAAAGCTCGTGCTCCAGCAGTGGGGACATAAATGAACTGGTGAAGTACTTAACGTATGCGATGTGTGATGCTAGTTAGAACTAAGCGAGAAGCTATGGAGAGGTTGTAGGTTAGAAGTTTGACACTTTAGCTGGTTGGTTTGGACGTGTTTTATTCACCGTTCAATCACATTGACGAAAATGTAAATATGTATTGCATTGAAGCAAAGAACGACATATCGTGGTGAAAAACGAGGTGAGTCAATATTGCCATACAAATACAAATTCTCGTTTAAGTTAACGTGATCGAATCTATACTAATATTGTAAAGAGGCAAGTTTTGTATTTTTGTAATTCAAAAACTACTGGACCGATTTAAAAAAAATCTTTCACCATGCGAATGTTACTTTAGCGCTGAAAAACTTATGCTATATTAAAAAAAGAAATGTCCACTCGTGCGAGTCGGGACGGGCCGCTAGTGGCAAATAAACTTGCACTCAGCACTATGTCCGTAACACAAACCTGTTTACTGTGTTCTCTGATGCAAAGTTTCATTAAATATATAGTAGTTACACCAGAGTTCAACACTTTGAAGTGTTACAGAATGTGAATGGGCTTGAGCCCATTGATCGACAAAGTTTTCGTCGTCAAAAAATAACATAGATTTTCATTGAAATTCTACGGGATGACAGCTGGGAAACAGAAGGTCTGTATGCAATATATAAGGTATGTTACTGACCCCTATTTTTAATGATTAAAGGAAAAAAATGACGATCACTGGTTCCTGTCAAATATATTTGTAATGTTTTTACATAAAACTAAGTCGACTCTATGCGGAAACGTAATAATAACAATGCACTTAATGGAGATTTCTATACATTTTTTTTTATTTAGAACGACTAGTTTTTTAGTTTAAACTGATTTTTCTCATGTCAGTGGCTGTATTGTCTTTTATGAGAATAAATTTCTTTAAACCTAAATAATCGTGGACGAATAGTTAGTTTGAAAATTATTTTTAATTTAAAGACTTGAGTGTATATTATAGAAATCTTTAAAGTGTTACAGATTTTGTAATAAAATACTACAATATTTCGGGTTTCATTAATAGCATTAGCTACTGCATATTAAGACTTAGTTAGAGTCTTAGAAAAAATATTACTAGAATGATAGAATTTATTATGTTTGTTGATGGAATGTATTCTCGCCCCGCTGATGTAATGCCCACTTCAGGCTCGAGACTATAAAGAGCTTGTAAGCGGCTTATTGGCGTTTAAAGCTTTTAAAACATGATCACACAGTTTCTAACTTATCGATAACATTATAAGTATGATAAAGTTTAAATAATTTGTATAAACGACAGCAGTTCTGTGTAAAGTGTTGATACTTTAATACTTCAAAATAGTTAATATTTTTTATACTTCTAATCAAAGACGTAGCATAACCTAAGTAATTCAAAAAATGAGGAAATGTTGACGTTTAAAAATGACAAATAATATACAATTAGGTATGAATACTTATAGATGGCTAACCAACACAAATGTTGCAAACTTTTGAAACTATCTATCTGTTGTAAAAAGTATACCACATTACAATATTGACAATAAAATGCCGGCCCATCATGCTATATCGTAACAATTCATTGACGAAGAGTGTATTAAAACATAATTACTCCATTATATTTTTGTACAGCCAATCTCTCTGTACAATCATCAGAATAATACCCAATGGATGCTTACAAAATATTGAAGGTTTTTTGTTCACGTACTCCAGACATTTCGACAAATACTAGGTACTTACGCGCAATAAAATATACGGAGCGTCGAGTAAAAATGTTTTTATTCTTTTGTGGCACGAAAACGCAACTCGGGATATTTATTAGAGTTTTGCCTGTCTGAATATTTACGGCGTATTTGGACGGAGTAAATAAAAAAAAAGTCATTACCTTTTAATCGATGGCCAGTTGGTAACGCGCTTGGTCTGCGATTGGTGAAGTTAAGCTACTTTCGCATAGGCCGGATATCGGATGGGTGACCAAACATTTATCGTCTCGAGCTCCTGCGTGCTTCGGAAGGCACGTAGAGCAATTGGTTCCGGCTGCATTAGCAGTCGTTAACAACCACCAATACGCACTGGGCCCGCCTGGTGGTTTATGACCATTTCTCCCTGTGGTGTTATCGCTCGTGCTCCAGCAGTCAGGACATGGATTGAGCTGGTGATGATGACCTTTTAATGATTATGAAGAATACTAAAGTATTTTCTTAATCACATAGTGTTAACTAACTAACTAACTACACAGCTGATGGAATTAATGGATGGAATGATACAGCTGCTTAGCCTAATTGGTAGTCTGGCCAAGATTGCCTAAAAGGTCGTCTTCAACCCAGCAGGGGAAACGTTGACATATTCTCTTAAATATTTATAATTTTTTTATAAAATACAGTGAAAAAATTAAACGCCCACCCGACCCAGCCAGGAATCGAACCTGGGTCTTCCGCAATCCGGGCGGCTGCACTGACCGCTATGCTACCGGGAAGGCTGACGTAAGCGCTGAATTTTGTCACTGCTTTTTAATGTTTTTAGAGTGCCCGGATTGCGGAAGACCCAGGTTCGATTCCTCTGTTTAATTTTTTCACTGTATTTTATAAAATTTAATAAATATTTAATTTAGCTTCAGTGCAGCAATTAGCACTTGTAAATAAAAATAAGTAAAAAAATAAAAAATAAAAAAAGTAAAAATTTTCTCTTAAATATAATTTGTTCGTAATATTTATAACATTTTCACAATACAAAGGGAAGGGCTGAAACTTCTGCCCCATTATAATCACATAGTTTCTTTCTTCGTATTTTGAAACATTAAGTAATGTATTGCTACTGTACACTTGCGTACTTGCTGCTGAGAAAGAGCATTAATTTTAAATAACGAAATTTACGCATATTGAATGACTAATAAAATCTCATCAAGCGGGGTTCATGAGAAAAGGCCCCAGCCGAGATGATGATGACAGCTATCAAGTACTTACAAATTATCAAATGAAGAACAATTTAAAAATAGGTTTTATAGTTTATAATTATAGTGTATACAGATTCAACGCTCATTGAATCAAAATAGAAACAAACGCTAAGTGCTTAATAAGAAATTAATACGACAACGTCAATGTTTGAACCTAGAATAGCTCCAATACAGCTTTATCCAAGAACAAAGTAGAGCTAATTCCAGAAAGACACAGCTCATCCTAAACGGGAGCCAATAGATTGACCTGCCATAATCCCCTTGATTAAACCAATATTGCCCGCTAAAATTATTATTTTGCACCGAACTGTTTACCCGTAGTTTGGGGAAATTATTACCAAAGTTACTAATCCGTTAAATAGGTCTGGTAAAGTCATTATTGAGTTGCCGTTGCTTGATGGTATCACTGCTTGAGCATCTATAAGCATGCCTTGAATATCTAATATCGCTTAAAACTCATTATTTAGTAAAAGGTTAAACTCTTAGCCAAAAGATAATTTTCTGAAAGTGGACTTAGCCAATTAAGTCTACTTACTTGATGATAATTTTAGGCTATCTCTACTGTTAAAAGGCTTGACGTGAAAAAAAAAACTGACAATATTAACTAATTAGGCATAGAGCCTATTTTCATTTTTTTTTTCTGTACATTGTGTGTTGCCTAATATAATATACATTTTTACTTTATGTGTGTGTGTTATAATGTGTTATAATTACAATAATTTTAATAAAGTAATTTTCTAAACAAAACAAAATTATGAAACAACTAAACAATATTGTCAGTTATTTCTTTTTCACGTCAATCGTTCATTCTAATCAATTTAATCTACCAATTACAAAAACACATACGTTGAAAAAATTTCCACGAGCAGGATTTTTTAAATTTTTTCAACATTTGTGTTTTTGTAATTTGTTTCGCAACAAAATTTGCGTTGAAATTATATAAACAAAACAAAACAGCATCTAAATGCTTTACAATTTCCCGCATAACATAGCTATTGGCACTGCGCTCGTTTTAATAAGTTTTCTTCGAGAATTTGTCATTGATTGCTGCTTCTGACGTAAACCTTTGGCATTAAGCTAGCATCATACAAAGAAATAAGCAATAACAACTTCGATTGATCTGAGTAATATCACATTTTTTACTTTGACATTTTCGTCATTGGCATTTATATTAGATACTTCACCAAACTGTGTCTTAGATATAATGCGAGGAATTACGTGGAAATGCTATATTTAGAATAAGCCGGTTTGGGTATCATGTATTTTCAGTAATAATATTCCATAGTCAATGGACAGCATCAAATACTTTTAAAATATTTTTGTTGTGTTGTTCCCACTTTAAAATATTGAACCTATTCAAGTTATGCTATCGTCTCTGCAGTCTACAGCATAATTTTTTTTTTAAACGTTTGATACTATTTGTCGTTATAACTCTACAGATCTTATTAACTAATAGAATGCGATTACAAGGCACAGCTCCCCAGCAGTCAATTAACCGACATAGCGTCAGAAGCAAGAGTGTCATAAAATATAAAATGTGGCCGGCGCATCAATCAATGCGTTAAATTGCAGCGAAGATCCAATCGAGCCGACGACGCCACCCGCTGTCGTCTGACATACCCATTTTACACTCGCTTGAACTTTATTCGCTCCGATTCCAAGATTTATATTTGAAAACTCGTAAAGAGTTTTACACGGGTTTTTAAATATGAATAGAAGCTAGTTATTGGGTGCGATGGAGTATTTCTTAACACTCGATTACGCTTTATATTCGTATTTGATTTCTTATAATTCTTGTGTATATGTATATAATACTTGCGATCATAACACCAGAGTTTATGGTTCTATTTAATTGTACGCAAATTTTGTTGCAAACAAATTCCAATTTGAAAAATGACAAAGTGTAACGTTATATATAATTACACTTTTATATTATTGTATGTAAATATGTGTATGTATGTATATACATTATGGTTATATAGTTTAAGTATGTATATGTATCAGTAATCAGTCCGTAGAATAGTCCCGCAAACTTTCGTTCCACACCACAGCTACGGTTGGCTGGAAGAGATCTCTTCTAGAGATAAGCTCACCTTTGTGTATGTCTTGTATAACGTCTGTTTTAATGTGTGTTTTATATGTGAAATAAAGGATTAAATAAAGTGTTGAAAAAAATTCCACGACCGGGATTCGAACCCGCACCGATATGCCAGGTCAGGTGCACTACCAACTATATTATCGTGGATCGAATTCCGCTCGTGGAAATTTTTTCAACACTTTGTCTTTTCATCAACCCAACACATCAACCTATCCATATCTGTCAAATTTCTTTAATACAATTTCAACCATATACTTTAGGTATAGAGTTCAAAGTCTATTGAGAAAATTTGACAGTTTGTGGTAGGTTGACGTGCAGGCGTGTGTACAACAGATTTGACTTTTAATCGTTAATACTTGGAATTCTCGGCGGGAAAGTGAAGAGTCATGTTTGCGGTTTTGTTTTATTTTCTAAAATTTGTGTCATGTCGAATATTAATGTGAAATAATGTTGGATTACTAACCGTTAAGTGTTCGTGAACGTTTCACTTTTCAAATTCCCTCAAGAAGGCCGCGTGAGGTCTTCTATAAATTCTATAATAAACATTTCCCCCCTAACATTTCTACTGAGCTACTCAAGGGGCTGGGGGTAAGTATATTATTTCTCATTTCTTGATAATAGTAATAACGAATATCTTCATCATATACTAACAAAAGAAATATTATCTATTTATTACTATGTATAACTTGTAAGAAAATTACTTTGATACCGGCTAAATGTGCTAACCGCACAAAGCCATCAACTAAAAGAATAAAAACTAAGAAATTAAAAAAGTAAATATTTTTTTAAATCCACACACAGTTTCAATATAAAGCGTCTGCTTGTAACGACACTGAAAGAAGGTTGCATCTGTGAAGAGCTTCGATTTGCTCAATCGGGAAGCTATTTGTCGACGACGTCGACAGCGGGGTTGTTTGCCCCGTCGACGACGGTGCTTAGCGGAGAGAGCGCTACTTACGAACAGAATTATTTACAAGCCAAATGCAAGGCCGATGAGTCGGCGTTTGCTCGTCTTTTTAAACGATTTTCATTTTTTGCATAGTCTTTTTAACGTCCCGATCCTCTAAATACCACTACAAATTTACAGAATACACTAAACATGTCCACTCGCTTAGGCCTAAGACACCGTACTCGTAAAACAAGGGTACGACGACCCGGTCACACGCGGTCTATACCAGGTACAGACAAGTACCTGGGCACTTCTCCCCACCCCCACGACCCAGTCAACTCGAGCCAAGGTCCTAGCTTTTAGAGGTGCCCTCGGGTTATTCCGCTCCCGATCCGATCCAAACCCCTTTGGAGAATCTAGTAGGAAACGGGGACACGCACAAGTGAGTGATACCATTGTGTATGACCGCGCGGCATTAAATAAATATGGAAGAAGACATCTATATACCTATATATACACATATAGAAAAATCAATTGCTGTTCGTTTGAGTGGCTAAAACTCGAGAATGGCGTGACCGATTTGGCTAATTTGGATTTTGAAATATTTGTGGAAGTTCAGGGAAGGTTTGAACGGTGCGAAACATAAATAATAAGTTTAGGAAAATACTAAAAATGACAATTTACCAATACAAAATTATTTGTTTGTTTTGTTGTCATGGGAACTGTCAAAGCGGTACGAAGTCCGCCGGGTCAGCAAGTTTCAAATAAAATATACATAACACTTGTCACTTATGTACGGCGCACCCTTAACGTTTAGCCGTGATCAAGTGAGCAAGCTGGGGTATAGTGAGCTGAACGTAGTTTTTGTACCTACTACTAACTTAACTTTAAGACTGTAGCTATCCTTCAGTTTCCCATGATACAGGGTGAAGTGCGCCTTATCGTCAGTTGTCATCAGTTGGGCCTAGCGCTTCACCAAAGAAAAACATATAAAAAGTCGTCATCATCATCATCATCATCAGCTCATTTTATGTCCACTGCTGGGGCACGAGCCTTCCCTATGGACGGACAGGGAGAACGGGCCATAAACCACCACGCGGGTCCAGTGCGGATTGGTGGTTGTTAACGACTGCTAATGCAGCCGGGACCAACGGCTTTACGTGTCTTCTGAAGCACGGAGGAGCTCGAGATGATAAATTTTTGGTCTTCCATCCGATGCCTACTTCTTAACTGATCTTTAGTATTTGTAAAAATATTATGATCAGATGTTAATGACGGTAGTTGTTGACATTGAATTGGCGCCTTTGGCTTTCAAAGTAAAAAAGTAAGTAGTGTTGAATAGTTTCGGCGGGCTGGTTAGAACCACGACAGTTCAATTGGAATAGCACCTGACCCGGTATGTCAGAAGGGTGCAGGTTCAAATCCTGCTCGTGGAAATTTTTTCAACATTTGTGTTTTTGTAATTTGTTTCGCAACAAAATTTGCGTTGAAATTATATAAACAAAACAAAACAGCATCTAAATGCTTTACAATTTCCCGCATAACATAGCTATTGGCACTGCGCTCGTTTTAATAAGTTTTCTTCGAGAATTTGTCATTGATTGCTGCTTCTGACGTAAACCTTTGGCATTAAGCTAGCATCATACAAAGAAATAAGCAATAACAACTTCGATTGATCTGAGTAATATCACATTTTTTACTTTGACATTTTCGTCATTGGCATTTATATTAGATACTTCACCAAACTGTGTCTTAGATATAATGCGAGGAATTACGTGGAAATGCTATATTTAGAATAAGCCGGTTTGGGTATCATGTATTTTCAGTAATAATATTCCATAGTCAATGGACAGCATCAAATACTTTTAAAATATTTTTGTTGTGTTGTTCCCACTTTAAAATATTGAACCTATTCAAGTTATGCTATCGTCTCTGCAGTCTACAGCATAATTTTTTTTTTAAACGTTTGATACTATTTGTCGTTATAACTCTACAGATCTTATTAACTAATAGAATGCGATTACAAGGCACAGCTCCCCAGCAGTCAATTAACCGACATAGCGTCAGAAGCAAGAGTGTCATAAAATATAAAATGTGGCCGGCGCATCAATCAATGCGTTAAATTGCAGCGAAGATCCAATCGAGCCGACGACGCCACCCGCTGTCGTCTGACATACCCATTTTACACTCGCTTGAACTTTATTCGCTCCGATTCCAAGATTTATATTTGAAAACTCGTAAAGAGTTTTACACGGGTTTTTAAATATGAATAGAAGCTAGTTATTGGGTGCGATGGAGTATTTCTTAACACTCGATTACGCTTTATATTCGTATTTGATTTCTTATAATTCTTGTGTATATGTATATAATACTTGCGATCATAACACCAGAGTTTATGGTTCTATTTAATTGTACGCAAATTTTGTTGCAAACAAATTCCAATTTGAAAAATGACAAAGTGTAACGTTATATATAATTACACTTTTATATTATTGTATGTAAATATGTGTATGTATGTATATACATTATGGTTATATAGTTTAAGTATGTATATGTATCAGTAATCAGTCCGTAGAATAGTCCCGCAAACTTTCGTTCCACACCACAGCTACGGTTGGCTGGAAGAGATCTCTTCTAGAGATAAGCTCACCTTTGTATATGTCTTGTATAACGTCTGTTTTAATGTGTGTTTTATATGTGAAATAAAGGATTAAATAAAGTGTTGAAAAAAATTCCACGACCGGGATTCGAACCCGCACCGATATGCCAGGTCAGGTGCACTACCAACTATATTATCGTGGATCGAATTCCGCTCGTGGAAATTTTTTCAACACTTTGTCTTTTCATCAACCCAACACATCAACCTATCCATATCTGTCAAATTTCTTTAATACAATTTCAACCATATACTTTAGGTATAGAGTTCAAAGTCTATTGAGAAAATTTGACAGTTTGTGGTAGGTTGACGTGCAGGCGTGTGTACAACAGATTTGACTTTTAATCGTTAATACTTGGAATTCTCGGCGGGAAAGTGAAGAGTCATGTTTGCGGTTTTGTTTTATTTTCTAAAATTTGTGTCATGTCGAATATTAATGTGAAATAATGTTGGATTACTAACCGTTAAGTGTTCGTGAACGTGTCACTTTTCAAATTCCCTCAAGAAGGCCGCGTGAGGTCTTCTATAAATTCTATAATAAACATTTCCCCCCTAACATTTCTACTGAGCTACTCAAGGGGCTGGGGGTAAGTATATTATTTCTCATTTCTTGATAATAGTAATAACGAATATCTTCATCATATACTAACAAAAGAAATATTATTATCTATTTATTACTATGTATAACTTGTAAGAAAATTACTTTGATACCGGCTAAATGTGCTAACCGCACAAAGCCATCAACTAAAAGAATAAAAACTAAGAAATTAAAAAAGTAAATATTTTTTTAAATCCACACACAGTTTCAATATAAAGCGTCTGCTTGTAACGACACTGAAAGAAGGTTGCATCTGTGAAGAGCTTCGATTTGCTCAATCGGGAAGCTATTTGTCGACGACGTCGACAGCGGGGTTGTTTGCCCCGTCGACGACGGTGCTTAGCGGAGAGAGCGCTACTTACGAACAGAATTATTTACAAGCCAAATGCAAGGCCGATGAGTCGGCGTTTGCTCGTCTTTTTAAACGATTTTCATTTTTTGCATAGTCTTTTTAACGTCCCGATCCTCTAAATACCACTACAAATTTACAGAATACACTAAACATGTCCACTCGCTTAGGCCTAAGACACCGTACTCGTAAAACAAGGGTACGACGACCCGGTTCACACGCGGTCTATACCAGGTACAGACAAGTACCTGGGCACTTCTCCCCACCCCCACGACCCAGTCAACTCGAGCCAAGGTCCTAGCTTTTAGAGGTGCCCTCGGGTTATTCCGCTCCCGATCCGATCCAAACCCCTTTGGAGAATCTAGTAGGAAACGGGGACACGCACAAGTGAGTGATACCATTGTGTATGACCGCGCGGCATTAAATAAATATGGAAGAAGACATCTATATACCTATATATACACATATAGAAAAATCAATTGCTGTTCGTTTGAGTGGCTAAAACTCGAGAATGGCGTGACCGATTTGGCTAATTTGGATTTTGAAATATTTGTGGAAGTTCAGGGAAGGTTTGAACGGTGCGAAACATAAATAATAAGTTTAGGAAAATACTAAAAATGACAATTTACCAATACAAAATTATTTGTTTGTTTTGTTGTCATGGGAACTGTCAAAGCGGTACGAAGTCCGCCGGGTCAGCAAGTTTCAAATAAAATATACATAACACTTGTCACTTATGTACGGCGCACCCTTAACGTTTAGCCGTGATCAAGTGAGCAAGCTGGGGTATAGTGAGCTGAACGTAGTTTTTGTACCTACTACTAACTTAACTTTAAGACTGTAGCTATCCTTCAGTTTCCCATGATACAGGGTGAAGTGCGCCTTATCGTCAGTTGTCATCAGTTGGGCCTAGCGCTTCACCAAAGAAAAACATATAAAAAGTCGTCATCATCATCATCATCATCAGCTCATTTTATGTCCACTGCTGGGGCACGAGCCTTCCCTATGGACGGACAGGGAGAACGGGCCATAAACCACCACGCGGGTCCAGTGCGGATTGGTGGTTGTTAACGACTGCTAATGCAGCCGGGACCAACGGCTTTACGTGTCTTCTGAAGCACGGAGGAGCTCGAGATGATAAATTTTTGGTCTTCCATCCGATGCCTACTTCTTAACTGATCTTTAGTATTTGTAAAAATATTATGATCAGATGTTAATGACGGTAGTTGTTGACATTGAATTGGCGCCTTTGGCTTTCAAAGTAAAAAAGTAAGTAGTGTTGAATAGTTTCGGCGGGCTGGTTAGAACCACGACAGTTCAATTGGAATAGCACCTGACCCGGTATGTCAGAAGGGTGCAGGTTCAAATCCTGCTCGTGGAAATTTTTTCAACATTTGTGTTTTTGTAATTTGTTTCGCAACAAAATTTGCGTTAAAAATTATATAAACAAAACAAAAACATTTTAGGATTTTAGGTTCAATACATGGTAAAGAGGTTATTAGTTTTGTATAAATAATCCTGTATAGTAGGTACGTAGCAAGTGACACAGTTCTTGTCAAAGTACTCCAGAATAAACATAATTGTATACATTTCACGTTCATTTTAAAAAGATACTCGAGTTTTTGACTCTGCAATATGCATTTTCCATTGCATTCCTTTTTTTCAACGGATTATTCAGCAGCAGTAGTCTTACTTTGAAAGCAAATTAGAATCATGTCGGAACGCGGAGAAGGCAACGTTAAGTTTTAATAAGGATTGCATAAACATTTGCACGTATTGTTTTCTAAAGTTTACGCGAACACTACACATTGAAATGAAACAACTTTTACGGATCTACTCGCATTTATTTTACACATACACATACATTACATTCCACACAGGGTCCGTGGTCACAGGGAGACCCTGCAAAGGGTTCGAAACGTCAGGATAAACATTAATTAAAACTAATGTGTAAAATAAACGCGAGTAGATCCGTAAAAGTTGTTTCATTTCAACACATATTTCAATCTAATTCATGATCTAAGAATTGGGTAGGTGACTGATTAGAATAGAATAGAATTTATTAGTCAATTGAGAAAGTTTTAGCAACTGTCAAAATTGTAAGGGAATGGCAAACTATGACGTCACCATTTTGTTGAGTGTTTATTAATAACATTTAACGTTACAAAATATCATAAGGTCAAATAAAAAATAGGTCAACGTTTAACTGTTACGTGATTTCATTTATACATTGAATGTTCTAGAATTAACTATTGTTTTTGTCATCAATCACAACATGCATAAGATAACCTGTCTTTAACATAAGATAATCGGCCCGATAACCAGAGGTCCTAGGTTCAATTGCCGGGCAATGCAATGCGTATTTCGAAATATCCGTTGCATAGCCCGGATTTGTGATCACCAACCCGCATTTGGCAAGCGTGTGTGAAAAGATTTATACGCCTGATTATAGGATAACAACTTAGAAGGTGGTGCTGTGTGGACAGTGTAATGTTGTTTTTACGAGATATCTTCTTCTTTTTCTTTTTCTTCTCTTATTTATGGCATGTTTTGTGTCTACAGCCGAACACAATTCTGCCAATATCACGTAGGTAGCCAATACACGGAAGGATTCATATGGAATAAATTATGATTTTGCGTTTTTAAGCAAATTTACCAAGAACAAGGACAACACAGCATGCTTCAGAATAATTTCTAATAAATATAATACACACACACACACACACACACACACACACACACACACACACAAGAAATACTTATAACTTGATATTGTTTACTGACAAAAACGATATTTATTTATTTTTAAAGTTGGAGAATTTACCATACTTAGAATGCATTTAAAATTAGTGGGACGGGGAATATTTTGAGGTAAGAGATCGTAGAGGGAGGGGGAAAATTTTAGACAGTTAAAAAATATGTGGCCTGTTGAGCCTTCACCTAACCCACAATCGCAAAAGTAGTGCTTTGTGGACAGTGTAATGTTATTTTACGAGATATCAGTAATAATAAATGGTGAAAAGTGACAGGTGTCATGCGTCAGTGCTAAGTGTATGTATGTCACATTTGTCGACCAAACTGACCTCAGGACTCCTGGTACACTTATTGTTTTTGTAATATTTTTATTTTCACATAGTCAACTCAATAACATAATCCACAATTGTATTGTTTAATTTAATTTAATTTTAATGATATACAATATGTTGTAAAGTGTGGAGCGTTTTTTTATTTTTGTAGCCTCCCCACAGGGGGAGTAGAAGATCCACATTACAACAGGTCCTTAAAGCTTAGGCTTTCTAATGACAGTGTAGGAAGCCAATGATAGGGAGAATGCCACATTGAGGAAGAACAAAGGGAAGATCTTCCTCCGAGCTGGGTGGTACAGCTCGGGGACCGAGGTGACGCCGCCACATCACTCCCCCCCTGAGACCGGAGGTCGATGTGAGTGTGCTTAGCAGTCAGTGCGTCAGAGCTTGCAAGTGCCAGTGGAGAGTGCTGCTGCAGGATGCCCCAGTCTACGGTGAGTCGAGACGGGTGGGGTGTAGGCGCGTTGCCAGCGATGCAGTGTGCTGCTCCTGTCTGCGGTGAGTCGAAACAGGTGATGATGACGGTGGGTCCGTCCTCCGTAATGAGTGAGAATAATGAAGGACACTGAGGAGTTCCTTTAGATTGCAAAAATATGTATAGAGGCCCTACTTCTACAGTTTAGAACGGGCAGTAGCAGATGGGCTGAAGCAATCCTAGTGGTAATGGGTAAAAAGCTTTGCATTTATAAAGCATGCGGCAGACGCGACCCTTAGTTAACTACTAATAACTATCAATGATATGGAAATCCACCATCAAAACCTTAGGGAGTATTTCTCAGTCCTGATGCTCGCAAAAAAGCTAAAGTAAGAGGCTGAGTACAGCAGTATTTGTTTTTCCTCGATTCCAACGAAACGAATTAACAAATTGGAAAGTAAGCGAAAAAAAATCAGCTCAAGCTGCATCGTGAAGTTTGTTGCGCAAATTCTTTAAGATATGCGAGCTCAGGCCCACATGAATATTCACAATGTCTCATGATGAACGGGAAAAGAAGTTGAAAAAAGATTTTCTTAACGAAATAAACAATGACATAATTATAAGCTTTTGTAGCTCATCAAATTTATAACAATAAAATAATGTCAAGTCAAAGTACAAAAAAAATAATTCAAATAAACTTTGTACGAATCAAAAGTAAGTACTTTTGAATCGTACCAAACATTTTACCAACTACTCATTCTGGAGATCTATCTTTAGCTGTGTAGAATAATGGGCAATGGGCGCAAGAAATTGCACAGCTTCTTTAATCTCCTAAATAACATTTACATAATATATATATATACATATTTAGTTACACCTATTGACATCGCAAACAACAACAAACTACAATGACAACATAAATAAAATAAAAAATATTTCAACACTATATTCGGTATGCCTGCTACAGGAACAACGCCGAAATCATTTATCTACATCATTATACATTCAAAAGAATATTTTACCATAAAACAAAAGCGGCTGAGGCGGCATAAAAACAAAGTTACTTTTGGCAAAACTTCTGGTGTCGCCTCTCACGAGTCCGCATTCAAAGTATTTATGTAAAGCTTTACCTTGCTTCCGAGCCATAATCAAATATTTCTTTTTAACTAACTTATTCAACAAAATAAATGCTTTAAATTAACGAGTTAGGCGCATCAAAGTTGTTTATAAATATACAGTGAAGAACTTCGTACGCATCGCTATTTGTATATCTACTGGCACAATCAGTCAATAAATATAATTTTATCGTGCTCACAATAACTACGAATATACAAGATTGTAACCAAACGGCTGGCTTCATAACAATGTTTGTAGCATTGTTGTGTTCTGATATTTAGGGTTTAGATGGCTAGTTTGTCCATAGTTGAGGAATCCGGGTGAAGTGCGCCTCTGAATTACCGTAAAATGAACCGAAAGACAAGCACTTCGCGGTGAACAATTTTCAAAATTTTATTATTTTTGAATTTATGCAATTCTATATAGGTATAGTTACAAGATAAAATCTTTACTAGAAAAATATATCAACCAGCCGTAGGAAAGCTCGATTCCCCACTCAAGCTTCCCGAGGATGGTTGGTTTTATAATGTGATATTCAAAATTGTTAAAAGTTAGAAAAGCAACTTATTTTTCTGTTTATTGAACTCTTTCACCCCGTTATTTTACTGTGTTAAGTTTTGTTTAGACTATGAAGAGTTTAATTTTAAGTAAGTATAAAGATAAATACCCTAACTAAGTATAGGCAGTATATACACAATTTCTATGTACAGTTTTAAGTTATAGTATCTAGAAGTTTTGAAATTACAAAAACAGTCCTCCTGAAAAATTGGTAAGTCTATAATTAGCATGTTTGTCTTCTAGACCATCGATATATAAAGATGAAAAGTATAATTTTCTCACGGGAAGTACAAAAGACTCACCCATGAACTTGATTAAGAGGGCCCGTATGGGATAAAAGCCTGAAAAATATCCCTATTACTCATGCCGTGTTACTGGGCGGCTAAACGGTTTCAAAGCGATCGATGCTCAGGTGTTTTCATAGATGCTTGTCATTGGTGATTGCATCGAGGGGATGTGTGTATTATTGAAAACAAATGGATTATAATGTGTCCAAGAGACGGTTTGAAGGTTGATAGGGAAGAAATTGAAAAGCTGTTAAGCAGAGTGGTTGTTACTGTTCAATGTTCTTTTATCTATTATCAAAGACGGAGATAGATCAGAAATTAAGTGGTTTCAAAACCTGAATTTAAGATAGCCAGTACCACTAGTTGAGGATCCCGGTGAAGTGCGCTTCCATCATTAGCCTTATCATCACTTAACATCAGGTGAGATCATGGCACTGTACTTACCCGTAAAATATAAAAAAAATAAAAAAAAACTTATTTGTCTGAGATGATGATGACGATAATTATTTTTTGTGAAATGTTTACTATATACCTCGAATAAACGTTAAATCTTGTTAAAACATTATACCTTGTAATTTAAAAAATTGTTAAAATTAATAAAAGCAACTTATTTTTCATTTGATTGAACCATTTTACCCCGTTATTTTACTCTTGACTTAAAATTTTATATAGACTATAACCAAATTTAAAAACTTCCTTTTTTTAAGTCGGTTAACAAATAAGCACCGCTGCAAACACAACTCTGTACTCTCCTGCCAAGGAGGCTAGTGTCACTGCAAAATAAAATAAAATTAACCACAGAAGATAAAATTGAGTAGAAACAATACACGAACCCCAAAACAAAACACAAACGCTAAAGTTCCTACGTAACACAACACAACACAACGGCATCAACAGTGTAAGGTTGTGCTGTGCAGTGTGTTGACACATTATCTTGGGACCTCTGTCGACGCGGACTTAGCTCTTTGTCCTGTGGCTTAAGTTATCTCCCAGCAGTGGCTTTATTATAGCCGCGCTAATCCGGTTAGAGGCAATTGTATCGAGTGTTCTAGTTGCCTTAGCTGGTAGTTCACAATAGAATAAAGAACTCTTTTCTAATTACGGGATGTCTGCTGGAGACACGACCGACGCAGGACAAAAAGCAATCGTATTTAAGAGAGCACAGAGAAAACTTTGTGAAAGATTGGAATTCTTGGTGGGATAATCAAAAGTCATGTTTCTAGTTTTGTTTTTATAATAGAAATTGTGTTTTACCTATGTTTTCTAAATATTGATATAAATTAATGATTGATTATTAACGGGCAGGTATTATAGATCGAGCATTGGGTATGGCAAATGAAACAATAGAGTGCAACGTAATTTTTTTTTAAATCCTTGTAGCAGTTCGCGTGAGCTCTTCATAAAGTACCTACAACATCTTTACTGAAAGTTAAGGGTTTTTTATTATCATAGTGATGTACAGTTATAAATAGTACTTATATTTGATTATATTATTCTTTTTTTATACCTAGCTCGACAAATGACTCCACTCCATATTATGGTAGATACTACAAGAAGTTGGTCATATTATTATTTGTAAATTGCAAACATAAATACATAACACAATTATTGTTCTCTTGATTATTTTTTATTTAGTGACCGCATCAACGACGCAACAACAATAACCCAGCTTATGTTCATAAATTAATTTAATTTATTTATTAAAAAAAACACAAATGTTGAAAAAATTTCCACGAGCAGGATTTGAACCTGCACCCTTCTGACATACCGGGTCAGGTGCTCTTCCATTTGAACTATCGTGGTTCTAACCAGCCCGCCGAAATTATTCAACACTATTTACTTTTTTACTTTGAAAGCCAAAGGCACCCATTCAATGTCAACAACTACCGTCATTAACTTTATTTATTAAATTAATTTTTTATTTATTAATTATTTATTTATTAAATTTAATTAATTTTAATTTGGTGATTATTACGACCGCAGAGGTTAGCCCAGTAATTATTTGTGTAATCATTTTTTTGAGAGAGTTTGCCGGTTGGCTTTGGCGTAATTTTCAGCAACACCGGACTTGTTAGAACCCCGGTCGCTGAGAAACTTAAAAGGTGTAACGAAACACCGTCAGAGGTTTTATAGAGGGAATGGCATCACGCACTAGTGCGTGTCCTCGTTTTCTGCTAGAATCTTCGAGGGGTTCGGTTCGGATCGGATTTGCGTAATTGGTCAACTGAACGAACACCAAATTGATGATATCATTACCAATTTAGTGTTCGTTCGTTAAATTAAAAAAACTAAACAATTAACTTAGACAAACTTTAAGCCTTTAAATCTGCTATTTGTCGCTATTCCATGGAGCAGAAAGTGTATTGTTTTGATCAAAGAGTTTGCATTTAACTTGCTATCCGGACCGTTTTAAATATTATTACATAGGTGTTCGTAAAAAAACATCCGTCTCGTCTGGTTCGCGAGCACAATGGGTATACAGCAACATGTCCAAAGCAAACGACGCCATTCTGCGCAGTCACGTGAGTGTACTAAGTGAGAGAACAGTACTTTTATTTATCTCCTAATATTTGCCAACCTTTTTTCTGTTCACTCCCACGTAGGTTGTAGTTCTTTTACGATTGTGAGGCGTGCGAGATATATCACCTCCTTTAGCGCCTTTGCCGAGCGAATGACGAAAATTTTATGGTACAACTCACTGTTCAAAATAACACGGAGGAGCACGACGGCGCAGTGGTTAACGCGCCCGATCTTTGCGATAGCTAAGGTTAAGCAACTTTCGCAAAGGCCGGCCATGGGATGGGTTACCAAAAATGTATAATCTCGAGCTCCTCCGTGCTCCGGAAGGCCCGTTAAGCCGTTGGTCCCGGGTGTATTAGCAGTCGTTAACAATTGCCAATCCGGACTGGGTACGCGTGGTGGTTTATGGCCCGTTTTCCCTATCCATCCATAGGCAAGTCTCGTGCCCCAGCAGTGGGAACAAAAATGAGCTGACGAAAGTAACGCGTAATCGGATGTATGCTTTAAATAAAATTGTACATAAAAATACTAAACGCCTAAGTACTCGATAAAGTTAAAGTTATAATGCCAGTTTATCAGTGTAACGTGGAGTGAGTTAAGTTGTAACCAATGTTATTTTATCGCACCTATAGATAAATTATTAAGTTGTTATCGAAACGTACCATAGTAATATTCGAGGAAAAATACCCATAGACTTATTTTCCGTCAAGAAAATATATATGAAGTAAAAACTGTTAGTTTTCCTCATTAGGCCTTACAACATAAAAATCTAGGCATATAATATAACGAAAGCTTTATATTGATTTTCATAAATTATTTGAAAATGCAAATACCTAGCAACACTAGGTAGATAGGTCATTACGAGTTAATACGATAGAAGTTATATTTTTATGGAAAACTATCTTTTGCTCGCGGCTTCGCTCTCGTAGGCTACACGACGTATCAGTATCATCAGTTTAGGAACAAGTCATATGTATATGTATATGTTGTCAAGTTTAGAATCAGTCAGGACAAGTCATATGTATATAGATGGTTCTATTCCGACTTCTGCGCAACGCAGAAAGGATGGAGGTAGTTTCAAACGCTACAAATGCCATCGCTAGCAGATTTGTATCTTTTTTAAACATTGCACTGCATTTGACTCCAGTCCACATGATGTTCAAAGGAGTTCAGACACGAAGGCAAATGGTGCAGCGTGAAAACAACGCAGCATCAGTTACCCTCACTCTGCCGGCCCACAAGGTGCATCACGCCTCGTTTAAAGGACCTCGCATAAACGGTGAATTCGTCTCGTAACCTTTAAAAAAACAATCTAGACTTACCAGAGTGCTGTTGCCGTACATCGTGTCGTAGGACTCCGCCTTTGAAGCGACATTTCTCAGCTTGCAGGGCTTCTTCAGCGGCGGCGGTGGCTGCTTGTGCGGTGACGGCTGGTTCACGTGGTTCGAGCTCTTCTCCTTCACCAACTTGCTGTTCTGCGTCAAGTTGTTCTTCGTAAAGTTGCCCAGCTGCTCGAACATACTCGTAAGGTGCTGGGACATCATTTTGACGCAGCTTTTTATGACACTTTTTAGGGAAATATCAGCCGAAGCCGTAAAGGTTTTGCATCTTTTGTACACTGATACTGGTTTATTTTTTAGATTTTTGTTGGTTACATGGTTTTCTAGCTGGAGATTGGGAGTCGTCTCTTATTATAAGTAGGTAAAATGTGTTAAATAATATATATAAAGTAATCAACCATAAAAAAATAAAAAGAAATGAACATGTCCTCTTGTTTAAATGTATGTTTTCGGCTATAGTTTGTGTTTTTTTCTTCAATGTATTAGTATGTCAGAAAAAAAATCATTGCTTCATTCGAAACCGCATAACGAATTTCGAACTAATTACAAAATGTATTCATGTTTCGCAGCCACTACCTATATTAAAAAGCCTACTGTTTTCTCTGCACATTTTGATGAAAATCGGTTAAAAACAATGGAGTCCGTAATAGCCATGTCGTTGCCAATTTACGTCTAAAACAGACATGTTAATCTGGTTAAAATGCACTGTCTAGTTTTGATAACATTTCATACATTATCGTAGGAATATTCCACATTCCTATTAAATTTCATAAATGTAATAAAATTACTGTTTTTCCCAAAGCCTTCATATTCTCGAGCTTTGAAAGAGACTTTAAGCTGTTAGTTCTAAAGTTCAAGTCGTAACAATAATCTACGTCACGTACTTAGGCAGGACAGATACGAGCTTTTGCATCTAATAATAATGAGAAAAGTGGCAGGAAAGAGGAGACTTGGTAGCCGAAAAAACTGTCGTGGTTGCGAAACATTCGGGATTAGACAGGAATAGTGAGTGAGTGAAAACTCTTTCGCCTTGCCAAAAACAAGACCGAATATGCAATGCTGACTGTCAACCTTCAACTAGTGATAGTCAGAGAGGAAATTAAAGAAGAAAAGACAATGTTTTAAAACAAAAGACGTAAGATAGACGTCCTAATGTAGCGACTGTAGAAATGTGTGCCGTTTAGTTAACTCTGAGTGTAACTGATGGAAAAACACTAATTTCTTTCAACATCGTTTTAACGAACATAAATAACGTACGCTCTAATAAAGGCTCGTTACCAAAAACGTGTACAAGTTTTGTGTTCGAAGCGTGTTTCCTAAATAATGTCGGTAGGAACGGGTCGAATGGGGCCGCGTCGCGCGAAACAATGACGCCGTGCCGATAGTGTCACCCGGATCCGGCGCTCCCGCTGCCGGCGAACTTGGCTGTAGGGCTGCCACCCAAATATAGCCATATGTATAAATAAAATATCTAATTCATAAAAACTTCTACGACTCCAAGTTGCTTGGTGGTAACAGAATCTGTGGGAGGAGAAAAAGACATGCTATGCTTTAGAATCGGCAACGCGCTTGTAATTCACTTGCTGTTGTACTGGCACAATAAAAAGCATTTCAAAAATTAACCTAATGTTGAGGATTTATCTAATTAAAACTTTTTATGAACAAATTACATTTAAGTATTAAAACACAGTAATGAAACATAACATAACTACATTAAAAAAAAATATTAAGATAACTAAAGATAAAATAAAACATTTAAATAAAAAATGTCCTCCAGCTGTGGGCTCATGGGAACGGTCCCAAGAATGCTGACAACATTACCTCTTTGGATTGCCAAGCTAATAGGTTGACAGGGGTGGCTGCCAGCCCTCTTGTCACCGGAGGCTTCAATAAGGCGAGCACTCAACTCTTTATCAAGCTGCTTGGCCTCTGGCCCCCATGGACCCAGTCTCCACCGCAAACGGAACAAATAAATAATTTGAACCCAGGTTTGCGTATTAAGCCATTTGCGATTTTCAGCACTTACCGCAGCAGCCCCCACATGAAGTGAGGTGGCGCGTACATTTGAGGGAGCCACGGTGTCAACACAGGTTGCATCTCTTTTTTTTTAATAGAGATTGCTGATTGCTTCAAACGGCATTTTCAGCTTCACCGGGCTTGTTTGGGGGCGGCGAGGAACGTAAAGGGTGATTCCCTCAATCCGTGTGAAACGAATCACCTTCGGAGGTTTTCTAGAGGGAACGGCATCGCGCACTAGTGCGCGTCCCCGTGCCCTACTAGATTCTCCGAAGGGTTCGGATCGGATCGGGGTTGCATCTCACACCAACGACCTGCCGAGCTTCCAGTACCCAATGGTCACCCCGTAAAGTCTCTTGCCATCGCTGCGGCTGCGCTGCTTGCCAGACATACCACCTAACTCTAAGACAGCCGGTATACCGGTGGCAAAAGCACTGCGGATGATGCTGTTTAAAGTGGATTGACGCAGCATACGCCCAGCACTGCGAGCGCATGATAGGCCATAATGGCCAAACCCGTCAACAGCTTCTCCACACACGCAGCGGTGCGGGTGGACTACCCTGGCACCTAGACGAAGACCGCCAAAGTGAGAGATGGCCCGTCCAACAAGGTACCAACATTGGCAGATGGTAATGCCTGGAGCCAGTGGCCTGACTCTCTCTGGGAGACGGCAGTAAGACGAGCGAGCTCTGACATATCACTCGAAGTGGATTTTTATCCACTTCCCCCTCCCCCTCCTTTTGCCCCTCCAGAACTTGCTTGCACAGTGGCTCGTCCCATTGCCTCTGAGATTGTGGTAATAATGGTAAAGTAGAATTTTGACAGGCGGATAACCAGGCGTTACTCGCATCAGCTTTGCACGACAACTCTACGGAACCCAAAGATAAAATAAAATAAAAATCACTTCATTTCACTGATACACGTTAAATTTATTCACGTAAATAAAATAAAATTATAAGTCCGCAAGAAAAGTAAACAATTATTAAGAAAGACACGCAACACATTAAATATAAGGACCGCACAAAAACACGCCGCCGTTATATCTACATACACTGACAAAACTGAATAACTTTGGTCATGGGTTAAAGTAATGATAAAAATATTTCAGCATGAATTATGTTTTTGATTAAACTAGAATAATACCTTGGCGCTCCATGACAGCCCTGCACGAAGCTTATGAATAAACTTCCCAAGCCATTAGAAATATACAAATAGAAGATTGTTAACAAGATGTAAAGTATTGTAGAAGTTATTTAGCTCGCGTCTTATTGAAGATAGATATCGTATGACGTTGTGAGAGATATTTCTATTACTCTTTACGATACCCCAAGTATATGAGAACCAACACATGAGAAATTTCAATAAATTTATAGAATATAAATTGTAAAATGTAATTTAAAATGTATCGTGATATACAATATAATATGTATATCAGACTTTCAATAAGTTTTCTATTTTGCAAAAATCGCAAAGTTATCTGATATTTATTTTAAACTAGCGGCCCGTCCCTGCTTCGCACGGGTAGTTTTGGTTTTTAAGCGCTAATGTAGCATTCTAATGTTGAAAGATTTATTTAAATCGGGCCAGTAGAGAGTGGTTTATAAGGGAAAAGAAAATTTTTGTTCTCTCCATAAGAACCTTTCCGCAGACTTCATCAAACACAACAAAAAAGAAATCAGCCAGTTCATCTGTTGTCGGGTTTTGCGATTAGCAACACATTTAGCGATTCATTTTTATTTATAGACAGTGGTAGATATTATTGATAGATAGTGGTCACCCGCCCGCTTCGCTGTGCGAATATAATAGATCAATGAATGCTAATCAAAATAATTATTAAGTTTACTAACATCACATCCTATCATTTGCACAATCTCATGTTCTTACTACATACAATTTTTCATCAAGAGCCGTCACCCGCCCGCTTAAACTTGTGAATAAAATTTCCTTTTTTTATAGCCTATCATTTGCACAATCTCATGTTCTTACTACATACAAATTTTCATCAAGAGCCGTCACCCGCTAAACTTTTTTTTATATATAGCCAATCATTTGCACAATCGCATGTCCTTACTACATACAAATTTTCATCAAGATCGGTCAAGCCGTTCTTGAGTTAAAAGTGGACATACAGACCAGACAGACAAAAATTTTACAAATCATAGAATTGGTGTCAGTGAGTCATAAAACGAATATTTATCCCAAAGTTTGTCAGAAAAATTGCAAGTACACACAGAGCCTACAGATTTATATAGTATTATAGATAGATATAGATAGTATAGATAATAATAAAAGCAATTGTGTTGAAATAAATTCTTTTTTCGAACATCTAAGCCAATCAGATACCTGAAGAAAAATTGTGGGTCAACAGGGGCTGATGATGATGATGATATGTTCAAATCAATGGGTAACCAATCACAATCAATCATTAAGTCGTTATTTTTATATCTTAAAGGATTCAAAAATATATTAAATTTATCTAATAGCTAATTTAATTTTCAGATACGCAATTGCATGGCAAAAAGCAACGAAGCTCTTCTGGTAAAAACTAACTAAAAAATACTCCAGTATTGTGAGTTGGTAAAATACCTGTAAACTTTTGTCTGTAGCTAAAAAAACTTGTGTCAAAAACGAAGGTAAGGAAAAGTCGCATGCAGTTTCACCACAACGTTGATCGAGTTGACTAATTCTGTTTTCCATCGCAGCCTCTATGCGGGCAGTTGGGAGTTGTTAACGCGCATCAACAAGTCGCCAACTCCAGCAGTTTGTGATATGTTACTCGGGCTGTTTCACTTTAGCAACTGTGTACTTACTATTATCCGTAGGTGGATTGGTGTGTGACCTACAAGTGATCAGTCGTCATTATTATTTCCGTCTGAAACAGATCAAAGGAGTTTTACATAGTCCGGTCGTAAGCTACTTCGCTTCCAGCGGCTTCCGATGCTATTGACTATTTCATAGTTCGTTGCACTACACCAAGGAGGTGCCAAGGAGTGTTTCTTCTTCAAAGTCAAAGTCAAATGTTTTTCAATTTAGCTGTGTTATAATTTTTTTTTAGCTGTAAAGAAGAATGGGCGCAAGAAACTCCACAGCTTTAATATAAATTAACGACATCTACAGAATTATATGCCGTTATTACCAAGTTATACAAATTGAAAATAACTTAAAAATATTTTAAATGAGAAATAACTAATGGAGTGATTGGAGCATCCTGTGCAATCAGATACTTCAAAATGTTTTTATTTTGTTTTTTATATAATTTTAACGCAAATTTTGTTGCGAAACAAATTACAAAAACACAAATTTTGAAAAAAAAATCCACGAGCAGGATTTGAGCCTGCACCCTTCTGACATACCGGGTCAGGTGCTCTCCCAATTGAGCTATCGTGGTTCTAACCAGCCCGCCGAAATTATTACAACACTATTTACTATTTTACTTTGAAAGCCAAAGGCGCCCATTCAATGTCAACAACTACCGTCATTAACATAATGTTTTTACAAATACTAAAGATCAGTTAAGAAGTAGGCGAGCTGTTATAAAATGTTAAAAGGTTCAAATCCTGTTCGTGGATTTTTTTTCAAAATTTGTGTTTCAGATACTTTAAATTAAGCTTTTTTATAAAGCTTTTCTTTAATGGTGGTTTTAAATTCATTTTTTTTAAATTTATTTATTGGATCACCAACAGTTGTTACATAATAACAATTATGTGGTTTAAGTTAATAGTGACATATACTTAATGTACAACTACTTAAAGGTGTACTCAGCATGCATTGAGGTACAGATAGTATTTACAGACTAAACTACGTATTTCTAAAACTATGTTGTGTAAGGTAAGTGAATTACTGTTTCATTAAAATAAATATGTGTTAATATCATTAATATCAAGTCTTTTAATAAGACTTGGAACTTTATTGTAAAAATGTACACAATATATACAATATACAAAATATACAAATGTATGTGCAGGCCTCTAAATGAATTATGAACTTTGTGGAGCCTAATATAAGGTACTGCTAGTTTGTTTTTATTTCTAGTGTTTACATTGTGAATATCACTGTTTTTAGAAAAAGCTCAATATTTTTTTATTTTCAATCTCCTACCATTCGTATTGAGCGTATACTTATGTTTTTTATCACAGTAAACATGAGGGACTCAGCTATATCTATAAACTACTACTCGTAAATATTATGGTACTAATTGTTTTGTATGGCTTTCGATACATTCCACAATAACATGAACTTGAGACCTGGCCTAGCAAAATGTTCGAAATGTCATAATAAATATAATAAACGCGAGTAGATCCGTATATAGTGTTATAATAGCTACGGACTGTGTGTGTGTACCTACTAGTTAAAATAGATATTTATTAACAATGCCTTATTTATTGGGAAATCATCTCATAAATGTCTTTTCTTTCTTTATTTATTTATATTAAAGATTAATTACAATTATAAAAAAATACTTTTGCGACAGAGGGTTCGATAACACTCCATTATTGTTTACAGCATGTTTCCTCTTTTTTTTTAAGGATTAATGAACATATTTCTTCTATATACCTACCTGCCAAGTAGAAAAAAAAATCTACAACGTTAAATTTTGCAACGCAATAACTTCAAAAAAATTTAAAAGAAAATTCCACAAGAAAAAGAACATAAGGAAATTATTTAATGAAACAATGTTTTGAAGGGAAATATCTGGAGCTAAACAAAGCGTCCAGAAAATAGGGGGCGAAGTTCTTACAAAGGGACAGATCTTCGGCAAAGTTGGCGTTATCGGGAGAAAGTTGGACGACACTTATCTACTTTCAGTTGGCTCATTGATAGCTGGCTGCGTTCACTTTCCATTTGTCGAACGAATAATCTAAACTGTGGTACAAGGATATTGATGATTTTTATCTTAGAAATATAAAAGATAATGTTTGTCTTCGTTTATGTGTATACCTATTGTGTGGGTACGGTACCTATGTGTAAAATGACTACACTAATGTGTTAAGGACGAAGAAGAGTTAGAGGATGGAGAACACAAGAATCCCAATGAGTCTCAGTACGCTAAGAAAGAAAAACCTCTGCGGGCCCCACTAAGACAAGATGAGTAAGATAAAAAAAAACTTTCCTATGCTCACACCAATTATCTAGCCTAAGAGAAGCTAACGAATTATGAAACTCGGTAAATGGTTACTAGACAACGGATAAACATACTTAAAATACTTAAATACATACTTATTATACATAGAAAACACCCAGACCCGAGACAATTTAGAAAAAACAATAATTTCTAAATTGACCCGACCGGGGATCGAACCCGGGACCTCAGAGATGGCTACACCATGAAAACCGGTGTACAAACCACTCGATCAAGGAGGTCGTATAACATTTATAAATATGACTAGGTATATCAAATGGTGTTGCTATAATTTATACTAAGTAAAAAAAAAAATTGTGTGGGACTTAACTTGATGATGAATACTGTACTAGTATGTACACACGCCTGCACATCTACCTACCACAAACTTTTAAAATTTCCTTAATAGACTCTGAACTTTATGCCTTTATCATATGATTGAAAAGGCATTGAGGAAATTTGACAGTTTTGGATGGGTTGATGAGCAGGCGTCTGTACTGAAACATGGAAATCAATGATTTGATTTGATTCGTCATTTTTTGTTTAATAAAAAAAACAGGCTTTTTTTTCTTAAATTAATTAACATAACTACACACCAAAAGTGGTTAGTAGAACCAAACGAAGTTAGTGTATGAGCGGTGAGCACACACGTCGGATCGCAACGTAAAACACAAACCTCATGAATATCATATTATAATGAAACGTGTTTGGCTTACCTAAACAAGAGTGGCTAGCTGTTGTAAACTCACTTTTGGGCCAAAATTTGTCATTTGAAACTGCTTGAACTATGTCATTTCTTTTTAAAGCTCTAAGGTACACTTAGGTGAAGAAAACTTTACAGAAATTATGCTTGTCTTCACTTACAAAGCATTGCGAGATCATTTAAAAATAAATCATATAGAAAACCTTAAGCAAGAATAGCAAATTAAAATATTAATAAGATCAAGAAGTTTGGGTAAAATGTATGGGTTGACGTTTGAAAAATTTAAGCCAGTTGTGGCATAGGCATACATTACAGAACTAATCGTTTGTATGTGCTTGCTTATGAGTAAGTACCTATTTAAAAAAAATATTGAAATCAAATCTACGTTCTATCATGAACCATTACGAAATATCGCTTTAAACAATAATTAATGAGATAGTTTTTTGTCGTTATTATTTTCATAGATTACCTATCAGAATGTCTATCAATTAAATTCTGTCAAAATAATTGATTCATTCATTGAAAATCTATTTTTAAATTATGGCCATCTTTTATATTTACAGAATACACGACGCAACGCATAAACTGATATTAAATATTTAAATGATTCGATTTTTAATAAATATAAATCGTGGTCTAATATTTAGGTACTTAAACGCACCATTTGAATCCACTAATAGCACCTGCCAAAAATATCAATAGGTGCTGAATGTGGACTAGGCCAGGTGCTATTCGTGCAGGTGCTATTTAGGCGGGTGCTCAAAGTGGATTACCTCTTTTTAATTAACTTTTCACACAAACCAGGCAAAAACTACACACACTCAAAATTACAAACCACTTTTGAAAAAGGAACATGAAACAGACACGCATCGCCTATTTGTCAAATGCCAAAAAAGAGAAATAACTTTTAAATATGGCGCGGCGTTCGAAAAAGTATTCACGTAGAGTGATAATTTATTGCATAAGGGACTTTGCGCGTAGTACAGAAGGCGAGGCGAGGAGTTGATCCCTCGGGTGCAGCAGTTGACAGAATCAACGGCGTTCTAAATTCAGATCAAGAGTATATTGCCGCGGCGAAACAGTACTGTATTGCGCGAAAGGTAACATCGACAAGTATTTGTTTCGGATGTTTTTGGGAGATTTATGGAGAATATAGTGTGTTTGATGAGAATCTGTATATTAATTAACACGTGCAGAAAAAGCTATGTACCCCTTTTTAAGCACATTGCGAGTACGGAGGAGTGTGAGCTCTTGTGGTACAAAGCTTAGTTTGACATAGTTAAAATTTATAATACACTCCTTCTTTTTTATATATTTTTTTTATTTTTTGAGTGCAGAAAGATACATTTATGTATAATATGTGTTACATTACATTGTATGTTATGTGAATTATGGTCGAATTTTGACATCTGGGCGACCACTAGTTTTATTTATAACATAAAAACAAAATCTACATCTTTGTCGTTGTTATCGTTTGATGTAATGTTTGATTTTCTGCTTGCGTTTAATTGATTTTAAAAGCTAACGCTACAAACATTGCTTTTCAAAAATTAACGCGAACTCGATCATTGAAATAAAACAATTCGTATGAACTTACCCGCGTTTATTTCCGCAAACCTTTTTGTTTTATTACGCTTACGTCCATATAAACAGTTAAGTTCGTTAATAAATTACAAATTGTACAACATAGTTGAATCCAATTGATAATGTAAGATCAAAATAAGTGTCCAGTTTAAAAATGTCTATGATTATCACTCAACTAGGGTAGTGGCACCAGTGTTTGACAGGTTCCAATAATCGACAGGTTCCAATGATCGACACCTTTTTCCTCAAATCATTAAAAATGGAGTCACCAGCTGAATTTTGACTTTAATATATACATATGATATCTTAATTAATGGCTTCGCGTTTAGCAGTCAGCCAATTTCAAGTGGTATATTATTATTATAAAAGAATTGTACGGTAGAATGAGTTTAAAATGGAGTCTCACAACACGTGTAACAATTGTATACATACCACCTTCTGTCAAGCTGTCATACAGTAAAGTTTCAATGAAGTCGTATAATATGTTTTGGATAAGAAAACTGGTATCGGACATTGGGCTTACTGTGTCGAACAGACTCTAGTCTGTTCGACACAGTAAGAATAAGAGACAGCCCAGCGTAGACTTACGAACCGACGATGGCATAGTGACATTCACAAGAGTTACTTGTAGCCTAAACTGAATAATTGATTTTGAATTTTGAACACCACTATGATACCCCCAAATCGAACCCTCTCGTAAGATCCGTCATCAAAACTATTATGCCAGTCGTTAGTAAAAAAACCGCAAAGGCATAATATTTGAGTACGTGCTCAAAGCTAATGGCGGCTGAGCAGCTTTACAAACGGCGGGATCATCGGGATTTGCCCGTCACCTACGTGATACGGTGAATGTGTACCACGGTGCAGACACAAAATAAGGAGACGGCAGAAGGTAAGCTTCATACAAACGCATTTTCTTTTGAGAGAGTTTGCTGATTGCCACTAAGCATTTTCAGCTTCACCGGGCTTTTTGGGAGGCGTGAAACTTATAGAGTTCCTCAAGCCGTGTGAAACGAAGCACCGTCAGAGGTTGTCTAAAGGGAACGGCATCACGCACTAGTGCGTGTCCCCGTGCTCTACTAGATTCTCTGAGGGGTTCGGATCGGATCGGGGAGCAGAACAATCGGGCGTCTCTAAAGGCTCGGACCTCGGCTCGGGTTGACCGCGTCGTGGGGGTGGGGAGAAGGGCCCAGGTACATGTCTGTACTTGGTATAGAGCGCGTGTGAACCGGCTCGTCGTACCCTTGTTCTACAAGTACGGTGTCTTGGGCCTAAACTATGTGTGCATAGTTAAGTGTATTCTGTAAATGTGAAGTGGTATTAAGAGGATCGGACGGGGGGTCATAAAACGCGCTCGAGCAACGCACACATAGACAACCTCTTACGGTCATAGAATCTAGACTGTTCCGAGCTGTTTCCGAGATCCGTGTTTGTGCAAGAGGCCTATGTGTGAGTTGCTCGAGCGCGGTATGTGTTAACCTTACCTTCTGGATCCTCCTTATTTTGTAGTGCAGAGTTGGAGTCGTGACGTCATTGTCACATTGTCCTGTTACATGGAGATGACAATTCTCTTTGTACGACCCTTACTCGACTAGTCATAATAATATGTATTGAGTGTAAGGTTAATGTTTAAGTTATTTACTTATAATTTAAATGCAACCTATAACAATAGAAGCTCTTATCTAGGTACATATTTGATGTCTATGAAAGTTATGGTACATAAACGTTTTTATATTTATAATAATAAATATTTGTTGTATAAGCTCCCGTTAAAAGGTCTCTAAATACTTTAATTCGATTGATTGAATCAATTTAACGATTATTGATATCCACTCAATGCATAGGCATACGCATACACAAACTTACATTAACAAAGAAAGAGAAACTAAAATATGTAGATTGAATTGACTAACATTATTAATTAGTAAACTGAAACTGATCAGTTATGTTAATCACGTCTGTATTTAAATACAAGATGTTTGAAAAGGAAAGAGAGTTTAGGTAATGTTAGTTTTCTTTTTTTATGTGAGCTTCATGTCCTACTATTTTTGTTAAAGGAAAAAGTAAGTATAGTACGCGTCATGTAAAAAGAGCGCTGATAAGCACCTCGAAGGTGAGTGAAAATGTATCTTATGTCTTTGTAAAACAGTATAGGTTCTTTCATCATTTGCTTGTTGTTCAGCGCTCTGTTTACGTGACGCGACGTATAAGTAAACTATAACTGTCCCAAAAGCCTCCAACATTGAAATCAGTGGAAGCAAGATTTTTGGTTAAAAAAATATGTATTAATTAGTAAGAGCAGGCTTTATAACGAATTATTCTCCTGTGTTACACAGTTGCAGATGATCATATTATTTAGCCGTCTAACTTATTTTTTAGTGACTTTCAGTCTCAATCATTATCGACACTTATGTTTGGTATATAATTTTTACGCAAATTTTGAAAAAATAGACAAATTCCACGAACAGAGTTCGAACCCTCGCCCCATGACATGCCGGGTCAGGTGCACTACCAACGAGCCACGATAGCATATTGTTGTCAACCCTTAGTCTCTTAGGTGTTAACCCTTTGTCTTTTTATATAATATAAAATATAATATCCTATAAATAATAACATCAACACTATCAGAAAAGCTTTAGAATTGTGTAACCGAAATTTCTTCACAGAATCTTTGGATCTTAGAATCCAAATAGCGATTTGTGCCTTTCTTATGGGGGTTTAATTGAAGTTACGCGATCACTAGACGTAAAAAAGGTTTAAATAACTATTTAAATGGGTATTCTATACATATAAAAGCAGAATACCACTCACTTACTGACTGATTGACTGACAGGCTCATCACGAAATCACAGGAGCTTTATTATCTGCGTACTGAATATTTGAAAGATAGTTTCCGTACGGTAGACATTCGCTAAAAATGGTTATTTTTCAAATTGATTTGATTTTTTAATTTAATTACGGGGTGCGAGTGCGAGATCGCGGGTCGGCCGCTATTGCCATAAGTAATATATAAATATCAAGCAACATATAAAATACTTTTTAGTCCAGAAAAAATATATTATTGAATAATATTCAACCATCACGCGTAAATATAGAACGGATATTGATGAAACTTGGCAAAAAGTTAGCTATTCTATCAGGGCAAGCCTCTCAAAGTTTCATCTCGATATTAGAAATGTGAGTGAAAGTATGTTTCAAAGATTTGTTCATTAGATATCTACGGGAAAAATTTGTATAGGAATGTATTTGAAAAAGAATGCTTTTTTATTACTTAACTAAAATAAGAAGCTACTACCAAAAAATATATATTTTGCTCTAGCTGTTTTTTCTTAGTTTAGATAAGTTTAAATTATTTTTTTAGTGAGTTTGATTTATTTAGCATTATTTTTTTACACGAAACATGAAATAAACCTTTATTGTTAATAAGATTTCTACAGCGTTAATGAATGCTTCGATCAATTATTTTTTATTCAAACTGTTACTTTGTAAAAAACTGAAATGATTTAAGGGAAACTTAAACGGTTCCTCAAGCCGTGTGAAACGATACACCGTCAGAGGTTTTATAGAGGGAATGGCACCACGCACTAGTAAGTGTACCCGTTCCCTACTAGATTCTCTGAGGAGTTTGGATCGTGTCGGGTTGCTAGTATTAGTTTCTAATCATCATCAGCCTATATTAGTCCCATTGCTTCCCACAAGCACTATAGCACATGAGACTTTAAGCCATTTATAGATATTCACGAGTAAAATTAATTATGATTTATTAGTTATTAATCGAATATACGTTACTTGCCGAAATATTCCTTCGCATATTTCTGTACGTTATTTTTAGTTAGTCATTAGCGTCGGACGGCTACATCGGCTACAATTTGGGGTCCAGCGACCACGTAATTGCGGTCGGTTCCACAGACAGCAAACGGTACCAATAATAATTAAGCATCCGTTATAACGTTGTAAGCAAGCATTTTATTCGACGACCTTCGGAGAACATACTAAGCAGTTTCCTCTAATGAGTTTTGAATCGCCCTAACGTGTTATTTGGCTATTTTCCGTTATATTTTCGCAATTATTACTTTTGAACTTTCGTAATTTGTGTTTGTTTATAGATTGGCGATCTGGTAAAGGTCGCGGGAAGCCGCTGGATGCGAGCAGCACAAAACCGGTCGTTGTGAAGATCCTTGGGGGAGGCCTTGGTCCAGCAGTGGACGTCTTTTGGCTGATATGATGATAGATAGAATATTAGCGAATAAGTACTTACTTTATGGTAAACTAAGTATTTAAACGTGTACTTGCTGTAACTTTATGGTGATTTTGGATTAGCTTATCATTGTGCAATGTAATCTAAACTTGGTATGTTGAGTTTATAACAGTATAAAGCACTATAGAAAATATTTGATACTTTATATTGCAGAAAAGAGAACCGAATATTTATTAACTGCAGTAAATAAGTTAATTTAAAAAAATGTATTCGCTTGGCAAGCGCTTATTTAATATGAATACATTTTAAGCACTTTAAAAGTTTGAATTGTCAAGGATTTCTTAAGATAATAACAGAGAGACCGATATATTATTTTGATGTATGTAAATTATTTAAGTTTTATAGCTATTAGGTAGAAACCCTTATGTGGACTCCTCTTTCATTGTTAATTTATCGGCTCAAATCCTCACGGATCATAAATGTTGGAATATAAATTTGATAGAATTTTGTCTATGGAATTTTATGTAATTACTGGCTGGCATTCAGCCTATGACTTTAAAAGCAATAGCTATTAGAATATGTTTGAATATTTTATAAAAATATGTCAAAGGAAAAATTGAAGACTTCTATTTAGACTTTTGTATCGTTTGGAGTGTTAATTTATTAAATCATGTAATTTCATAAATATCTAGTTAAAAGAATATTATTTTGATAGAAATATGTAGTAAAGTAAATAAATAAATTATGGTGCCGTAATTGATAAAGACAGATGTTTTATTGAAGAAAGGATCCCAGTCCATATACATAAGAACATTACACAAGGGTAAGATTCCATCACAACAATAAACAGCAAATCCAAATTATATGTATAATACACCCATCAAAGAATCGCATCGAAGTGAAGGGCACACCGTGTATTCTAGTAAATTATTTAAAATAGTTATGCATGAATAATAAAATTATTATTGAAAAATAAACTTTAAAAAAAGTTTTCAGTGCTATTGAATGTAATAAAAAATGTGGAGGGCATAGAACTAAAAATATACTTAAATTATGAAATATGTTGAATTATGGTATTGTAAACTTTTATTACCTACTCAAAATAAGAGACGACCTTTAAGCGATGACGTAAAAACTTTTTTTAAACTTCGCAAAACTTTTTAGAGGAGTAGCAAAAGTTCGCTGAAAGTTGGTGTTAAGTTTTTTTCCAGTTGTACTGTTCGGATTATATTTATCGCGATACGATTATGCGGCGTATGCAGTTTTGCATCTCGAATGCGTCCGCCAGACACGGAGGCTCCGCGACGACTGCCGTGCTTGTCCATCACCAGTGGACGTTGAAGAAGCATTTCTTCGGCGCGCGCACTGCGCATGCGCCCGCAAGCCCCGCCCCCCAAAACTTTTTCTTCGCACGAAACATGATCCCGTATCAAGTTTTATCCCTACATTGTTTCTTAAATAAAGCGGTATTATAAAGTTATAATAAGTTTAGTTGGAGACCGCTTAATTTGTGCCTACTTTGCATAGGAATTATGCTGCGATCGTTCCTCATGTTGGTTGGTCTGTTGGGTTTTTATTATCAGCTCATCTGTTCTTATTTTTTAATTCAAGAAATGAATGGAACAACTTAAACTCCTTTGAAACGTTATAAGAACAAATAAAGGTTATTATTAAAGGATTTTAGTTGCTGGGATAGCAATAGTGTGAATAGTCGCTAATTGAATATTAATTGTATGAAACTGCATTCTAAAAGTATATGATTATGTCGATTGTACCAACAGTTCGTTCTTATCGGGTCACGCCCTTCAAAGGGTTTTAGCAATGAAACCGTTCATTCGATTGATCGGTTTCTGATCGTGCTGTTACACTGTTCTTTCATTCGTTCGTTCATGCGTTCGTTCGTTATATCTGTTTTAATTGGTAAGTCATTGCTGCGCCGTATCGTCTGGTTCTGATATGGCTCAGAAATTGCGGTTTAATAATTAGATCTTCATATAAAAAATCATCACTAACATAGAATAAGTTAATATTAACACATTGTGTCGTGGTCACTTTAATAAATAAATGTTCTGTTCTATTCTATTCTAAATAAATATTTTATTTATTCGTCCCGGCCTCATTAACAGGTGATAAAACAACTTTCTCTATAGAACTCTTAATTTTGCCTCCCTAAACCGAGACGATAAAATTATTGAATTTGTACGGAAAATAGTTTTATTTTTCGGCTTCTTTTTTTTGAGAATCGAAGAGACTTTTTATATGAAACGGGACTTAGAGAAATGCTAACATTATTACAGAGCATTAATAGAGATAGATTTGCACTGTACAACAAAATAAGTTAGTTCAAAAGCAAAACAGCAATTTTAGTTGAAATTTTTCGTATGAATTTCATTAATAAAAAACAAAGTTTTTCTGTCGGACTGTTTCAGTTTGGACTGAAAAGAAGTTGATGCCTGCGAGATTGATGACTTCGATCTCGCAGGCATGCGGGATTGAGACTATGACGCGGGATTGGATTCTAAAAACAGATGTCAAAACATGTCAGTATGGAAAGGTTAATATTTATTTATTTATTTCTTTATTACAATCAATGCACGAGTACAGTAACATGTTTGGTTAATCTACGTTAATATGGTTTCGCATGTTATCATGTAAATCGGTGTTCTTTAAACTTGGTTGCATGGATATGTTTCGGGATTATACACCTTTTGATGAATAGGGAGAACGGGCCATAAACCACCACGTAGGCCCAGTGCGGATTGGTGGTTGTTAACGACTGCTAATGCAGCCGGGACGAACGGCTTTAAGTGCTTCCGAAGCACGGAGGAGCTCGACATGACATGTTTGGACTCGCATCTCATGACCGGCCTTTGCGAAGTTGCTTAACCTTAGCAATCGCAAAACGGGCGCGTCCCCCACTGCGCCATCGAAACTTAAGTCGTAGTTTATTTACTCGACGCAATGCTAGCTCAGCTGCAATCAAATTAGCTCACATCTTAATGTTCTGAGAAATATGTGTTTCTGTAAAGACGTTGGCACCTAATTAGAAATGTTTCAAAGTAAAATAAGCTCATTTAGCTCGAGACAACTATGCTGCGGTACAGTTGTGTTAGCAATAAGAGATTGCTTTTGCCTAATATACCTACTCATAGCTTATTAAATGTACCCATTAAATGTTTTTGAACAGCGATGTAAATTAGCACATGACTGTTCTACATGCACGGATGTTTACTAATAATACTAGATTCAGTAGTTTAGTCTAAACTAACTTTTCGTTTTTATTATTATTTGGTTTTTATAGTTTTGACGTCAATAAGTGCCTATGAAGGCTTATGTTGAATAAATAATTTGACTTTCACTTTGAATATAATGACAGATTACAAGTATGTTGTTACTCTTTTAAGATAAGTGGTCTATTGATTCTCTGGCATGCATTACCGTTATACCACTTGTCAGGGCCCACAGAAAACTCCAAGGAAGCCGTCATTAAATTACAAAGTATTAGTTCTTTATACATCAATGAAGCGGCAATGTGCCGTGTAACATCTTTTCTCTACGATTGCGGAAACGAGTACCAATAGAAGTCACCGAAACGGAAACACAATTATGTGCGCAAAAATGTGGAACTCGACTCGTTAAGCCGTACCTTCCATGGAATGGTTCACAGAACCTTTAATAAAATCCCTAGCGCTTCTTAAGTCTGCCGATAGAGACTTTAAAAACGCTTAGTAGAGTTTCTTATCGAAAAGGCTTAGGTAATCAGTGCAGGTATTGTATTGGTATATACTAACAATCTAAACTAATATTATAAAGAGGAAACCTTTGTATTTTTGTATGTATGTTTGTAACGAATAAACTCAAAAACTACTGGACCGATTTAAAAAAAATCTTTCACCATTAGAATGCTACATTAGCGCTGAGTAACGTTGGCTACATTTAAAAAAACTGTCCACCCGTGTCTGCCGCTAGTGTCAAATAATTGGGTTACTTTTAGTAAACATGTTTCGTTTCAATTCTATTTATTATTTTACACACGCCTGCACACCAACCTACCACAAACTGTCAAATTTCTTTAATAGACTTTGAACTTAATTCCTTAAGCATATGGTTGAAAATGTATTGAAGAAACGTAACAACAACGTAGTAACTAGACAATATAACTTATTTACTCACTACTTGAGAAGCTCGATGGCGCAGTGGTTAACGCAACCGGACTGCCATTGCTAAGGTTAACCAACTTTCGCGAAGACCGGTTATCGGATGGGTGACCAAAAATTTGTTGTCTCCAGCTCCTCCGTGCTTCGGAAGGCACGTAAAGTCATTGGTCCCCTTTATGGCAGACGTTAAAAACCACCAACCCGGACCGGACCCGCCTGGTGGTTTGTGGCCCGTTCTCCCTATACCTATGGGTATAGGTAAAGCTCGTGGCCCAGCTGTAGGGACATCAAATGAGCTAGTTATGACTCAACTACTATTTAGGTTCACATTTAGATAGTTTATTACATATTTTCTTAAGCTTTTCGTCATCCTCTGCGATCAGAAGTGTTTACATTTCAAAATGTTTATTATTACTAATCAATCAATCTGTCGTCACTCACTGCATTCCGGTCTGGGGTGGCGCTTTGAAGACTCGCTTTCTGGAAGTCGAAAGAGCACGAAGAACGCTCTTGAAAGTTATGTAAGTACTTCAAGAACGATCCGATCCGAACCCTTCGGAGAATCTAGTAGCCGATGCCGTTCCCTCTAGATAACCTCTGAAGGTGATTCGTTTCACACGGCTTGAGGGACCCTTTACGTTCCTCGCCGCCCCCAAAAAAGCCCGGTGAAGCTGAAAATGCCGCAGCGGCAATCAGCAATCTCTCTTAAAAAAAAAAAAAAAAACTTCAAGAAACGAGCTTTCTCAACTACTGAATTTCACCAGACATGCAGTCTACTATCTATTAGAAAATTATATATTCTGCATGCAATAATTAAGGAAACACAAACACTTATCTTACAAACCTGATACGGTACGGAGAAGAAGAATGTGTGCTGTTGCTCACATACCCCCAACTCTAACAAAATTTGCAAGCGTATACAGCTCGATTCTCGCTCAGCCCGTATTTATAATAAAATAAATAATTAACTTAACATCTATAATAAAACTTATAACGAATGTAAATCCTTATTAATAATTTGGCTAAAAATATAAATTATGATGAACTAGAGACCTTTATTTTCTAATACCTAATGTAATTATTACATAGCTCACAGGTGTGTGTGTGTACACACCCCCCTACACACACCCCCCTCAAACATACACACACACACACACCCGCACACACAGTTAGTTATACTTAGTTTTTATTTTATTAATTAAAAAATTAGATTAAGGTACTTACGTTACGTGGTAACTTCTATGTAAGTATACCTTAGAGATAAGAAAGAGCGGAACCTCTTGGAACAGGCAAATTGTGCTTAAAGGAGGCTCCAGCCACTGCTATTTACCTACCTTTAAGTTACCCAATAAATAAATTTTTATTTTTTTTATTTTCTTAAACACTAGCTTCGTACCGCTTTGAAAGGTTCCATGACAACAAAACAAACAAATCATTCGTCCGCTTAAGAACACCCGTATCCCATGATGGACTCCTATAACAGCGCCACCTGCCGGATCCAATTGTAAATTGAAACCATTCTCGAATCCACTTGAACACACAGAAAATTTCATCTAAATCGGTCCAACCGTTTAGAAGGAGTTCAGTAACGTACACACGCACAGAAGATTTATATATATAAAGATTATGATTTTTCAGCAGGTACTTAAACCCACAAAAAAACTTTACCTAACTTAGAACAATTACTTAAGTTACACTTAATCTCTATTTAAACCTACATCTTACAATCGTACATCGGATCTCTAAGCAGCTAGAATGCTGAACGCAACATAAAAGGAGCTAATCTCCCGTTTCTTTGTAGCCGAAAACAATTCAGAATTAAAGTCAGCTGAGACTGTACGACATTCACGGCTGAAAGCGTGTTGGGGCGTAAAGCGTCGTATCGCTGGGTATAAACGGTTTACAGAAGGGCATAAAGGCGCGACGACCCCGCTCGAAATATTTGTAATTTTATCATCAGGTAGATGCGTTTGAGGTCCTCATATCTTTTTGTGACAATGAGACTTTCTTTTCCTTGCATTTGCTACTGATTGGTCAACAGTGACGAAGGAAGTCTAAACAATTGTGTCAATAAGTGTGAGTGCATATTATTCTCCTCCTCGACCTCCTTGGTTGAGTGGTTTGTACACCGGTTTTCATGGTGTCGCCATCTCTGAGGACCCGGGTACCATCCCCGGTCAGGTCAATTTAGAAATTAATGTTTTTCTAAATTGTCTCGGGTCTGGGTGTTTTCTTTGTATAATAAGTATGTATTTAAGTATTTTAAGTATGTTTATCCGTTGTCTAGTAACCATTGAAAGAGTTTCATAACGAAGCTTCTCTTGGGCTAGATAATTGGTGTGAGTGTAGGAAAGTTTATTATTTATTGTTAGAGTTTGGTTTGTGTTAGGACTTGTTCAAAGTCCGTCTGGCTAGTTACGACTATGTTAGATGTCGCTATAACAAGAATATTAGAGCAGTATTGTATTTGACAGTTAAGAGATAAGATGCCAGTTGCTGAGGTTTTAAGGTGAAGTCCGCTCACATCTCCGTCCTTATAGTTCCTTACCATCAGGTGAGACGAAGGCCAAGCGCTACACAGCAATTTTTTTTAAATCGAATTAAGAAATGAAAGCTAATAAGAAATAATTAAGCAAAATTAAGGATTATATGTGTAAAATTAAAAAATAACATGGATCAATTACAAAAAATCGACTAGCAAACATGCACAGGAGATGTTCTCTAAAATCATTGTGAAATAAAAGAGTGAATTAATAAATATTCTTATATAAAATCATGGAAGCTCTACACGTGTAAAATGTTATGCGTGCTACACAGAAGCATGACGGAGTTTATAATGAGTGGAGCCTTTTACTGCGCTTGTTTGACGACTGCGGGATTAGGGATGTTATCAAACGTTTAACAATATCCGTTTGAGTGCTAACACAAAGTTCCAACGACACGGTAAAGTTTGAAACGAGCTCTGTAAACACGATTGCTGTTTATAATGGAGCGGGGAGATCGATGGCGCAGCGGCTTGCACAGCGGCTTGCCCAATTGGAGTTTCAGCTGCTCCTTTTTTTTTTTTTGGAGAGAGATTGCTGATTGCCGCTGCGTCATTTTCAGCTTCACCGGGCTTTTTTGGGGGCGGCGAGGAACGTAAAGTGTCCCTCAAGCCGTGTGAAACGAATCACCTTCAGAGGTTATCTAGAGGGAACGGCATCGCGCACAAGTGCGCGTCCCCGTGCCCTACTAGATTCTCCGAAGGGTTCGAATCGGATCGGGTTCAGCTGCTCCATGCTTCGAAGGCACGTTAAGCCGTTGGTCACGCAAGCCGAAAGGGCTTGCAGTGACCAACAGTTGGCAGTTATTAAAACTAAGTAATGCGCTAGGCCAGCGTTTTGGGTAGTCTCCTTAAGTACTTTTTATTAAAAAATATTTCTCATCATTAGGTAATTTTATGTCCCCACTGCTAGGGCACGAGCCTTCTGTATAGATGTTTTTGTTGACTTTTTGTTGTTTGTTTCAAAAGCCAATTTTATGATAGTAAATATTTCCATTAGATGTTGTATTTTTCTTTTTCAAAAATAAATAGGGTTTTAAAAGATAATTTTATGTACTTTTTATCTTAGTCAAGGATTATCAGTATGATTTTGGATACATAAGGAAAAAGGCGGATATAGCCAAATGCGCCTATTCTTCTTAGGAATACAATACCCGAATAAACTTGATACTTAGTAAAAAAGTAATATATTAGGCGTTCGAGGTTGAAAGGGCGCACCTGGCTATTTGCGTCTATTCAATTAAGGACGTAGTATTTTTTCCAACTTTTTTTACTAGAATGAAAGGGTTTTTTAATTATTTCTAATTAAATAATTAAAAAAACATTACATTTTATAAATGAAACTCAAAGACAAATATCGTTGCTAATATTAAAAATTTTCAACTTGTAATTATTTTTCTTTACTTAAGAACAGCAGACGATTTCCCGTTTCATTCATTCAAACATTTTTTTCTCCGTTTTGACTTTTTTTTTTTTTTGAGAGAGATTGCTAATTGCCGGCTATTTCAGCTTCACCGGGCTTAATGTTTTGACTTTTTGTTAGATGCGGCTTTTCAACTATCGGGGGCAGCATTACACAAGTATGGGTTCAAGACAAAGTCAAGAAATTGAGCTATGAAGATTAAACCTCGATTTCTCGCATTCAACCGGAACGTCTGTCATTACGGATAACGATAGGACATTTAATTAAATAATCAACCATTGTACAAAGAAAAAATATAAGTATTTCTTTATTATTACTCCAGTGCAACTAATAAAGAAATTTAGAACAATACACGCTTGTAAACAATAATAATAGTAATTCGTTTATTTCCAAGAATATGATGTACCTACTATTAGGGTGTAATTGTCAATGTGGGAGTTGGGTAGTTGACAACAACAACAATTAATTCCAGAACAATAAACGTATAAATGAAATCACGTAACAGTTGTTTATGACATTAACCAATTTTTTATTTGACCTAAGCATGAATTTCTGTAACCTAAAAAGTTTTTAATAAACACTCAGTTGACGGAAAAAAATTGTGACGTCATAGTTTGCTAATCCCATACAATTTCTGTTGAAAATAATCTTTTTGACAGTTGTTAAAAAGTTTCTATATTGACTTACCAGTCTACTACCCAATTGCTGGGGTCAGCAGTGGATTGGATTGGATGGATGACATACTGACGGATGATGATGATGATGATGAGTTTTTTTATAACAAGTTGACTACCACAAAACCCTGACGCAATAGAGTCAATTGTTTGCTGGTGACATAGCGTTTACGGTGGTAACTGTATCGAGTAAGTATGTTTTCCTTTTTGTATTTTATCCGTTTCATTTTTAACTTGGAGTATCGATACAAATCGAGTTGTGTGTAAAGATAGTCGTAAAGTGGTTTCATTGTCATTGAAAAAGCTATGGCACACGTAAAATTGTAACTACTTAGCAAGCTATAAAATAGTAACATTCGAACGAAATCTGCAACCAAAGTTATAGGACACGTAAAACACAGATTGTGGAGATGACATTCCTTATATATTACTTCCTGTAACTATTAACCTACAACGACATTCCGTGCCGCAGAAGGTATGTTAACAATTTTATTTGCTAAAGTTAAACTAAAATATTTAAGAGCGATTATATCATATACAACTTTAAACATATATACAATGATATCCCCATACCCCTATATCTCACTATGGAAGGTTTCAAATCGCATAAATTCACGTAAAGTTGACTTAATGTTTTTCCTAAATGGTTTATGATTACTAAAACAGGCCTTTTTTATACAAGGAGAAATCCAGCTCTTGACTTCCTGTCCAGGTCCGAAGGCTTCGATAGGGATTCGGAAGTAGAAGAGGGATACACATTAAAACTTCTTGTACCATCCTTTTTTCTTTTTTTTACCCTGGGAAATCTGCTCTCAGACCGTCTCGACCGGGCTGTTGCAAGCGCCAGGAGAAGTGTGGGTATGAGCGATGGTCTGCCCGACCCACTAAAACCCAGGGACATCCGTCAGCCGCATGAGCGGAACCACAAGAACCCGGAAGCCATTAGCGGTCCGCGCTGCGGCCCGTCGTTGGGGCCCTCCAACTAGGCCTTTCGGCCACTGAGGGCGCCGTTCCTCCCTGATGTGAGAGGGGCGCCTTCCACCTTGAACTAAGGCGCGGGGAGTGTGGGGAAGATGGTGGCCCCCACATCCGCGCTGGGGTACGGTGGGTGCAACCGCCCATGTAGCCGCATCCTACGACCCGTTCGTCTGCGTCGCGACGCGACTGACAGCGGGTCGCCCTCTTTCGCCCTCTCCGCCTCCTCTTTCCGCGAGAAGACATCCTCGCAGAAGGAGGCGAAGGCGTCCCACGACCTTCCGCTTGTGACCATGGCTTTGGCCACGGCCGTTAGCGTCGGGTTCGATGACGGCGAGGAGCGCCTGGCGTTCGCTATCGAACGCCGGGCAGAATGCCAGCGTATGGGTAGCCGAGTCGGTCCCAGCGGCGCACTAGTGGCACCCCATCGTGGGCTCCCAACCGATCTTGTGCAGGTAGCCACCGAAACATCCATGTCCGGTGAGGACGTGCGTGATACGGAAGGAGAGCCCACCCTCTCTGCGATCGAACCATCGCTCCAGGATGGGCCGCATCGCTCTTTCTTGTACCATCCTATCACAACACGCCTCGTCCGCAACAACACAAGCTGAGGCAGGGTCCTGAGTGACAATAATTGTCTTTTGTGTGTTATGTTTCTTTTTTTTTTATTTGTGTGTCAATAAATATCTCTCTCTCTCTATCACATGTCGTGAGATTGGTTCGGAACCACGAACAGCACACTGCAACCGACAGCCCGCCAATGGGAAGGACGTCCAGGATAGTTTGGGCGTCCTCCAGAATCCTCTGCGGTTCATGCAATGCGGCTACGAGGTGACACTAAAATTGGCCTGACTAACTACCACTATCTTCACTAAGTCTGTCGCCATAAAAACAATGTGGCACTTTCGTGTTCTGGCAGTAGACTTAAAATAACCAGTTCTTCCCTAGTCGAGGATTCCGGGTAAAGTGCGCTTCAACCTTTTGCCGTAACTTCTATCAAGTGAGATGAAGTTGTAAGCGCTTCACAACAATGAAATAAAAAAGTAGGTATCGAAAAATCCAACAGGAAAAATGAGATCTGTAAAAACAAAAGACAATCATGAAACATATTACGAAAATCAAACATGCAGAGACGTTCTCGAGGTGCCTCCGCAAATCCTACATGCAGAGAACCGCTCCCGCGCGGGCGACGACGACGCCGCTGTCAAATAAGGGAGATCACGGCAACTCATGAGATTGCCGTCAACAGCGTACTGGCTTTAAAACAAAAGAGCGCACGAATCCACGATCCACGTTCAGTCCCTTTTTTTAAATTTTATATTGTATTCACAACGCTATTATTTGAACGAGAACCTACATATTGAATATGGAAGTTGTAGAATCTCAGCGCTTCAGCGCATCCTACGCTCAACCCTTCTTAATTTGTGGCTCTATGTTCTTCCAGCACACGTATTCAATACATCCTACAACATTTATTATTTATTAGAAATTTATTTTGATAAAAACGACACACATCAATTACATTTATCACACGTATATAAGTCGAAATTAGATGAATTCATAAACAATGTCATAAAAATAAACAATACAATAAATATGTCATCCTTTAAACGAGATGTAAAAAACAACTTGCGTGACGGCATGGCGAGGACGGCCAGGGAAGCATAATCTTTCTCCATTAGCTATTTTTGCATCTTGCATACCTGCTTCTGCATAACACCATTTGCCATAAAAAAAACATTTAATAATGCGGCGATGAAAAGTTCAAATGAAAATAGGTATAGAGGCTGTTTATAAAATTCTAAGCAAAAGGTTAATTCAACTTAAACAAAAGTGAAATGCAATTGATTTGAGAGAGCCAGAATAGTATTTATATCGAAAAGAGTTTATTGACTTTATTTATTGAAAAGTTTGATTGGCTCCTTAGAGTAATTCCAATGGTTTTATTATAAAAAAAGCTTTATTTTTCTTTTTTTTATGTCAAAAGGAGGTTAACGAGCTGGCGGGTCACCTGATGGAAAGTAATCACCGCCGCCCATGGACACCCGCAAAACCAAAGTAATCGTAGATGCGTTGCCGACCTTGAGGAAGGAGTTGGATCTTGAGGAGGGAGTAGGAATTGGGAGGGAGGAGGGTAGAGAGATGGGCCTCCGGTACTTTCACTCACCGGACGAAACACAACAGCAACGAGCGCCATTGTTTTACGCTGATATTCTGTGAGAGGGTGGTATTACGCCGGGCGAGCCGGCCCATTTCGTGCTGCAACGCAGCGTGGCTCTACCACTTATTATTACTAAATCATGAGGGGTGGAAAGGCTACGAGTCAACAACGGCTGTTTTATTCTTCAATGACATAACAAATTCTATGAAGAGATATTTACTCCCTTTGGTCGTCTTACTTGCGACACACCGTGCTTGCGACAAGATGTTAGGAAAGGGTGCGGGCTCGAATCCGTGTCATTGTGATTTGTATTATTACTAAAATTAATTCATACAGCGACGTTAAGTATAAAAATAAAACTAGTAAAGAAAACCTGGTACAGGTCGTGGGAAGCCGCTGGATGCGAGCAGCACAAAACCGGTCGTTGTGGAGATCCTTGGCGGAGGCCTTTGTCCAGCAGTGGATGTCTTTTGGCTGTGATTTTTTAATGTTAAAGTCATTAAACAGATCAGCCTCCCGACCGCCTAACTCGATTGCTTTGGCTATAGCTATAGTTAATGACGTCATCTTCATTTCATTTCGTAACCAGTGTTCGACACCTAAAATTTAAAAAAAACCGGCAAAGTGCGAGTCGCACTTCACGAAGGGTCCCGTACCATTATCTATAAAAACGGCGAAAAATTCATGTCTGTTTTATAGGAGCCCCATAAAATATTTATTTTATTCTGTATTTTAGTATTTGCGGCAACAGAAACAGAAATACATCATCTGTGAAAATTTCAACTGTCTAACTATCACGGTTCATGAGATATAGCCTGGTGACAGACGGACAGACGGACAGGCGGACAGGCGGACAGACGGAAAGACGGAAAGACGGAAAGACGGACAGACGGACAGACGGACACCCCGCAACACACGACTTTAAAGTTTATACAGACACCCCTTACCAACCTAGCAGTTACAAAAGTAGTGTCAGATATCCATACGCAAGCACATGGGACCATCTACGTCAGGTCATAACGCCGGATAAGGACGCACCGAAGCGCATTCTTCATCCGGTACTTTTAAGGCGAGTTGCTCCGTGGACACGTATAGTCTACTACCTAATATCCAGATAGATAACCGGAGCTGTAAGCTCGCTCACTTCTCGTTGCACTATAAGCACAACTCGCAGTTCCACTGCCCGGGTCGTCAACTCTAAAGCCGACTATAAAATGTCCTCATTGGTGGCAGAGTTGTAAGCCCGCTCACTTCTCAGTACCCATCCAGGCACCTCATCAGTTCCAAAACTCCTACGCGGCTGATTCAACCGGAGACTTTGCATCTAGCGGGCGCCTCTACTAGTTAACCAGACTCGTACCGGAGATGTTGGAAGCCTACTTAATGAAAACCATCAAGCAAATCAACCAACTATGTACAACTCACGTGCCCCGCGGATCCTTTCGCTTCTGGCCCCACACTAGACCGCTACTCGGACCCGCTCGCTGTGCACGAAATGGAAGCCTGGCCAGACCTCAACCAGGCAGACGAACATTCCCACTTCTACAGCTAACCACATAGCCACCACGAGTCCAACTCATGTCCAGGACCTGCCGGAGACGCCTGCGAAGGCATAACCGGTAAGGGGCCTAGGATTCGACCTCCCGTGGTACCCTTGAAACACAGTCGGACCCGTAGTTCCAACCCTACCTATCAGTGTCAGTACATAGGGACATCAGGATCAGTAGATAGGGACATCAGGGACGGACAGACGGACAGACGGACAGACGGACAGACGGACAGACGGACAGACGGACAGACGGACAGACGGACAGACGGACAGACGGACAGACGGGCAGACGGACAGACGGACAGACGGACAGACAGACAGACAGACGGACGGACGGACGGACAGCGGAGTCTTAGTAATAGGGTCCCGTTTTACCCTTTGGGTACGGAACCCTACAAGATTAATTACATTAAAATTTTACTGGATGACAGCTAGAAAGCAGGTGGTCTGTATTCAAAGGTTACTTAATTTAAAAATCAGGTCCGTTTCTTAATAATGAAAATAAATTACCCCACCTAAGTACTAATTGCATCAAACACCTTTCATTGCTTGTTGTAGAAGAAATGCTTAATCGATGTCGATATTTGTATACAATGAACCTAAAAAACACATAATCACCAATTAATTTTAAATACAATACCGCTAAATGAACGGCTCGCGAACTGAGAACCATTATAAATTGCCAAGATTGATTGGGCAGCACCAGTCTATCGGTATTTGTAGCCGTTGTGTCACCATGCAACTTTATGTAAGGATATTTTAAAATCAATATATTTCTAGTATAGTACAGTTTCTAGTATCCCATGTTGTTCTGTGACGTTAAAATAATGCATCAGCTGCTTAACTTCGTGCATGTCGTAAGAGCCGACTAAGGGGCAAGGTTTTCAAGATACTCGCACATCAGGCGATCGGCTAGCAACTCATCACTGATGTTATCTATTCCATCTCGGAACCCTTCTTTGTTTATGCTAAATGTGGCTTTGGGTCACTAATAGCGAGTATACTCAAAATTTCGATGCTCTGTTTACCCCTTTTTGGGACAAGGACGTGAGCGTGTATGTATGTATGTATGTATGTATGTATGTATGTATGTATGTATGTATGTATGTATGTATGTATGTATGTATGTATGTATGTATGTATGTATGTATGTATGTATGTATGTATGTATGTATGTATGTATGTATGTATGTATGTATGTATGTATGTATGTATGTATGTATGTATTTATGTATGTATGTATGTATGTATGTATTTTTCTAGTTATTATTAACCGCCTTTGTGGCGTAGTGGCTTAGACCACCGGTCTCAGACATAGAGTTCCCGGGTTCGATTCCCAGTATGTATGTATGGACTCGTAGATGTTTGTAGTCAGTTTAGTTGATGGTAGGACTTGTTTTAATCCGCCTGGCCAGCTGCTACTATTATCTTATACTACTACTACTACTACTATCTTATCTAAAATTATGTCGCCATAATATAAGTTAGTTGCATTGTCGTGTTCCGTTCCGACAGTTAGAGATACGATAGACAGTTCCTTAGTAGTTGAGGATTCCGGGTGAAGTGCGCTTTTACCGCACCTTCGGGCCGTTTCTTTTTCTCCAAACTTTGATATGATGATAACACAAAATGATAATAACTGACATATTCACCTTCTAACCTTTTGCAGAAAGTCGCCTTCATAATGTTCCTGATTTTCGTTGGCACGTGCCTTGCATACAAGGAGATCAAAGTAGACCCGTACCAGCCCGTGCCTCCCCCGAACCCCGACCAGAGGATCCTCCTAGCTCTGCTGAATACGATCAATAACCCTAGTCGGAACCCGATGCTGGCTACCCTATCTGCTGGGAGAAAGTAGCGACAAGTTCTAAACGGGTATTTGTGTAGTGATTACAAAAAAGTTTTTAATACAATGATTTAAGTTTATGTTAACTTTTTTCTTTCAAACTCCTCAAAACATCATTCATGTAAAAGGGACAAGAAAAATTACAGCATTCCTGTCCAGCGGTAAAAACTTTGCTAGTGTTAATCGCCCTCAAGTCGGTACCTACTATTTTTACATATCGCTTGGCCACAAACGTGGCGCGGCACGCGTTTTCTCTGTTCATTGCGTTCTTTCTATTACAGTTGGCTAAGACTACTTTAGTATATCGCGCAATAAACATTGAACCCGCTTGCCACGTCGCAAGACGCTCGTGCTTGTCGCTATTTTCGATTACTCAATTCATTGCTATACAAGGAAAGCGAGTACGTTTACAATTCATCATTACTCACGTCGCTCAGCTGCTATTCAAGAGAACGTTGTAAAGGAGACGCTGCAAGTCCGCGTTAGTGTTGTAACAAAGGGGAATTTATTGGTTGTTTTCGCGCAGTCATCCCATTTGATCGGTGTCTGCTCTCGGCCGTCCGTTGGGACGAATTCTACAACGTGTTGCGTCCCTAAGGGGTAAAATGGCGACCAGTTCTACCAGATAACGTTAATGTGTTAATAAAATGTTAAAGTTTCTTTCGCGATGAAGTACCAAAATTGGCTTCGTAAAAAGTAATAAAACTTCTTAGTTATTATAAAGTTATGTCATAAAAAAATCAAATTTGAAAAAGGGATATATTTGAAGATGGAACTACGAAATTACTGCATTTGTTTTTGCTTTTGTTTCTAATCTGTAATTTAAGTGGGTATATAAACCATGTTGATAGTGTTCAATATGGAGTATGCTAGCCAAGTTTGGAATCCCCAATATGAAATTTATAAGTCTCGTATTGAATATATTCAGCAAAGATTTCTAAGATATTTAGATTACAAGGCCCATCATAGCTTAATCGATTACGAATCTCGCTGCAAGCATTACCATTTTCTACCACTAACGCTACGGCGGAACATAAGTGACATTGTGTATATATTTAAAATTGCAAATGGATTGATTGACTGTGCTGAGCTTCTGTATAAGCTATCACTACGAACTAACCTGTCACTAAGGCCACGGCCTATTCTATATACCCCAACTGCTCGAACAAATTTCCGACAAAATTCTTTTATTATAAGGGCAGTTACACGTTACGTTAGTGTACCTATTTTACTGCTAAACGTGGAAATTTGTTATTAGCACCTGATTGTTCACGGTTTTATATTAGTTAGTTATTTGTCTGTAAATTTCCCTAAAATAAAAAAAAAATAAAAAAATAATAAAAAAATAAATAAAATAAAATAAAATAATATTTATTATTCAAGCTGTAATCATGTCGCTTACACCTGAAGAATGCACCAGAATTCTCACAATGCTGGAAACCGGCTGGCCACAATTCGAAGTAATTACAGAATGACTGTTAGTAAGTTCATACAATAACTTTCTTAAATATATAGTTTCTCTTGATGCTTCTGAGAGAGCAGTGTTCTCTGCCTCAGTACTGGACAGTGATACTGTTGTTGCTTCCTACTCTGCCATGAAACAGCTGATCCTGACATAATAAAGCAAAAACCAATATACGACTTTCTGTCTAAAGCATCACTTGCCCAATCAGCATCAACGTAACCTTCTTAATTTAAATAAGTATTACTATATTTTAAACAATAATGTTTGGTGTTTTGATACTCTTTTCGCATAGTTATTACAACCTTAAAATCTCGTATTTTAATGCTATAGTATAAATGTTTTATAATCTAATTAACGTCTGAGTATCTGTACATACCTACCTGAGTCTTAAATGTTTGCATGTTACCTGTATACGTAGTAATCTTTGTAATGTGTTCGATTGTTGATAATGCTAATTAATTGCTTCCCACGAATGAATGGTGCTGCCTTGAATGGAGTTGGCGAAGCGGCAAAATGTTTACCTTTTAATTACTAATTTAATAGTCATTGAAACAAGAAATTTAGCGCAGCCAGTGCCCACATAACAGCAACATAGCAAATACGTTGTAGTGGAAAATAATAATAAAGTACGAGTCTTACAAATAAATGAAGAATAAGCTCCGAATAGTTTTTCCGTGTTTTGTCTCTTTTACTCTAATTGGAAATGACTTTTACATGACGGGGACAAAACTCGGAATAACTATTCGGACCTTATTCTTTGTTTATTTGTAAGGGGCTATGAGTATTCACACAAGTTTTTTATGTTCATTACATTTTTTCAAACCGTTGTTGCGACCTCAGCTTCCCATAAAAGATTCTTTAAGGCGATTAATTCTGATACGTGATATTATATGCAGAAAACAAAGACATTGTATATGATTCAAGAATGTACGTTTTTTTTATTTTTTATATTTTTTACAAAGGTGAAGCCGTTAAGACTACCCGACCTTGAGGAGACCTGACGGTTATGTGGGACTCGAAATTTCGAAATTTACGCTCTACAATAGTGATACAACCAATGCTCTTTATGAATATAGAAAAGTGTATTACACACGCCTGCACATCAACCTACCACAATCTGTCAAATTTCCTCAATAGTCTTTGAACTTTATACCATAAGCATATGGTTGAAAATGTATTGAAGAAATTTGTCAGTTTTGGATAGGTTGATGTGCAGGCGTCTGTACATTTTCTTTGTGGTAGCGTCCCCCAGAGAACCTATCTAGATTACAAAAACACAATGTTGAAAAAATTTCCACGAGCAGGATTTGAACCTGCACCCTTCTGACATACCGGGTCAGGTGCTCTTCCAATTGAGCTATCGTGGTTCTAACCAGCCCGCCGAAATTATTCAACACTATTTACTTTTTTACTTTGAAAGCCAAAGGCGCCAATTCAATGTCAACAACTACCGTCATTAACATCTGATCATAATATTTTTACAAATACTAAAGATCAGTTAAGAAGTAGGCTAGCTATTTATAAAATGTTTTTAATTTGTTTATATAATTTTAACACAAATTTTGTTGCAAAACAAATTACAAAAACACAATGTTGAAAAAATTTCCACGAGCAGGATTTGAACCTGCACCCTTCTGACATACCGGGTCAGGTGCTCTTCCAATTGAGCTATCGTGGTTCTGCGGCGGGCTGGTTAGAATCAGATGTTAATGACGGTAGTTGTTGACATTGAATTGGCGCCTTTGGCTTTCAAAGTAAAAAAGTAAATAGTGTTGAATAATTTCGGCGGGCTGGTTAGAACCACGATAGCTCAATTGGAAGAGCACCTGACCCGGTATGTCAGAAGGGTGCAGGTTCAAATCTTGCTCGTGGAAATTTTTTCAACATTGTGTTTTTGTAATTTGTTTCGCAACAAAATTTTTGTTAAAATTATATAAACAAATTAAAAACATTTTAACCTATCTAGATGTCTACTATCTTCTTTGTTTAGCTTAACATCGTGCTTACTTACTGAAACATAAAGTCAGCATAGCATTAGCGCATTGTGCAACACTTATTACTACTTTGTCAAGATTTAACAGGATACTCAAATGTAAATATAGGCTGGTTTATTGATGTTTGTGCATGACCGGACACCATCTGTTAATAAAGGTATCCGCAGAAGATCAGCGTCGGCACTCGGGGACCTATTTGGGTTTGTTTTTTAAGTGCTTCATTATGTATGTTATTGTATATCTCTGTAGAATAAACATTTATTAATAAATTCAACTAACTAACAGGCATCTACGGTGAAACAAAAGGTCTTAAGCGATTGGCCAGCCACTGTTAACTTTATAAAAGAAAGGCATTTGCATTTCACACGCTGCCCATCACAGTCGGTCGATTCATACAAGAGCGGCTAACTGGCATGCTGGCTAGCTCGCCGGAAAATTGAATGGGTGCGGGCGCGTTTTTAGAACACTTTAATTTAACAGACAAATTGACGTTTTACTTGGCTGTCTTGGAAATTGAAAGGCTTATAGTGGCTTGCAAATTTTCCTGTCGTCACGCCCGTTTGTTTCCAGATAAGCTTTTTTAGGTATATTTATTTTCCAAATATCCTAGTCTCTTTTCCTGTATAATTAGAGAGGAAAACAAGAATCTTGATCTTCTAACCTTGTTGACCGAAACACACCGGAAAACCCCTCTGCGGAATCCGAGAGAGCATCTAAAAGCTAGAATCTAAATTTAGATATACTAACCCTGCCTGTACCACCCAGGTACAATTATGAATACGATGTAAGCTTACAAAGTACGATTTACATGTAAACATTTTACTAAAATGCACCATTCTAAGTCCTATGCTAGAATACATGAGTATTTTTATTAAGTGTTATTGTAATGGGGGAAAGACTAGGTTAGCTAGTCAGTGAGGCATACCACAATGAAGACGGAGCATCGCCTTGCTAGTAGAAAGTAAAGTCTTATCGATAATGTAATCAAATCCGAAACTCGTAATTAAATATCGATTTACTTGATCTCGTTGTTGATGTATAAGTTTTAGGAATGTTTGACATAATTTCTCTGTGGATTTGAAATACGGCGACTGCGACGATTTCTATTTGTGATTGACATTAAGTAGACAAATGCCTAACGAAAATGTGACTCGAACAAGAATATCTACTGTGTTTTCCTTGTGATTTCTCGTGTCCAAGAACCAATATAGCGTCTGATGTGAACCAACTTTACCGAGAAAATGGTCACCGCCAGATTGTCATCATGAAATCTTTCACAATTAATCAAAAGTAATTTAGATAAAAACGAATGACTGATGCCTGATTTCACCATTGACCCCTAAGTTTTAGGCGTCCCTTAAGCCATGTTAGGTGACAGTTGTTGGAGCAAAACCGTCACCTAAAATGGCTTAGGGGTCACCTAAAACTTAGGGGTCAATGGTGAAATCAGGCATACGTCTGTCGAAATATACGTACGGTACAAGTTTAAAAGCTTAAAACATCATAACAAATGACTGATCTAATTGTTTAGAAAAAGATACCACAAAAAAAATAGTAGGTATATAAGTGTTTTTTTTTTTATATATTTTAGCGTTTTATTAACGCTTAACTTAACTTAACTTTAACGAAAAAAAAAACACCAAAAACACAACAACCACAAACAGCCACCATTGTGTAAAGGTAATAAGCCCACTTCTGGGAACTAACATCCCCCTTTAACACATCAATTTAGCCTTAATTTTTATTTAATTTGTTATCTTAATTTTATATCTGTTATTTATTGTGTCTATATTAATTGTTATCTTTTGTATAGTTAAATTGTGTGTGAGTCACGATAGCATAGTTGGCAGTGCACCTGACCCGGCATGTCATGGGGTGCGGGTTTAACTCCCGCTCGTGGATTTTTTTCAACACTTTGTCTTTTTTCAAATTGTGTGTGAGTGCCAATAAATGTTTCTATTTCTATAATATGAAAATGATATGGGATATATGAGTATACGTCTGTGCCTAAGATCCGTGAGATTCGCCGGTGACTGGTGACGAGTTACGGCGGGAAGGAGTGTGACGAGTGTGACAAGGCTCCACGGGAATTTTTATTTGATTGACATTAACGAGATGCGCCCCGAGCGGTGACTGTGAGCTTTATTGTGTTTTCCTTGTACATACGCCTGCACATCAGACTACCACAGACTGTCAAATTTTCGCAATAGACTTTGAACTTTATGTAAATGGCATATGGTTGAACATTTATTGAAGAAATTTGGCAGTTTTGGATAGGTTGATGATACAGGCGTCTGTACCTACGCGCGAATGCGAATGTGACTTGGGTCAGTAATTCTTACAGATACAAGTACCTATGCGGCTTTTCACGTTCGCATTGACTCAACGATTCTTAGAAATGATTTTAGTAAGTTTGGCTAAACAAAATGTTAGTTCACTTTTTCACATGTGAGGGAGCTGTCTGAAAACCAGCGCAGCGCTTCTGTGGCTTTCCGTGTATTGCCACAAAAGCATTGCTGAGATAATGCATTAGACATACCAGTGCACTCGTAGAGACGCAGAAGGTTATTTTGGGACTCTTCACCGATTGTTCAAGGGGATGAAGGATATAAACACCTGCATTTCCTCTCCGAGCCGTCAGGATGTTCCAGGACAATTACCTGAGTGGAAACTTTACGTGCGTTAGAATAGGAAACGAGAGAGAAGATGGAGGAAAAGTCGTGTGGTATAGGTGAAGAGTTGCAAGTTGGCGCCGTGTCTAACGTTCGTTTTGCGCTCAAGAAAGTAACGCATCTTTCGCAAGCAGGGTCGCCGTACGGGTGATGTAGTCGAAACATCTCGAACTTCTCCGTGCTTCGGTAAACATGCAAAGCGGTTGATCCCGTCCCGGTTGTTGACTTCAAATGGCAGTTAGTACCCAAAAACCTTAATTAGGCCGGCATCGGCATGGTATATTAGGGTACGATATCCCCATTAAAAACTATACCAATAAATGTTTTACAAAACATTAAATCGTATCCTGATATTTCTGAGTATCAAACAGAATTATGTTTGCACAAAAACTTCTGTATCGTTGTACTTTCATATTTCACTTCATAGTTGTTAGGAGACTGTTCGCTCCACACGTCCCATCTCCCATCATTACCTTTAAACTTACAATTTCGCAGCACATTCCAGACCCATTAACCCGCTGCACTGCATCAGATCGGCTAAGCGGCTACCAGTTTGCCGCACGTTTGAGACAAATGGCCCATTCTATGGTACGTAGTGGAAAATTGTCTCCTTGCAACAAGCTGTTGTTCTTTGTAAATAAACCTTTTTGATGAATGGGCCGAATGGAGCATGCCCCGAGGAAAGAAATGGAAAACTTTTGATGTATGGCGTACCTATCAACTGCTGATTCTAAACTGCTTAGAAAGTCGTGAGAACTCTTTGTCGTCACGTGCTCGTTCAGCTTTTAACTTATATTATTCTTCAATACGCGTGTATGTCACTGAATTCCTCCTAAACGGCTGAACCAATTTTGATGACATGTATGTGTTTGAGTGGGTCTCTTGTTGATTTCGATTCACAATTGGAACCGAAAGGTAGCGCTGTAAGACGGTTCCGAATTCAACCAAGCGAACGAAGTCGCGAGCAAGTCGACAGTCAAATATAATATTATTTCTTTAATAAATAGGTTTAGCGGTCGTCATGTGTCGGTGACCGAGTGGGAATGCGCTCGGCCCGACATCTGGAGGTCCTTAGTTCAATACCCATGTCGAAAATGTGTTCCGGAGTTTTTGATGCACAGCTTGGGTTTGAGATCACCAAACTTGGTTGGCAGAAATAGGTATTATGACGGTCGCCATTCAACATGATTCTGGTCAAATCCCACTACCATACCTTTATATATTAGACTAGATTTAGCTCGCGGGTTACGTGAATCTACGTGAATCGTGATCTACGTGAATTGTGACGTGAAACGTACGTAACTACGTGAAACTTCAACAAATCGGAATGAAGCCCAATTTTAATCTCTGTCATTGCTGAACTCGAATATTGTAAACGCATCCAATCGAATTATTACATAATTATTGGAAACAATTGTTATATCATTCAATGTGGTTTATAGTTAAATCGTTTTCTGTACCTGCAATGCGGTGCAGATACTATTTTGAAATTAAACCAATTCACTACAATGTATATTGGGTATATGGATAGAAATGATTGTACTTTTTAAACCCAAATATTGGATTTTGATGACGTAGTTATCGACATTGAATAAGGCTCCTTACAAAGTCAGAGGTCTTAGTAAGTGTTGATTAATTTCGGCTGGTTGGACAGAGCCACAATAGCACAGTTGGTAGTGCACCTGACCCGGTATGTCATGGGGTGCGAGTTCGAATCCCGCTACGAAATTGTTTCAACACTTTTTCAAACATACATAATACATAAACAATTTTAAGTATATTTGATACTGTATTTACAGTACAATATAACGACCTCGATCCGATCTGAACCCTTCGGAGAATCTAGTAGGGCACGGGGACGTGCACTAGTGCACGATAAAAAACCTTCGAAGGTGATTCGTTTCACACGGCTTGAGGGACCCTTTACGTTCCTCGCCGCCCCCAAATAAGCCCGGTGAAGCTGAAAATGCCGTCTGAGGCAATCAGCAATCACTCTCCAAAAAAAAATCACGTGTACGCCAGTTTGATCGTGATGCCAGCAGCGTACACACTAAAAAAGGGTCTTTATTTCTTAAACTAAGGAGGCAATAATTATTTTATGTTTGCAGTAATTACGCACTAAAAGAGGGCATAACAACAAATGTTAGACCGTGTGTACGCTAGCTTACCGGTATTTTATTACCATTCGATCACGTTAACGAAAACAAGAATTTGTATCGCATTGAAACAGCACTGCTTGGTGTCAAATGAAGCGAGTTAAAATTTGCCATACAAAATCTTGTCTTTGTACAATGTGATCGAATGGCGGAAAATGCCGTCTGAGGCAATCAACAATCAAAAAAAACTATAACGGCAGTCATAGTCAGGAACAGTCCTCGAGTGGCGACCGCGTAGGTACCGGAAAGCGGTGTGGGCAGGCCTCCGACAAGGTGGACCGGCGGCGCTCTGGTATAGGTCGCGGGAAGCCGCTGGATGCGAGCAGCACAAAACCGGTCGTTGTGGAGATCCTTGGGGGAGGCCTTTGTCCAGCAGTGGACGCCTTTTGGCTGATATGATAATGATAAGGACAGTATATTGATTTTATATCGATCGCGCCTTTGGTTGCTCGGAAGATTTTACGACCTTAGGACGCCACCCTTTCCCGACTGCTAAAACAATTTTTATTACATTATATTATATAGTTCTTTTGTACATTGTGTCTTCCTTTTCGTCAAAACGGAGCAACGAGTTGACGTGATTTTGACAAATAAAGTTATAAAACCTAAGTAAGTATATGAAAATGTTGCCCAACTAATTTAAGTTTTTTTTTCTCTTAATTAGGTAAGCAAAAGTTTTTATAGTAACTTCTGCAGTCCACTGCCCGAGTGATTCGCGTTACAATGCCTGACAGGGCGGCTAGTCACTGAGTCCGCGAAAATATTGACGCCTATTACCCTCGGGGGATCAAAGGGCATATTTTCTGCCACTCCACCGTGAAAACAAATTAATTTAGGTAAGTATCATTACGGCCCAAAATACCATTCACGAAAAACACATTTTTTTTAACTCCGAACAGACGTCAGAGAAACAACAAGGGAAGGAAATTTAAAGGCCTTTACTTTTTTCTAGTCACTGTCCGTGATAAAAGGGACCCTCGTTCCCTTCGGACGTATAAGGAATTATATTTTTTTTTGCATTTTCACAAGTCCACAGACGCAAATAGATGTTTCCACGTTGAAAAGGCAAACTTGTATTCATTTGACATTTTTATGCTGATGCTAACTTTATCAATTAATACTTTTTTTATATTAATTAAAAATTTTTAACTAGAATTTTGACTGTAAAATATAAACTCTCTGAATATCTCCCTAAGTCACACCTGAGGGCAAAGTGCCGATAAAGTCGAAGATGGAAACTCACATCACTTGTAATCCTCACTCCTGATCAGCAAATCATATCCTATCCTTCATCGAACAGTCGGAACACAACAGTGCTACTAAAATTATATTAGTTAGGTACTAGCTGACCCGGCGGACTTCGTTTCGTACCGCTTTGACAGTTTCCATGACAATAAAACAAACAAATCATTTTGTTTTTTTTTTTAAGTTTCTTAATTCTATTCGTTCGTTCTATCTAGATAGATAGATAGATAGATAGAATAGATATTTTATCTTAGGTAATACATAAATAAAGAATATTGATGATGAAGAATGATAATGGAAATGGGAAGTGAGAAATAATATACCCCCCCAACCCCTCGAGTATCTCAGTAAAGATGTGGGGCTTTACTAAGTCCTCACGCAGACTTCTTGAGAGAATTTGAAAAGTGACGTTGCACTATTTTGTTTCATTTGCCAACACTCATGCACACTCACGAACACTTAACGGTTAATAATCCACCATTATTTCACATTAATATTCGACATAACACAAATTTTAGAAAATAAAACAAAACCGCAGACATGACTCTTCACTTTCCCGCCAAGAAGTCCCCAAATCATTTTGTATTGGAAAACAAATGTCAAAAAGAAAAAGTCTGTCAAAATTTCAATAAAAAAAAGTATAAAAACTACCAAATAGTTCTATTCCCAATCCAAGACCTAAGTATTAAATTGTGGAACCAAATATAGAGAAAAGGTATGAGTTTCATTCCCGTGGGAATATCGGGATAAAAACTATCCTATGTGTTAACACAGGTTATAATTTATCTGTATGCCGAATTTCATACAAATCCATCCATCCGTTGCAGCGTGGAGAAGCAACAAATATACACACATACACACAAACTTTCGCATTTATAATATTAGTGTGGTCAGTGTGATGGCGACCTGTTCTTACAAACTTTATATAAACTTGTTATTAGACATTAAAATAAATATTTGTTATTTCAGTTTTCACATGTTATTTTTGTAGCTTTTTATTAACATGCTACAAGTTAACAACTCGAAAATAAAAACATTTATTCCTACTTTTACGGTTATCAAAATTCACATCACACAACAGAATCAAACTGCAATGTGGCACGCGTGCGATGTTTGCTTACAAGTTTTACAAAGGATCTTAGAACTGAACCCGTTAACTTTAGAAAGGAAATTCTTCTCAATCAAGAAGATTTTTGACTTCTTAGGTATTATAGTATCTTTGGTGGTCTAATGGTTAAGCTACCAGTCTTAGAGCCAAAGGTCTCAAGTCCATTTCCAGAGTGGGGTAAATATTAATGTTCTGGGTTGGGTTAGTGGTAGCTATCTCCATTTTATATTATTCTGACGCAAAAATAACAATATTAGTAGCATTTTTGAGTTTTGTCAGAGAAATATGATAACATTTAGCCACAGTAAAACAGGGATTAATAGTTACGAGAATAAGTATACAAAAACATTTATTGACGGACACACAAGTGACACTTTGTAATGACAAAGTTGGAAATGCTTTTGTTTTAACATGTTTGGTTCAACATTTTCCTATACGGTTCAACGTTAGTAATAAAAAAATTAAAAGATCTATAAAAATATAAAAATAAATAAGATTTTGTAATATTTTTCTCGTTGATGAAATTGAGTCAAGTTTCATACATTTTCGTAGTAATATGTGCACATAATGAAGGCTCACACTTAAATATTTTCACGATTTCCAAGACGTATATTTGTCACTGTATAAGAAAATAAGCAAATTTCTATCAAACCGTACGTTCACAATCTTTATATATTTATATAAATCTTCTGTGCGTGTGTTTGTAAATGAACTCCTTCTAAACGGCTTTACCGATTTGGATGAAATTTTTTGCGCCTAGAACGAGTTTTGTTTGCCATTCGACCACGTTAACAAAAACAAGAATTTGAATTGTAGGAAGCATTTCCACACTTGATTCTACAGAATAGCAAAATTGCAACTCCTCTCGTTTGTCACCAGAAGGCGCTATTTCAATGCCATACAAATTTTCGATTCTGATAACGTAATCGAATTGTGAACAAAACACGCACACAGCGCAACGCTCTGGTGACAAAATTAGAGGAGAGAGGAGAGAGGAGAGAAGGGATTATAAAAGAGGGGGATACAAGAGAGGAGAGGAAGAGTTGACAAGATTAAATAAGTTGCTAAGAGAATTAAACAATACTAGTGGGTCGCCCGCAAAACTTCGCATTTATTCAACAGATTTTTCAGGAATTTGGAAACCTATGACAGGTTTCTTTATTTTTCTTCACATCTACGGCTGGAGCTCTTCAAAATGAGACCATAACCGATTTTTTATGTGCAGCTATCGTCCCATAATCACTGGGACAAAAATCGGCTTACGCTATTAATATATATATTCTAGACCTGCCGGATATTAAACAAATATAATTATAATCTCAACAAAAAATAGTACACACGCCTGCACATTAACCTACCCAAAACTGTCAAATTTCTTCAATAAATTTTCAACCATACTACTTAGTAATAAAGTTCAAAGTCTATTGAGGAAATTTGACAGTTTGCGGTAGGTTGATGTGCAGGCGTGTGTACTAACAACATTTTAAAAACTCTAAAATCTAGTTTGGACTGTGTATATTTCCGATCCCAATAGGAATTTCAATCGGTTTCGAAAGCCCCATATCGCACGGCCTACACAATGTGGGGCAACCTGCCGGCACTATATGCGCCTGCGCTGCGCCGCCGCCGCCGCCGCCGACATTCTCCACTGCTTCACCATTTATCTGGTTAGACATTGCGTTGTAGTACGCACTCCGATACGGGATCGCGATCGCTCTATGCCGCCGAAAATAATTTGTAGCTATGCGAGTTAGTTCATAATTAACTGAGTAGATGATCCTTCTAGATTTTATATAGTTTTTACTTCATCTTTAATATAATTTATTTGAAGTCAGTCAAAAGTTTTTTTTTATTAAAACTAAAAATAAGCATACATTTATTAACCGATACTTTCTTTACCTAAAAAATAAAAATAATTATGTAACAAATAGTATTGTAAGAACACTGAGGAGCGGGGTATTTAGGTGGCAGGTGTTATTTATACTCAACAGGAGATCTCTACCGTTTTGTAATCCCTCTGTTGCTAAACAAACATTTTTTTTATTTTTAAAATAAAGAAAAAATAAAAACTGCTTGTTTTTTTTTTGTTCAATTTTAATAATTACAAGCTTCCAGTGAATGCTACTTCCAATATTATACTCGTAGTCGGCCAAAGTATACAGTATCGCAGACAGTATTTTATCCAATAATGGCACAGTTCTGTATTTACCGGCTCTTACGAGAGAATCATTCAATGATCAGGGATGCAGTGATCGACCCGGCACACCTTGATTGATGACGTCGAGAACCATTTCGCTACATAACCTCGCTGCCAATATGTCACATGGAGTTGTTACTCGTATATCCAATTAAATCAAAATATAATGTTGGGTCGGGAAAGTATAATGCTTTACCTATGAAATTGTTTTTCTAACTCAATTTCTTTTTAATAAGTGTATTACTTCTCAACTCAATAACGGATGTTAATATTTTTATACTCATTTAATTAAGACTTAGGCTTCAGTAATAACAATGATTTTTAGTTTTGTTTCTTTATAGACCAAATATTTTTTTAAATTGACTTATTTTTTTGTTAGCGTAATTGCCCTTTTGTTGCATTGTAGCTTTGAAGGGGCTTGTTTTTTTGATGTGTAACATCTTTCCGCTCGCTTTCTATATAAGCAATTTGTGGGAGTGATTTTGTGAAATGGGACGGAAGTATGTGTAACAGGAAGTCGGGGAAGCGCGCAAGCGCGCGCCATTTTGTAAATTTAATATCGATATTATGAACATGACATATTACTATTTTAAGTGACATATTGTGTCATTTGACTATCAAATGTCATTTTGTTATGTCAAATGTCTTCTTATGAGTTTTACTGCATTTATTTTATATATAAAAAATCATGTAATACCTGACCCATTTATTTCAGAATATAATGTTAAAATTGATTATTACTAAGGTGAGATTTCAATTGTTACACATCATATGCGACTTCTGTAAGGCTCGCTCGTTTTTATTTCTTTTTAAGGTCTGCTATATTTAGGTAGTGAAGCAAACACACTGCCCTACAATTTTTATAGTGTTAACATAAATAGATGCTTAAAAAATTGAAAAAACGTTAGAATGAAAAATATAATTTTATAAATAATCTTCATACAATGACACAAATGTTGAAAAAATTTTCCACGAGCAGGTTTTGAAGCACCCTTCTGACATCCATATGACTTCTGACCGGGTCAGGTGCTCTCCCAATTCAGCTATCGTGGTTCTAACCAGCCCGCCGAAATTATTCAAAATTATTATTTTTTTCTTTTTTTTTACTTTGTAAGCCAAAGGCGCCCATTCAATTTCTACAACTTCCGTCATTAACATCCGATCATAATATTTTTACAAATATTAAAGATCAGTTAAGAAGGAGGCAAGCTATCTATAAAATGTTTTTGTTTTGTTTATTTAATTTTAACGCAAATTTTGTTGCGAAACAATTTACAAAAACACAAATGTTAGGAAACAGTTTTGCCGATGAGCAATAGTGTGAATGGATAGATAGACTTATACATAGCAAGTTTAGTGGTCGTGAACAAGAACACTTAAAACGATTCTATGTAAAAAATATTATGCATCATAAAAACAAAACACAAACACAAAACTCTCAAGAGTAGGTACACAGAATAAACTAGACCCTATTGTTAAGAACAACACTAAGATTTTAATCCACTTTACACGAGCTTTATCAAAGCTCAACTTTACAGACACCCAAGGCGTTAAGCAGCTTTTGTACAAAAACAACCACTAGACAGTATATTACAAATATTCACAACAACGTAGTTATATGCTATTCTGTCTTCAACAGCTTTTCGTTATAACAGCTCTATAAACGAGGCCTATGGAACCCTTCAGCCGAAATAGTAAACATCTTTTAATAAAAATTATTAAAGTATATTATTGTTATTATTATTTATTATTATTATATTTATTTATTATTTTTTTAATGTTAAACTTTTATAACATTTAACATTTATAAGGTTTATGATTACATTTAGTTTTACGCAAACATTGTGAACAAATTACAAGGCTACTTTAGCTTAAAAAGTAAAAGTAGATAGTGTTGATTAATTTGGGCGAGTTGGTTTGAGCCACGATAGCATAGTTGACAGTGCACTGATCCGGCATGTCATGGGGTGCGGGTTCGAATCCCGCTCGTGTAGTTTTTTCAACACCTTGTCTTTTTTCAAATTTTTAAGATTACTTTTATTTAAATAGCCTCACAAAGGAGAATGCATCAAAATTAATTTGCAAACAACGTTTTGTTTTGTCATGTTGACAACTATATACCACATATCTTTCCAACTAGTAGGTATTGTGACTCACTTTTTCTTTACTACAATAACAAGTATAATAAACGTTTTTCCTGGACAAGGTACTTCACCGGCCATTTACATGAGACATCAAAAAATAAGCTAAAGACCCAGTAATAAGCAGTCTGCTCAGGTTCCGTATCAATATTTATAAGCGTCGAATAATAGGACAACTCGTGCGCACTTTGGAACGTGAATATAATTGAGTCGAGTCCTTCAGAATAACTCTTCAAGTTACTAATAGAGATACCACACGCATAAACTCATATATTTACGTCAAAATTATATATACTATTGTACAATGTTTATTTTGTTTTGTATGTTTATTAATGTTATGTAATAATTATAGTTGTATATAATTTTACGCAAATTTTGTTGCGGACAAATTACAATTCGGAAATGCCGCTCGTGGAATTTTTTCAAGACTTTGTCTTATTTTAAATTATGTCGTAACGTTTTTATTTAGTTTGTATGATGTGTTGTTACTTAATATAATATTAACTAATGTCGAGTAGGTTTAAGAATGTACAACTGTTTGTCCCTCAATCAATTAATATTATAACTCGATATATAATTATGCTCTTTCTTTATCTTTATTTATTTATTTATTTATTGTCTGTATCTTTTTTCTTTGATGGTAAGTAACGGTAGGGCTTAAGTTGGAAGCGCACTGCAATCGGAATCCTCAATCACTTAGAAAGTGGCCGTTTAAACGTTTAACTTTTGAAATTGTGGCGACAGATATAGACAGATAATGACAAGACAGCCATATTGTTATTTCAGACGGACTTAGAACATGCCATAACACTAACTTAACCGAACACAGTATCTCAGCTGGAAATCGAACTCGGAACCTCTTGGTCTGAGATCGACTAACCACTACACAAATACGCAGTTAAAACGTGTTACATAATTTTGCCATATTTGATAGGTAAATTACTACACCACATACAATATCTACGCCGGGAATCGAACTCGGAACCTCTTGGTTAGCAATTACTAACCACTAGACCAAAGAGATTGGTAAAGGTGTTACGTAATTTCCTTATTTGAGTGAATTACTTCACCACAGCAGTGGATCTATTTCAGTGTGTTTCATAAGTAAGATCACATTTATAACCGAAAGTTGCAATCAAGAAGATGTTCACACTATAAAACGTTTATAGTGTTTGTAGCCAATTGCCAAGCGTCTCTTCAATACACAAAGAAACTACCTGCTTCGTAATAGTTAGTATCCTGAAAAGTAGACTGTTGTTTCACAGAAATAAGTTTGTAATTGCATGACACATCCTGAGACCATGATCTATCATACATGAAGAGTTCAAGATTCATCATCAATATTTTGTTTGCTCAATAGTTAACTATTTACACAAATTATTTCCTACAACCGCTACAATATTTAAAAATAATACGCTATGTTTTCCTAAAGACATGTCTTTGACTAAGTAAGTATATAATCGGCGTTAAATGTGAAACTGTTTATCTACACTAATGTTATGAAAGAATTCAAATTTGTTTGCTTCTATATGTATAGGAGGTCGCCACTGGAAAACTATCCAAAAACCATGTAGGTAGTGGCACCAATGTTCGAATTTTTTAAATAATCATTAAAAATAGATAGATAGATATATAGATAGATAATACTTTTATTACAAAACTATAAATGACCAAAAAAGGTGCGGTCTCGCGTCTCAGTTTGAGCACAGAATAACTAATAGTTGGTTAGGCGCCGGCATCGGGCCAAGTACATTGTGTTCGGAGCGGCACTGCGCTTGAAATATTGAATTTTCTTAACGTGTTTTTGGTTTTTTCGTATGTTTCACGGTTGAGTTTTTATGCACAAATAACTAACAATAAAAAATATTTGTCCTCCCAGTTGATCATAAATATTTCAAGTGGCAGCGAACCTGTTTAAGCGATTTCTTCCAGACAACCAGTCGGATGAAGAGAGCTAATAACTGTAAGATCAGAGGTGAAACTATAATGTGAAAATAGGGGTCACCAACAACTGATTTTAGTCTTTAGCAATTAGCTGCCATTTCCTAAAGTCGTGTTCGTAAATATATCTCATAATAATTAAGTTTTTATGAATTGACGTATGACCTTCGTTGCTTCGTAGTATATTTAGTTACGACCTAAAAGGTTAAAGAGATAAAGAGCATAGATAACTTTACCCATCTGGTGACAAACATTGGAAAAATTGCTAAACTTGCAAGATAGAACCCGAACGCTAACCACTGCGCCGACGAGCTCGTCTAACCTATTATTCTTAACAATATTAATTCTATTAATTACCCTTAGTTAAATCTCGCATTATATCATTAAAATTCGTTGCAATCTGCTATTCAAGCTGTTAATGTAGGTCTTCCATACATCTAAATCACTAACACAGGCACCTAACTGGCATTTCATAGAGTAGATTAATTAATTTACTTGATTGCGAGCAATTGTGATTAATTAGTTTGATATTGGATAAACTTGCATTACGACGAAAAGCAATAATTACAATACAAATATAATATGAATAACCTCAAAGTTCAATTGAAATTCACGTTCAATTCAATGAAAATCACAGCAAATAGGTCGAGATGACGACGTTTATTTATTTATTTATAACCTTATATTATCTTACTTGCAAACGTTCGGAACAGGATACAACCGACACTATTCAATTTAATTGTAACTGTAAACAGAGCAACTTTGGCTGAAAACGCTGTAATTCAAATACATCGAAGATTAGAACCGAATTGTTGTTTTTTTTTTGTTCTAAGTACAAAAAGCCAATTACGATAATTTCAATCATATCGTTCACAATTATTAAGTCGATATCGCGTGTTCTAGGCAGTATTCATCCGGCGATAAATTAAAAGAAACTATTATTAACTTATTTACATACGAAATAACTATCACAAGGTCATCACCCGAAGATAATCTCTTCACACTTTGAACATAAACACTAAGGTAACACGACAAGCTCCACTTACAACAATAATCTTAAAATGACAAAGACATAATCCACTGAAATCGTTATTACAAAACTATATTCACTTTCTTAGATACCGTGACATTCAAAACTAAGAGATCTTCGTTGCAGTAATAGATTCTTCTGTTATAAAATATGGGATCGATGCGATGTTTACTCGGAAAAGACTAGATGAATCACCAGAATATCTTAAGGGGTTAAGTTCATCTGCAATGACGTAGCACAAATGGTAGGTTAGCCCATCCTCATGATGTTACGGCGTCGGAGCAAGCGCTCCATGGCGTAGAACACGCGATCCGACCCTCAGTACGGGCAGACGATGCCGCCCGCGCCCGGGAACGCCACGGCATCAGGGAAGTGCACTCGGCATATTTCCTTGTACGACTTCCCCGGTCGCGGCGCACGCTCCACACTCTTGTGCCTTCCGTATCCTCCGTTGTATCCGCTGTAGTCGTAGTTCCCGTAGCCGGAGTAGCCGTACGACCTCCTGCCGTTCCCGTTGATGGCGTCGTAAATGGCGTCGAAGAACGGCGCGGCCTCGCAAGCCAGCGCCGTGACCAGCAGCACGGCGAGCATCAAACGTAAACAAGCCATCGCGGAAGGGTTGCGAGCAATTGGCCCAATCAGTTGGCGGTCAGCGCGGCCTCGTGCTCAGGAAGCCCGTGGCGGTGGTTTAATCGCGAATGGTGCCGGGTGTTCGCGCCGATCGCCTTATATACCGGCCTCGGATCATCCGCGGCGTGTATAAACATGCGCGCGGGCAGGGTTCACGGTCCGTACCCTGGAATCGCATTGGAGTACTGATTACTGCGAATATTGGAAGGGTACGTTTCGCAACGCACTCGTGTCGGCATAAACAGGAAGCGTTCGATATTGTGGGATAACCTAGATACCACCATTCTGTTAGCAGTTAGGTGCGAATTGAAATGAGGTTTGCACCACAGACAGCTAAGTGTGCTAAACAGTACCTAACATAAATATTGTCGGGTAGGTGTTAGATAATATTGTAGAATAGTGGTTTCGTTGGAGATCGTTGCCGCTATGGTTTCGCAAGTCGAACAAAGCCGAGGTAAAACGGAGTCAAGTTCAAGCGGCGAATGTCGAGCGTTCACCTCTGCCCGCGAACGCATTCCTTGGCACTCGAGACGACTATCGTTTACAGGTGGAAAAGGACTATAGGGAATGGAAACTATACATAAAAATAAACATTATAGGTAGGTACCTATTTTGAAACAATGACGTCGTACGATGATTACTAAACAGTTCGTACGCCTCATACATATTTTAGATTAGACAGGACGGCTCAGCCTTAATAATAATCATTACGATCAACTAACTTCAAGCTGCGAGCTATGTCGACATTAAACCTTACGGATACCTAAACGTATTGATTAATACCATGTTTTATGAACGCCATAAACCTATTAAACGTTTATATATCTACTACATCGAACGAATATTTAGTGCCCACCTGCGTAGTCAACATTACGTGAGAATTTTTGCGACAGTAAACTTCAAATGTGATCTCAATTGACGCACACTAAGTACGGTGCCGATAAAAAGACTGCAATCTAAAAATAGCCCTATATTAGACCAAAACTGTATGATAATCGGACATTCACTGGGCCAGTCTCGCCATGGACCCGTTGACAGGATATACGTGTCCTTTGTCTAGTACTTAGCCAGCGACATGTCTATGACACATGCAATGTTTCGATATAATAGCTTGTAACTCAAATGTCATTACCTAGCTGTTATGTTTAATGGCATGTTATTATTTGTCAGCTAAATGATCTTTACGAGAGTCTCTAAGTACAAATACGACGAATACTGTACCTGCAATGATTAAGACAGACATTAGGCTAGTTTTTAACTAAAGGACAGCAATAAAACCTAACCTGGGTAGTGACAACAGTGTTTGACAGGAACCAGCGATCGACACTTTGTTATTTTAATCATTACAAAATACCCGGGATCCTCAACTACTGAGGCACTGGCTATCTTATCTCTAGATGCCGGAACACTACATTTCGTTTTGTTTGATTTGCTAACACTCATGCACACTCACGAACACTTAACGGTTAATAATCCACCATTATTACACATTAATATTCGACATAACACAAATTTTAGAAAATAAAACAAAACCGCAGACATGACTCTTCACTTTCCCGCCAAGAAGTCCCACGGATGCCACTATTGTATTAGTTTCAAATTATTTATTATATCAAGAGAAAAAAAGTCCTTCTTCTGAAAATAAAACCTTTTTAATATTCTCAATTAATTTCTTTTTTCATTAAAATAGAAATAACTTTAGAAACCAATACGTATCTGACTTGAAAATGAACTTAACCACCAGAATCCAATTCACTAAGCTAAGTACTTGCAGTAATGTTTTCTCAAGCAGCCGCTGGCCCGCAGTCCGACACCGCAAATTCATTACGAGCCCTTTAATTACTGAGGTGGTCACAAAATTTAATCATATTTCCAGTGGTTTCAATCAAATCGGACTAATTTATAACGTTTGCGCAAAGCGTCATACGAAATTGGACTTTTTGAATTATAATAAAATTTGTAAACATTGAATAGTTCTACATTTTTGAATTTTAACACATTATAAGTTTCGGAACACCAAATTAACTTAAAAAGTAAATTACTGGGAATATTTAAATTATTAGTTGATTTGAAAGTATGCCACTGAAAATCGCGTATTTCCGGGGGCAATTTGTATCATACTATGAACCTATCACTTAGGGCCTGTTTCACGATCTACAAGTAAGTTCCCATTAGCGTTTACTTGACAGATATTCCATACAAAACTGTCACTTTATCTGCCAAGTATCTCCTAATCAGAGATTGTGAAACAGGCCCTTAAAGTATGGTATGATTTGAAAGTCAACCGAAGCTAACTGCTTAACTATAATGTTACCTTATATTATTAAGTATTACCATTATTTAAATTGATTATGACCTAGTTAATCTTTCCATATAAATTATTTGATATATTAATAATAAATTTCAAGACGTATACGTAAACCTCCAGATTTTATTGAAAGCATGAGACATCATTATCATTATCTACATTATCTGCCTATAAATATGCCACTTCGTCCCACTACGCTGTGATTAAGATAGGCCATAACCCACCTCTTAGGCTGAATGCGGGGACTGCCAACAACCGGCACCAAACAGCCTTGTCTTTCGATGTTGAAAGGAGATCTAAATATTTTAATTCAGACACCCATCCGCTGACAGACATTTATAAAGCTTTACTCGCAAGAACATGCAAGCGGTCATCATTATATCCACTTTAAAGCATGGCACACTAAAACTAACTTGTTGCTTCTATATAACTTCCTCACCTATTTCATTTGAGTATACCATCGACAGTGCCAGCTATCTTCCAAAGAAAAACGTACAATCCCATCATCAATCACTGGCAACATTGTTATTAAAACATAACATTTTAATTAAGTTTATTTGCGTCCAGAGGAGCCATTAATCTTGACTGAAACGAACTATCATTAGCAAAATCTCTTATAAAGCGCCGGCTTTAAATGTCGAGTGGATGGTTGCATCACGGCGGGCTTAGGGCTACCATTAGTAACCACGGAATGGACGAATTCAGTAGTGGTGGCGCGTCCGATTCGTGGAAGCTCGTACACAACTCTTTTGTCGCCATAAAATCAATGTTTGTATTGTCGTGTTCTAGCAGTTAGAGGTAAGATAGCCATTTTCTCATTGGATGACGATTCCGGATGAAGTATGTTTCCATCTTTGGCCTTACTATCTGATGTGACAAAAAATAAGGCTATTATGTTGTGGTATAAAAATATGTATAATCGTTTAACTAAATGTGGCAAAATACTCTCTTGAGATCCTCCTTCCCGTTTATAATAATTGTCCAAAAAAGGTGTTAAAAACGAACCTACACAGTACGCCTCCCGCCTTTTTGTAGGACCGATAATCGGACCGATTTTTTCTCCGAGGTTTTAGTACTTACCGATTTTGTGACCGACTTTGTGTAGGACTTATGCGTTGCAACATAGAATTCCATACGTTTCGTTTTCACCGACTAAAAAATCGGTCACCGATTATCAAACGTGGGCGAGGGCTCTAAGAGTATCGACTTCTAGACCAAAATGAAGAAACACAATATGTGACCACGGACGTCGTCAGGAAAGAGTAAACAAAATGAAAAATAAACGCGAGTGGATCCGTATAAGGCGTTTAAATCCAAAAACCAAACTTCTTTTGCAGTTTTGTTAGCGCCAGCCCTGATAAGGCTGACCGCCTTTAAATCACAAGACCTAGGGCCCCGGGTTACACCACCTCAAGACCTATTGTATTTCTAGATAAGGCTATAGCAAACTGCATAACATTCCGTAAATAGGAAAATGGAAAGGTAAAGCAAAATTTTGAAAAATATAAGAATAAGAGGAATAATTTATTTAAACAAGTAACAAGTAACATTGCAACAGCAATTTTTAAGACTATATAACAAAAACATGTAAACTTGTAGCTTGGCTATGCAACAGTAAAGCTAAAAAAGTGAATCCCACACTAGGAAATCCTGAATTGTGGACTTCCTAAGCCAAAAAGCAAGCGGTAAACGAAAAAAACAAAGCAGATAAAAATAAGTAATCCTAAAACCAGATACTATGGTTTACATAAAGTTAGTTGTGTGTGTGTGTATGTGTGTTATGTGTGGGGGGGTGTGTGTGTGTGGGGGTGTGTGGGGGGGGTGAGGGTGTGTGTGTGTGTGGGGGGGAGGGGTGTGAGGGTGTGTGAGTGTATGTGTGTGGGGGTGTGGGAGTGTGTATGTGTGTGTTGGGGTGTGTGTGTGTGTGTGTGTGTCTGAGTGTGGGGAGGTGTGTGTGTGTATGTGTAAGGTATTGTGTGATTGCGTGCGTGTGTATGTGAGAGCTGATTATACGAGTGGTGTGACCAGCTTTTCCGTTTCCCGGTAAGTCATGGAAAGGAGTCGTAAGGAAATAAGTTTCTTGGCTTGGTCAACAGTTGCAGTTTGAAGTTGCAACACTTAGCCATTCTATTATAGACAAAAGGCAGCAAGCATGAGGGATGGCGCTGTGCGAAAGTGGTTTGCGCCTTGATCTGTGGGGCTTTAAATACGAGTTTTTGTGCCATAGAATGGTAGCTTGCAGACGATAAGATTTCACGGTGCATCAACAATGAAGATTTTAACACGTAAAGTTGCCGTACACTTAGGAGTTCAGCCTCAGCAAAGAGGGTATCGGTGGGGTATAAGAAGCTTTTACGGTACATTGTTTTCAAAACGGCACATTGCGCTCTCTCCAGAGTGAGCATCGATGTGACACCTGATCCTCCCCAAACAGTTATACAGTAGGTGATGAGTGACTCACCCAGACCTCTGTACACCAATCTCAAAGTATCCTCGTCCGCTGAGTACCTGAGCAATTTCATCACATAGATCCGCTTTCTGGCTCGAGATGCGGCGTACACTATATGAGCCTGAAAGAGAGGTTTTCGTCAAAGATTACGCGGAGGTATCTGATGTTTGTAACCCTCTCAATACTTTGGCACGAGCAGGGACCGCAATTACAGTCTAGGAGGTCATATTTTTTTTTAGGTTACCTCCCCTACACGTGAAGTGGGGATGTAATTTTTTTTCTTTTTTACCCCTAAGTGTGGAGTGTCATTGGATAGCAATTTCAAAAATAGAGCGGGTTTTTAGATACGTGAAAAAATTCACGGTAGTTGTATATATATGACAAAGTTAAAAGGAAAACTATCACAGCTAAGTAGGCTTTACAAGTTTACGAGTAACAGTCGACCAACTTATAAAATGTACTTGGCGCAGTAGGTACAAATTCCTCATTGGGAACTACTTAAATAACGTTGTCAGGTGTGTGAAACCGGTAGTATCTTATCGTTAAATAAATGTTCATAAAAGCCCTCTCCTCAGAGTCTGCATTATTGAGATGGGCTACGGAACCCTACACTGCGCTTAGCCTGACACGCACTTGCCCAGTTTTTTTGGGAGAGTTAGCTGATTGCCTCAGACGGCATTTTCAGCTTCACCTGGCTTTTTTGGGGGCGGCGAGAAACTTAAAGGGTTCCTCAAGCCGTGTGAAACAAATCACCTTCGTAGGTTGTCTAAAGGGAACGGCATCACGCACTAGTGCGTGTCCCCGTGCCCTACTAGATTCTCCGAGGAATTTGGATCGGATCAGGGCCCTCTAAATAACTGAATCTACAACCAGTTCGGATTTTGGGAGATCCTTCAACCGAGAAAAGTAGGCAAAAATGTCACAAACCAATTCAACGTTCTACGTACGCGAACGTCAGCTAGACGTATTTGGTCGGATTCTGGGTAAAACCCTACCACCATATATACTACCACCATATATATATACTAGCGGCCCGTCCCGGCTTCGCAGGGGCCCACGGGTGGACATTTTTTTTTATATAGCCTATGTTACTCAACGCTAATGTAGCATTCTATTTATAACTAGCGGCCCGTCCCTGCTTCGCACGGGCGGACACTTTTTTTTATAGAGCCTATGTTACTCATTCTAATGGTGAAAGATTTTTTTAAATCGGTCCAGTAGAGAGTGGTTTGTATAAGGAAAAAAAAATATTGTTTTTACTATTTTCCTCATATTTTTTACGTTTTTTCTCTCCATAAAAACCTTCCACAGACTTCATCAAACACAACAAAAAAGAAATCAGCCGAATCGGTTCAGCCGTTCTCGAGTTTTGCGATTAGCAACACATTTAGCGATACATTTTTATTTAAGATTTTTTTAAATCGGTCCAGTAATTTTTTGAGTTTATTCGTTGCAAACATACAAAAATACAAATGTTTCCTCTTTATAATATTAGTATAGATATGACGGCGCTTCTATGATTTACAATAAAACCTCATTGTTAATTAATCGAATCAGAAAAGTGACATAAGCGAATGACAATGATTGTTCGCTTGACGTAACGCAGAGCGCTGGCAGTATGCTACCTCTACCTAGTTTGTGATGCGACCGTCCCACGGGAAGAGAACATTATCCGTTTGCATCGGTAGGTAGCACACGCCACGGGTTCTGCGGAACGTTATAGTTTTCCTAAGTTTAAATGTGCTGTGATCTGCTTAGTGCGTTCATTTTTGTGAATGCTTATTTAAATTAAAAGAGACAACTATTAGAAAACACGTGTTTGTTAGATAATTTCTCCTCGCCCGCTAACCTACGCCGACATGGAAAATGGTAATGATTCTGATAAGGCCCACGTTCCGAAAGATATATATGACATATCGTAGTGTTCGACACTAGTTTTAAATAGAATTGTAGAATGACTGGATAACATCTAGGATGTAGGTGATCTGTCTGTATTCAATTGTTTTTAAAGTCAAAAAATCAGTTGTTGACCCGTATTTTTAATGATATAAGGCTGAAAATGTCAATCACTGGTTCCTGTCGGACACCGGTGCCCCAAAAAACATAACAAAGCCAAGATTTCAATATACAAACAAAGTAACGGATGTGCGAATGCGGCGCATGAAATCGAATCACATCCCCGTAAAATACAGTTTGGACTGCCACTATTTTGTCTCGCGGGTCGACTCTTTATGTTCTGTTTTTTCAAAACCACTCCCTAGAGTGCGCTAAACTGCTTATATGGGGCACGCTTACTTCGTAATAAAAAACAGGAGTATTCTGTTGTTTCCGAAACGTATACTTTATCAGTACTGACGTAAATACTAAAATAAAACGTCAGTTCTGTTGCGTTATTATTGACTTAATGGCATAAAAACCAAAAATAAAAACACCTGCAATTGATATGCGTACGAGAAACGTTATACTATCAGAAAAATACTTAACCCTTCAACGGATTAAATGTTGTTGTTACAATTTTTCATAACTTTTCAATATTTTTCAAAGTGCAAATTGAAAGCAAAATGGTATAAAATTTGGTGTAATTTAACCTTAATCTGTGATTTCATGGCAACGAAGCTGCCATTGCCTTCGAAAGGTTTAAGAAGACTGAGATTTTATTAAACTTGCAGATTTACTTAGAAGTTTATCGATATAACTACAAAAAAAAATTAAAACATCCACAGCCAAAACGTAGCATTCTATTTCATGAACGAGTTGTTTTCTTTTTGGATCAAGTTAAAGTTAACTACAATTGAGATAGGTTTGAATCTCTACAGTAAAGGACTTGTGAAACCGACTTGCCAATTTGCTTTTCAATCTCCCTCAACCTCAGAACGATAACTCAACACTGCTTACAAAACAAGTTGCAAGCAGTGTTGCCATTTTATTATTTGGTGCGGTCGGTGCGGTGTTAAGAAAATACTTATTTTGCTCGTGCGCTCTAAGCTGTAAAGCTTAGTAGCTTCGGAAGTTAAGTTATGAATGCCGAACAACATATGCACACAAGTGCACTAACGTAGATAACATGACTTGAAGCTCATCCGCTCAATCTCTCCGTTTCTAAATCAAAGTAATTTAATAAATATGCGGTCACGGCGTTCGCTCCGTTGTGCGTGTCTTTTATTTAGTATAGTCCAAACTAAATCACCCTCATATTTGTATGACAAGTTGTTATCTTCTAATCGTATTAGAACTGCCTCTCATCTTGGTTGTCCGAATCACAGCATAGCTGCATTTCGTGGCAGTATCCGGTACTCGGCCACGAAATGCTGGAATAACATCCCTCCAACTTTTAAAATGTGTTACACATTATGCTCTTTTAAGTACAAATATTCTAAATTTGCAAAAGGACTCATTGTAGTATGTCTAACAATTTAACAATTTAGCTGTGGAGGTATTGTTGATATTGATATTTACATTTATTTGTATTTGTATAATTTATAAGTCACAATATGTAAGAAATAGTTTGCCATGTAACAATAAATTAAGTAAAATGTTTTTTGTTTTGTTTATATAATTTTAACGCTAATTTTGTTGCGAAACAAATTACAAAAACACAAATGTTGAAAAAATGTTCCACGAGCAGGATTTGAACCTGCACCCTACTGACATACCGGGTCAGGTGCTCTTCCAATTGAGCTATCGTGGTGGTTCAAATCCTGCTCGTGGAAATTATTTCAACATTTGTGTTTTTGTAATAAATTATGTATTAACTACACAATTATGAACACAGAAATGTATGAGCTATCATTTGCGTGGTGTGAGTGGCGGTGTTTTATGTTTTATTTTATTACTATTCTTAGTTTTAGTTAAGTTTAGTTCTAGTCTGGGCATCATCGGAAGACCACCGTCGTAACATTACTAAAGTGCTATGACATGCTGAGAAGATGCCTTTTCAGGATCATATACTACGTACCTATCTTAAATGAATGCTTTACTTGTTTGAATGTTGTTTTGTGATACTGAATAAATGTTTTTCTATTCTATTTCTATTTCTATAAGAAGCAAAGGCAATTTTTTTAAAGTAGGCTTGGGTAGTGGCACCAGACTTCGACAGGAAAAAAAGTCGAACACTGGATCATTTTTTCCTTTATTCATTAAAAATAGGGGTCAGCTATTTGATCGGGATTGGCTAATCGGTATAGTTTGGAATGTTCTAGCCACTAACTAGCAGTAGCTAAGCCACGATACATATTATAGAAACCAAGTGCCGTTGGTCGCAATACGGTACACTATTGATTTTAGTTTTTAGCAACAATTAAATACAGTCTATTTTATATTTTCTGTATATTTTATCGCCTTTATCATGGGGAGTGCTCTGAGGAATTGTTCGGTTTGATCCCTGCCGCTGATTTCCTACACCGCACTACACGCAATCGACTGTCTTTCCATCCACATCATCTTTATGGATGGCGGTCTACTACTGTGCGTTTCTCACATAATTTTTTGCCACGAACTACAGTGCTGTGGAACCAGCTCTCAGCGGCGGTATTTCCGGACAATTAACATTTAGGGATCTTCAAGAAACGAGCCTATTCCTTCCTTAAAGGCCGGCAACGCATCTGCAACTCCTCTGATTTTGCGAGTGTCCATGGGCGGTGATGATCGCTTCCCATCTGGTGACCCGCCTGCTCGTTTGCCTCCTTCTAATATAAAAAAAATACAGACCACCTACGTCTTAACTATCATCCAGTAATTCTATATTATTTTTTGCAACAAAAATTGGTGTTGAACACCAGTTCGATGGTTTAAATTGTTGAACATTGGTGGTGGTGGCCCCTACTATATAATTTACTTCCATTAATTATTAATCCTGTTAACACATCAACATTGATCATTGATCATTATTGATCTTCATTGACAAGAAAATAGGGAAATATAATAAAGAAAGAAAATTTAAAATAAAGTGTTTTCTGGATATGAAAATTCTGTTAAAATGTTGAAAGAAATATTGCACAACAGTTAAGTATCCTTAAGAACATAACACGTTGACCGCCGCCGCCGCGCCGGGCCCAGACACAATAGAAATTCAATTGTTTGTCGGACATATGGCGTTTAAGGTGTTAAGCTAAAAAGTTATCTTTAGTATCCTTTTAGTCTATATTCTTTCCTATAGCAGTAATTGCTGGGAAAATGCCTCTACGATCATCATCGCAAACGTTTATTTCTTTCTTTCTATCTTTCATTTTACAACTGAAGGTCAATCACCAAGCTTCATGCAACATTTATACGTAAACAATAAAATATACATATTAAACAAAGGCATATATTTCATTCATTTAAAATTAACAATCTCATTACTAAAGCTGTTTGCTGAAGCTAAATTTCCTGTTCAAACATACCAACATGTCTACCGCGAACGTCTTTGTCCCGCCAAGCTATTGAAATTCATAAAAGAGCCATCATTACGCACAATCGAGTTATAAAATGATATCAGATGCAACCTTATGTGACTCGTTTTATGTAAATAAATATGTGCTATCATTTCATCTATGACACCATGACGTGTGATCTGTATACGTGTTTAGCGCTGACGTTAATATATCTACTTACTAGATAATTTGGAATATTCCAAAACTTTTTTATTATTTTTGCTTGTTATACTAAGTAGGCAATTTTGGGATATTATTTTCTCATTATGTTTAGCAGCACCTTTGTCATAACCTTTTTTTTTTTTTGTTAAAATCAGATGACATATCTAAATAACTTGGCGTTGTTGATATAACAATATTGTGTACACTGTAACGCAAAAAATATTAAAACCCTGCACGCTCGAATTTCATTTTAAGAATAAACAATATTTATTTCATTTCTGTGTAAAAAAAAATGTGTCCAATAAGAGTATATTCGTGTATAATGTTTTATTTCAATATGTATTGCGCTCAAAGTTTTTTCAAAGTGTCCATTTTGTTTTATTTGGCTTCACTATGACAATGTGTCATCATTTCAAAGCTAAAACAACATGCCGAAGCTATAAAAGGAACGTTTATTGAAAAGTGGGCAGTTGATGGGTTGCACTGATGGGCTGTAAACACCCAGGCTAGTGCCAGCGTAATGCAACACCTGCGGCTCTACCATGAGTTCACACACTGTCCACGACAGCGTTAAGCTGACCGCTGACCTGACAATCCTTTAAGGCGAGGAAGAGGTGAGTGAAGCGTAGCTGTGTTAAATTAACCAATCAATTGGCTCAGCGGAGAAGAGACGCTCAAATAAAAGAGCTCTTTTGGTTCATTTTCATATAGCTCCGCTCCGTTCAGTTCCTTTTTACCTTAATGGAGAGTCAACCTAAGCCCCAAACTCCACCAAAGTGGAGACACGTGAAGATAAAAGTAAGATTTTCCGTAATCAACCAATAAAGGAAGAAACGGGGTTAAAACAAATTCTTATTAAAAAAAAAATAAAAAAAATATACATACCCACTTCACGTGTAAAAATATTTTTCAAAATTTTACTTCACCACTTTGTCGGCGTAATTTAAACATGCCAAATTACAGCTTTCTAGTACTAAGAGTCTATGAGCTAGGCTGGGGACAGACAGACAGACGGACATGGCAATAAGGGTTCCTTGTTGACTACGGAACCCTAAAAAGTAGTTACAGACACATGTCTGTACCTGGTAAAGCGACCCTGACGTGTATAGGTAAGCGGTGTCTTGGTTCTAAAGTCAGCGTGCATGTAGTGGATCTGTTTGTGTAATAGCCTTACAGAATCGGGAATGATCGGGAATGATCGGGAACGAGAAAGAGGGTACGAAGCATTGACGCTGTTCGCTAGCAAGTCTCTAAAGTAAACCAGTGGTAGGGTACAGATACAGCACGTTGGTAACTAGTGGAAAGATGGTCGGCTTTTAGCTTCATGGCCCTCTGAGTACTCATAAATGGAATCTGGGAGTAAAAAGCTAAGTGTATCCTATAACGAGTTATTGTACGCCTCCTATAAAGACGCAAGCACTTATTATAAAAATGTTATTACGTACACGTGTTATAAAATTATGTGGATTATCTTTAAATCATTAAATGTTGTTACTTAATTTTCCTGTAGATAAATCAAATACAAAAATAGGGATAAATTATTAGTAAATTTATGCGAATTTTTTATAACGACTTACTGAAATCACCGATAACGATTAAAATCTTTTGAAAAAGTATTGAAAAGTGCGGGACTTACGAGATTTAAACACATTTTCTTGAAATGAAAAATGCCAAAAATTATATTGAATAATATTTTTATACTGTCTACTATATATATATATCCTGTCTATATCTCTATATTATATATATATATATATACAGTATAGAGATATAAAAATTTTACGCAAATGTTTTCCGACTTGAACTCGAATATCTGTGGTTCTTATTACTTACTATCGAGAATTTTCAGTGTCAAAATAATATGAAAATAATACATAATACCATCATCGACAACATTTTCAAATTGTACGTCAAACTATAACGCAGCAATCAGCACACATACCTATGTGTGCTGACGCATAATATGTACGATTTCAAAGTTTCAAACTCGCACAGTCAAATAAGAAGACACGTGTACTCATAACTTTAATAAACACAGAACAAACGGTATCTGCAAGAGAAAATTCTGCTTTTAAAAGCCTTAATATGAGGCGTCCTTAACTCATCTCCTCTGTTCTCCTCGCGATATTGTTGGCACGAATTTGCATTACAATAGTAACGCCGCGAATTCAATTATCTAGGAGCAGCCAAGTTTCAGGGAAACCGAGCCAAATGTGTGTATTGCGTATGTAAATAAGTTACCACTGACAAAAAACTAATTACCTGCACACAAAGCCTTGGTAGGTGCCCCAATTTCAGCTGTGAGCTAGCTAGCGAGATGCTCCATATTATGTTGACATAATTATTTATTGCATTTATACAAGAAGAACTCTTGGAAGATGGCGTACGGGGTGCGTTCATGCCAGCTAAGATGCCAAGTCATATCGTATTGAAAAATATGTAGGGTAAAACATATTTTTACATACCTACCTACCTAAGCCTCTTGGTTTGACATATTTTATGATGTCGCCGTAAGATAGAACTCGTTTACATTTCCAACCTCCTTTGGTCAGCATGCTAGAACAATCTCATCTGTCTTTTTTATTCATAATTATGTGGAAAGTCATAATCCCAGCAGTGGGGCTTTTGGCTAAACGTGAATTTTGCCGTTTCTATATCAAAACTTCTTTGTAATATTCTATCTCATGCATATTCATTATATGGGTTCTTTAAGTATTGTAAACATTTATCTGTTCTCGTTTTCACTACAATAAAATATAATGTTGTCTAAAATTTATACGTTCATGAAATTAATTAAATTCGCTGTCTGTAGCTTGTAGCTAATTAGCTTCAGCTAAGAAGGACCCAACAGACATCAGGATAAAATAATACAAGTTTACATAATTATGTAAATAGCTCTGTTAACATATAAAGTGTTTCATTATAATAAAACTAAACGAGTTAAATTACACACTTTTATAACTTTGTCAACTGTAGAAACAACTTAATTGTACATGTCTCATTTACCATAAATTACGTGCCTATACAAGTATAACTAATGTGTGGATTTTTTTTTGAGAGAATTTGCTTATTATCCCTGGGCAATTTCAGCTTCACCGGGTTTTTCGAGGCAACGAGAAACTTAAAGAGTTCCTCAAGCCGTGTGAAACGAAGTACTGTCAAAGGTTTGCTAGTGGGAACGCCGCGCCGTGCCGTCGCCGTGCCCAACTAGATTCTCCGAGGGGCTCGGATCGGTTCGGGAGCGGATCAACCCGAAGGCTCCTCTAAAAGCTAGGACCTCGGTTCGAATTGACCGGATCGTGGAGGTAGGGAGAAGCGCCCAGGTACATATCTGTATCTGGTATAGAGCACGTGTGGTGTGCGTCGTACCCTTGTTCTACGAGTATGGTGTCTGGGGCCTTAACTAGTGTTCACGGGCAGGCAATCACCCCGCTAGAGGATACGCCACTGCGTCTGCGTCTGCGTCTGCGTTTGCGCCATCCTCTGGCGGGGTGATTGGGCCACTGCCCAAGCGAACCTCCAGAGAAAACAGTTGGCAACGACTGAACTTATGGTGTTCGCCGGCGAACGCAAATTGGCGTTCGCACTGGTCCAGGAACCCTACGTTGGAAAGATTCGGAGAATGAAGGACTACCGCGGTGCGAGGGTCTACTAGTGCGCAACGATAGAAGATTGGACAGTGAAGGCTGCTATTGTCGTTTTCGACAACGATCTCAGCGTCACATTGTGCTCGAAACTCACGACCAATTACATCGTGGTGGTGAGGATCCGAAGTTACGACTGGGAGTTTTTATTGCATAGAGATTGTATTGTTCATGTATTATTGTTCTTTTTTTGGAGAGAGATTGCTGATTGCCTCAGACGGCATTTTCAGCTTCACCGAGCCATTTTGGGGGCGGCGAGGAACGTAAAGGGTCCCTCAAGCCGTGTGAAACGAATCACCTTCGGAGGTTTTCTAGAGGGAACGGCATCGCGTACTAGTATGCGTCGCCGTGCACTACTAGATTCTCCGAAGGGTTCGGATCGGATCGGGGAGCGGAACAACCCGAGGGCACCTCTTAAGGCTCGGACCTCGCTCGGGTTGACACGTCTATATGACACTAAGAAAGCCAACTGGACAGCATTCATAGACGCCATGGAGCTATACAAGCTATAAGAGATAAAGCCACACTTGAGAAGACCGTCGTAAAGCTCACAACAGCGATCACTTCAGCTTGTAGGGAAGCAATCCCAGCGAAGAAGTGGAACGAGTAGTTGACAAAGCTGAAAAAACGATGGTCACATATAAACGGAGAATAAGAAACGCTAAAACGCGCCACATTGAAGTGAAAAGTTCGTTGAAGAATACCTGCAGAAGAAAGAAGACTATTGAGTGTCACGCCTAGAGATGTCAGTAGCAAGGATTAAACACCATCTCGTACCGAGGATTAGTACTCGCCAGTATGGATTTATGCCCCACATGAGCACTGAGGACGTCCTCTATGATCTAATACACCACATCAGAGGTAAGATATAGCTGAAGAAGCTGGTTACCCTATGTCATTGGATATAGAGGGGGCCTTCGACAGCGCGTGATGACCAGCCATCAGAATCCGACTGGCTGAGGAACAGTGTCCGGTCAATATCCGGAGGCTATTCGACAGCTATCTCAGCTGCAGTAAGATATTCTGGGGAGGTAAGCACGCAAAGCACCAACAAAGGAAACGTGCAAGGGTCAATCGGTGGTCCAATACTCGGAACCTCCTTCTCGATCCGATATTGAAGGGGCTACATGAGAGGGGGGACTACGCGCAGGCGTTAAATAAAGACTAAAAGACTAAGTTAGAATAGACGGCCATCCCATCCACAAAAACACAATAGATGATGTATGAAAGAGTGTATGAAGAATGGAATTACGTGAGGCATAAAAGAAAGAACTGGAATGAAAGAGTAGATTAGTTAAACAAGAGCTCCAACTATGTTGGAGGTGTAAGAATAACAAATAAATATAATAACTAGTGTGCTTGTTTATTGTATTCAAATTAACTTCTTTAATTAACTTCTAAATACTTATATATAATGTGTAGTGGTATTTAGAAAATAGGGCGGGGGGAATTGTGTTGTATGTGACGCACCCACAACGCGAGTCTGAAACCCAGAAACTGTGAAGTGCCGCGAATCGCCAAACATCGATCTACCTCGAGCAGCGAACACGATGACTGTTACAATTTGTTTACCTGCTGACACGTTTCATTAAGTAATATGGTAATTACTAACCGAAACGGAAAAGTCGAGCTTGCGAAATAAGTAAGTTACATTAACAGCGCCGTCATCTTAGCAACCACACGCATGAACTTGGTAAAATGGTACATTAATCAATATAAGGCTAGCCACATAAGTCTGCATCCGATACCTAAGTACTACCTTGATCTAATACTTTACGAAGAATATTGTTAAAGATAGAATGGAAATGGCTTTGACCGCCAATCAGAGGTGACATCGATTAATAATAAAATCTCTAAAACTAGGTCTAGGTAGACTATGCATATGTGTACATATGTATACTTTAATGTGGACTTGAATATGGCGGTTGCGGATATTTAAGTGTAAGTCACTTACGCCTGAATAAAATTAAATGCCAAAGTCAAAAAAAAAAAACTAAATTCAAAATCATTTATTCAGTTTAGGCTACATACAAGTAGCTCTTGTGAATGTCACTATGCCACCGGTTCGTAAGTCTATTCTGGGCGGGAGATCTTGTACTGAGTCTGAGTACAAATACAGTAGTTTCCGTCTTTTCGTATATTATTATAATAAATAAATAACGCCTATTGGAGAATCCCGGTAACCTCACTCGCCCCTGTATTCGGAAGACCAGGGTTTATTTCCTGGCAAAATGTGTTTCGAATTTTTCGAGCGAGCAACCCAATTGGAGCGATGACTTGAATGCAATAATGATAAAGATATCTACTTTTCTCTAGCAGTAGGACAGTATATACACAGTGTACCTATTGAATCCGTAATTGTACATTGAAATTACAGAATAAATTACATTATAAAAAAACATGTACAAGGGTGAGCTTATCTCTAAAAGAGATATCTTCCAACCAGCCCTAGCTGTAGTTGGAAAAGAAAGTCTGCGGGACCAATTGTTGATCATAACATAATTAAATAAATAGGTACTAATAGGTAATAATTATAATACATATACGTACATAGCTACCTATACACATATACATATTATCGTCTGACTGTATAACTATTATGACGTTACTGATTACTGTTCAAGTTGGAGAGGTAGTGCTCTTTCAATTTGTGTTTAAAAGATGCTACTGATGGGCTCTCACGAATGCTGGCGGGCAGTCTATTCCACAATCTGGCTGCATATACGGTGAAAGAATTGTGGAAAAATTTGGAATTGGATTGTGGATAGAGAAGGGTTCTTGTGTCACAAGACCGTTTGGGGCGGGAAGTGGCGGTTAAATGAGTAAAACGGGAACGTAGGTAATGAGGGAGCTGAGGGTAGTGAGGGGGAACTCTGAAATATGATGCAAGTATCATCATATTTCAGAGTTCAGGTCAAAGTTGAAATGGCTCCCAATCCGACTTCGCCGTGATATGCACATCCTGTCCCTCTTTATAAAATCCCTCACTACCCTCAGCTCCCTCATTACCTACGTTCCCGTTTTACTCATTTACCCGCCGCAGACCAAAAATGAATGAATGGCCAGATTTTGCAGGCGCTCCAGTTTGTTAATCAACTCCTCCGTGGCATATAATATTATACGAAACCATATAATGTTATTTAAAACTATTATAACTACATCTCGACTTCCTCAATAAAAGCTTGAATTGCAAGCAACACATAAACCGTGGAAGACCAAACAAATCTCTTATAAATATCTTAAAAGCGTTTCACGTATCATATAATTACATATTTTCAATCAATGCCCGTAGCAACTCTTGCGTGATGTGAGCTCTAACTCGAAAATTATTTTATTAGCTACTGTTACCATTATTTTCCAGAAAACAAACACCAATTTTTTAAAAAATAAATAACTAAAACCGTTTTACGCTTACTTTAATTGTTGTATTTAAAACAAAACATATAAGTAGGTATATTCACAGAAATAAAATGATTTGTTTTTTTTTCATTGTCACTTATATCGAACTTTTTTTTAGTCTTAAATTACAATGGAAAACATTCTTATGTTGATTTTTGTAAGATTTCCTTACACCTACATATAAACCGCCAAACTGCAATAGTTATATTTACATATTTATTACCTAAAAGTTTAGTAAGTGGTTGCTCAAAAAACTCAATTATTAATATTATTTCAATAAAAGAACAACTTAGAGGAAATTCGATTAGTTTTGTTTATATTATGTACACTCCATCACGAATGTAATGGAGCACACGGCGTAAATTACATAATGCGAACGTATGCGCATTGTGGCATTATTGTCCATGCGCCTCGCATTAAACACTGACCTCGTGCAAGTTCATTGCCGGCGCGGCGCAATACCGACGATGCTTCCGCGAATGGGACCCGTTCCCGCGCCTGCAAGATACCCATCACCCATATCATACATATATGATACATACATATTATACAACACTACAAATATAACGGGAAGCGCTTCGACTTTCAAGTCATCTGATCTGAGTGACGATGATGCAGTAGGGTAGTGGCGCCAGTATTCGACAGGAACCAGTGATCATCATCATCATCATCATCATTATCATCAGCTCATTTAATGTCTCCACTGCTGGGGCATCATCCATGACCTACGGGTGGGTATGGAGAACGGGCCATAAACCACCACGCGAGCCCAGTGCTGATTGTGGTTGTTAACGACTGCTAATGCAGCCGGAACCAACGGTTTTACGTGCCTTCAGGAGCACAGAGGAGCTCGAGATGGAAAATATTTTGGTCACCCATCCGATGAACGGCCTTTGCGAAAGTTGCTTAACCACAGCAATCGCAGACCGGGCGCATTACCCACTGCGCCGGCAAGCTCCTCGAGCTCCGAGCGCCAGTGATCAACATTTTTTCAATTAATTATTAAAACTAGCGTTGTTAACGCTCCTATTTTATAATTGTCATTATACTTAAGTACTTCTACGTCTTCTAACAACACTATAAGAAACATACGAGTAGTCTAAACTACAAATGCTTCATACAAATTGGTATTTTATTTAAAGAAAGAAAAAAATAGGAAGCACTCGACCAAACGGGGACATATTAAAATATCATTGCCAAACAGATCATCCAATCAGTATTATCTGCCGATGCGGCCTTAGAACTGTTGTGCCGAAATCAATCCTAATAGCGGGGCGGCCGCGGCCGTGCGGCGACAGACGAATCGTTGTTAATGTGGCTCAATGTGGCTCAATGCCGGTGCCGGGGGTTGAGGCCGCCGACAAACTGCTGCTCAACAAACAGGCTGACTCATCTCAGATGTCATCTCATTACTGGACACAGGAACGACGTATCCTTGACGCAAATATTGCTCCACCAATCATCTCATTTGTTGTTGATCAAAGGTTTATGTCTTATCTGTAAGTTGATAGCGCGCTGGGCTGTGTACAATAATTCGCTTCTCGTTGTTGTTAAATCATATTTATTTATTGACACACAATCATAAAATCATAATGTTTTATCATAGTTTTAAAAGTAGTAATATATTTTTAATACTATTAAAAATATATTAATAATTAAATTATAATCGTTACACCAATATTTAGGTACAGTCACAAGCATTGACATGTATACACTTTTGACTAGTTTTGACTTTTAACCCTTTACTACAATACAATTGTAATACGGGTTAAATTGTTTAATGAAAAAATTAAATTAAAACTAAAAATTAAATTATTTTTAATTTAATGAATTCAATTAAATTTTTACATTTTTTTATCTCAACGAAGTCTACGAAATCTCTAAAACATATATAGATTCCTATTGCCTCCAAAACAAACTTATATTGGCTAGTGTTACATGAATACAAGAATTAATATAGTTACCAAACTATTGTTGGAAAGTTTTTAAAACTTTTTTTTTGTGCTACAAAACAGTTGCTTTCTCTACAAACTGAAAAGAAGATGGTGGCCCCAGAGAGTTATAAAAAGTCTCAACTCCATTACATTTATCTCAATAAGCGGTGAGTCCAGGTTGTAACCGTACTAGAAATGGTCATAAAAATAAAGAACCGTCTGTAAGCCCTAAATGGCACCCAGGTCTGCAGTATGGTGCTGCGACACTGTCTTAGTTCTTTGCACTGAATATGTTGAAGTAACGCAGAACTGTAAAAGAGATAAACGCTCATCTTGCTAGTATATAATTGCTCGCTTTTAGACTTTCTTAAAAAAGGTGAGGGTTATATGTTCGACAGCAACCAGTGATCGAACTGTTTACCTTGAATCATTAAAAATAGGGGGTCAACAACTTATTTTAGTCTTTAGCAGTAATTGAATACAGCCCACCTGCTTCCTATTGTAAAGTACACACGCCTGCACATCAACCTACCACAAATTGTCAAATTTCATGATTATTCATATTATAATTTTACGCAAATTTTGTTGCGAACAAATTGAAAAAAGGCAAAGTGTTGAAAAAACCCACGATAGCGCAGTGCACCTGACCCGGCGTGTCATGGGGTGCGGGTTCGAATCCCGCTCGTGGAATTTTTCCAACACTTTGTCTTTTTTCTTGAGGAGGAGCTAGATGGTGCAGTGGTTATAGCGCCCGGTCTGCGATTGCTAAGGTTAAGCAACTTTAGCAAAGGCCGGTCATCGGATGGGTGACCAAAAATTTATCATCTCGAACTCCTCCGTGCTTCGGAAGGCACGTAAAGCCGTTGGTTCCGGCTGCTTTAGCAGTCGTTAACAACCACCAATCCGCACTGGGCCCGCGTGGTGGTTTGTGGCCTGTTCTCTCTATCCATCCATAGGGAAGGCTCGCGCCCCAGCAGTGGAGACATATGTGAGCTGAAGATGATGATGATGTCTTTTTTCAATCTGTCAAATTTCCTCAATAGACTTTGTTTATGCCATGTATATAAATAGTGCCAAACAGCAATCACTAATTGATTATAAAATTAAATTTAGCGTTGAAATTTTCAAGAGCGGTATTCGAACCCTCTTGCAATAAATCAGCTTAATTATGGGTTCGAAACCCAAACGAGGCTTTTAATTGTAATTTGTTCGCAACATTGCGTATTTGTTTTCAGTTGTTATTCATCTTACCAAAAAGGGATTAAGTGAAACACCATTGGAGAGTGTTCGCCCCGGCGCGAGGCGTCAGGGTCGGCAATCAAGCGGCCTTCCCGAGCAGGCGGGTGCCACGAATGGCCACGATCACGCGGCGCGTACGCATTCCGGTCGTTCGTTACCCAACTCCTGCAGAATTTTCTATAGCAAAATAAATAGGGGCAGCGGCATTTCTACACGATATAAATGTTTTAGTAACTTGTTTTTGTAAAATATGAAGGGCGGTTTATCATCTTTGTTTAATATAAAATAACTACATTAATCGGATGTATCGTATCACCTTGCTATTCATAAAGCACGTTTACGATCAATTTGAAAAGAAATGTACAACGACTAAAGTTAACAGCTATGCTCCAAATAGATAGTAGGGATATAGTTATTGGCAAAGTTTAGCAAAATGTCAGAATAAATTTATAAAAGAAAACGAAAATTGGTCTTAAAAATATATTCTTTATAGTACCTATTTACAATATACCAATTACTGTTTCTTCTCTTTTTTTCTACAAATCAATTTATTACATAGCATACTCAAAATATGTTTTAATAATTTATAAATTGCACAGATCAACCATACAAGCAGTAGTATTGTTAAAAGGACGACACTAGCGACATCTAAGAGCAACGCCTCGAACCACGTGGTACGTTTGGACGGCAGCGGAAGCGGTGCGTTGCCGTAACGTGCCACGTACTCCGTCCAATAGATGGCGCTCTCCATCACTGGCTGAGGACGATCGTGCCACAATTTAGACACCTTTTGAGCGGTCTGCTGCATTCTGCGAATCAAGACAGGCGGAGTGTTTTAAGAGCCATTTTAGGGTGCCTAGTGTTAGTTTTATTTACCATTAACGAAAACGAGATTCTGTATGGCATTGAAGCAGCGCTTTCTGATGACAAAGAGGAGAGTTCAAATTTCACTTAATCTGTTAGCGTTAATGTAATCAAATGGCAAATAAAACTCGTACAAGCCACGATGTAAGTTCATCTGCCCACACATAAACGACTTTATTACTTGGCATTAACGCGAATCGCTTTGTGCAATTTTTTTTTTTTAAATTGTAATGTAGATAAACCGCCGTAAACACGCAAGCCACCTAAAGAACAAATTATTAACTAAAAAACACAAACAGGAAAGTTCAGTACTAAATTACTCAGAACTAATAAATGTGACCATTTAATGTGTCATCTATGTAAGTACCTATGTATGTGTATTGAAAGTCGATAGCCGAATGGATAATGTTCGGGTTAAATGCGTAACACCGTGGTTCGTTCCCCATAGCTCCGTTAGACTTCTGACGTGAACCCATACTTATTCAAGCGTATAGCTTTCCAGGTGTGTGGACTGAGTGCCTAGGTAGGTAGGGGCACAGTGTTCAACTCAGTGAACTAGAGCTCGACACCTGGGTGCCTAGTGCGAGTTTCATTCACCATTCGATCACGTTAACGAATTAAAACGAAAATTTTTCTGGCAAAATTTTAACTCCTCTCGTATGACGCTGTTTCAATGCCATACTTTCTTCTCTTCTTTTTTTTTTCTTTTTTTTATGTTAAAAGGAGGCAAACGAGCAGGCGGGTCACCTGATGGAAAGTAATCACCGCCGCCTATGGACACCCACAAAACCAAAATAATCGCAGATGCGTTGCCGGCCTTGAGGAAGGAGTTGGATCTTGAGGAGGGAGTAGGAATTGGAGAGATGGGCCTCCGGTACTTTCACTCACCGGACGAAACACAACAACGAGTGCCATTGTTTCACGCCGATATTCTGTGAGGGTGGTACACGCCGGGCGAGCCGGCCATTTCGTGCTGCAACACAGCGTGGCTACCACTCAGACAGTGTCACTCATTTAGCACCACCCAGAGGTCACGTGTAGGGTCTCAAGGGTAAACCTACGGACGCGAGTAACTTTAACCCCCAACAAAAGTAAACGTTTCGTAAACGTAATCGAATGAACACGGATAGTAAATAAAACTCGCAATAGACACATAGTTTTCATCGCAAAAAAATAACATAGAATTTTATTGATATTTTACTAGATGACAACTAGGAAGTAGAAGGTGAAAAAGGGCGATCGCTGGTGCCTGTCGAACACTAGTGCTACGAGTTGTATATGCCATTATAGCACCGTAACGAAAATATTTTTTTCTATACTTAGCAAACTCTTCTTATTTGTCACCAGGAGGCGCTGCTTCAATGCCGAACAATAAAACTCGCACAAGGCGTAGGCGCTCGAGGACTACCTATCTATACTAATATAATAACGCTGAAGAGTTTGTTTTTTGTTGGTACGCGCTAATCTCTTAACTACCTAAAACTAATCTCTAAAATAGCTAAAACTCTAAACTACCCGTCGGATTTGAATACATTTGCATTTGGTGTGAAAGGCTATTTAGCTAACATCACGACGACGGCGCTAAGGGATAACGAAGTACTAGCGCGGTCGGGCGAGACGCGATGCGACGCGGTGGGTTAAGGAACGAAAAAAAGCCGAAAGTGTAGTCACTGTTAAGTTAATATATGATGGAAAAACTATCGTGTTACATAAACAAAATATATATTTAGTATCAAAGGGAACGTACTAACGGAACACACTAGTATAGTTTTTTCTACAATATTATTTAAAGTTGGGCAAAAATCATGAAAACGAGTAGCGGCGATTAGTTGATATCTTATAGTTTATCTAAACTATTATACCTCTAATTTTGTCTAAACAATCACCAATGTTTTAACTACAAATCTTCCGTCTCACATTTTCGATTTATCGAGCGGTTTATTAAATTATTATTTTTCAAATTAACACGTTAAATCCCCATACAAAATTAGTATGGCCGCGCGGCATCAAATAAATATGGACGATGACATTTCAAATAAAATATATGACACTTGTCACTTACGGACGGCGGCGCACCCTTAATGACGCGATTGGCGCGTTTATGTTTACACTCACACATGTGTTACTGTGTAAATATAAATATGAAACATAAAATGAAATACTTACTCTGGTGACGTGAGCTCCTTCATAGTTTCCACTAAGTTAGCCGAGGTAACGCTAGCGAAGAACAGTGTCTTGGCGAAGCCGGCAGCCCTGGCCGCCGCCGCGTTACCATACTGGTCCCCGAAGAAGGGCATCGCCACCATAGGCTTGCCGCAGTGGACGGCCTCGGAGATGCTCAGCATGCCGCCGTGGGACACGAACGCCAACACCTTTGGATGACCTGGGGATTGCATATAACGGGAGTTAGCGCTAAAGCCTTTGTGATATACAAAGGCGTTTGCGATAGCCCGATTACAGGCATATATGTTTGACTTACATTTTTTAAGCACCCTGTGTGATGCACCAGCCGTGGCCGTGGTTACAGACTGGTTTTTATGTCGAAACGCCAAAATTTCAAAGTATCTAATGAGGATTTTATTGTCAAACTGCAAATAATAACATATAACTTGGGCTTATTTCAAATAATTTTTTTTTTAAATATTTGAGAAACAAATTGATGTGCGGAATCGTAACAACGAAATTTTTAAATTATGTGCTGCTATACAAGCCGTGCCGTCTACAATAATAGCCGATCCGATCTGATCCGAACCCTTCGGAGAATCTAGTAGGGCAGGGGACGCGCACTAGTGCGCGATGCCGTTCCCTCTTCCGAAGGTGATTCTTCGTTTCACACGGCTTGAGGGACCCTTTACGTTCCTCGCCGCCCTCAAACAAGCCCGGTGAAGCTGAAAATGCCGTCTGAGGCTTGTAATACATGAACGTGAGAGGATTATTAGGCATTAATGTAAAAAAAGAATTTTATTATTAACACTCTAAAAATTTTAAAAACATCTTCATTAAATAAACACTTACAGGCCCTCCTTTAAATAAATCTAGACACGTGGTAGCGTGTCAAGCCAAGTTCAAGCTAACAGGACTGGCGAGCAGCACCGATTACACGAAACATTTGGAGCCACTTTTGACCTCCTCATAACTCAAAAACTATTTCACATAAACATGTCAAATTTGGCTCATATATTGAGACTTGTGAGATACATTATGTGCTCCAAATTTCATGAACACACCTCAAACGGTTATTTAAATATTAACGTCCAAACTTACGAACCAAACGTAGTAAACGACGACGAAAGTAGACTTACGAACCGATGGCGAATTGACATTCACAAGAGCTACTTGTAGCCTAAACTGAAAAAATGATTTTGAATTTCAAAAATCGACATTTTTGTCACTGACTGACTCTAAGTCAGTTCCAGATGCCCTAGAAAGTTCAAATTTGGCACCCGGAAAGGTAGTTGGGCGAATACAAAGGAATAAGTCAGAAACTAGTATTTTTTTTATCAATTTAATATATTTTTCAATTCATTGATTTTATTAGGAACACTTACTTATAGATGCCTGTAATGTAATGTGTAATCAGCAATCAAAAGCGATGACAGTCGGTCTTTATGTAGATTTTAAGGTCTTCACGTGAATATATAACGAGTGGAATACCACCCTTAATTTTTTTTAAATCTTAACATATCAAATTTAGTACTTATAACTTTTAATTAATTAAGAGTATAAACGACTTTCGTATTTATTACGTTATTATTAATTATTATTTCAATAATTAGCGCACATCAAGAGTGTAAGATCATTACTATAATTACGGTGCGGCGGCGGCGGGTGGCCGGCCGCGGAGCAGCGGGGCGGGGAGCGGTGCGATAATTTTATTATGAATAAGTACCTACTGATAATTTCTGTACAAAAAGTAATGATATCCTCTCAAAAACATAAATGTGAAATGAGAGTCAAGTTCAATATTATGATATATGCCTTGCTTGTTGACTTCAACGACAAAAGAAGTGAGAACTAAATGGGTGCCAAGAAAATATCATTTCTTCTTATAACTTAGTACAATATATTGAAGCCTAAGGTCTAACTTGGCTAGTTTTCATATACGAATTATATTATAGCCTTCGCCAGTTCTAAAGCTGTAAGTTCTTATCTGTAAATTTGGCTGGCTGGTAAAAACTATCCATCGAACATTGGGCTCTTCCATGACTGTTTTAGTAGGTACTTAATAATAATTCGTATATGAGAACTAGCCAAGGTAGACCTTAGGCTTCAATATATTATCCGAAGTTATAAACCTAGGACCACGTGTGTCTCTTAAGGAGTTGTTTAAAGAAATTAATATTCTAACAGTTGCGTCACAGTTTATTTATAACTGTATTCTATATGTGCGCCAAAACATTTCTTTTTACAGAAAACATTGCGATACCTATACACAATATTATTACTAGAAGTAAAGATAAACTTGCATTACCTAAACTTCGACTGCAGAAAGTTTATGGATCGTTCATGGGACAAGGTGTCACTTATTATAATAAAATCCCGAATATTGAACTTGGCTCTCTCATTTTACAGTTATGTTTTTGAGGGGTACACTTATCTATATTTAACTTTTTTTGACATAGCTTTTAATTTGTTAATAAACCGAACGTAGCGCTCACTGGTCATCATCAATTATAATAACAAACCAAATAATTAGAATTCGAAATTTAAACTGTTTCATAACAGTCATAGGTGTAAGAGTACTTCAAGCGCAACTCACACAAAACATCCAGTTGCGGGAACCACTTCTTCGTGAGGACATTGTCGTGCTTAGGGAAGGTGTCATTCTCCCACTTGAAGAGGACCTTCTGCGGGACCTGGTGGAACGCGTCCAGGAACTGCCTCAACATGCGCTGGGACATGCTGCTGCTGAGCAGGTTCGAGCCGAAGCTCACGTAAACTGCCCCGTGCTCTGCGGTAGACAGAAACGCTTCCACGTCCTGCAAATTATCATTTAAACGGTTCGTTAGGCCGTCCGTACCACGAGCTGTTCGTACCAGGAGGTGTTCTTACCACGGTATGAACGGCCTAATGCCCATTTATATAAGGCTATTCCTTGGACGAAGATTCATACCGTCGTACATACGAATGGCTTAACTACCCATTTAAACAATCATTGTTGACGTGGGGATAAAGACGCATGTCTAAAGCGGGGCATGTGGATACAGGGTATATACCTTTGCGGAATAATAAGCAACGTCAAATTTGAAACAAAGTTTTAAAGTAAATATGTATTTGTTCTTATGATCAGTATAGCCACTAACACTAACTAACGATTTGAAAAAAGACAAAATGTTGAAAAAAATCCACGAGCGGGATTCGAACCCACACCCCATGACATGCCGTGTCAGGTGCACTGCCAACTATGCTATCGTGGCTCAATCCAACTCGCCAAAATTAATAAACACTATCTTCTTACTAACACTCAGTATCCAAATAGAGTTTGATATTGGCTATGCTAGCCATCTTCGGGCACACCAGCAGCGTTCCGACTAGGAGTCCGCCGCCATGACCGAAATTGGTGGGACCAATCACCATCATCAAAGTTTGATAAGAGATAGTTTTAAAATGAGTTGAATGAAATTAAAAAATTAATCAATTACCTTCGGCACTGATTTCGGTTTAGAAACGTGAAGACCACCTATTTCCAGCAGTTGCGGCGCCAGCAGCCGCGCTCCCGTAATGGAATGGTGCTGGTAAGCGAAGACCATCTTCATCCGATCCTTCGCAATGCTGTCCACGTCCAGTGGAACATTAGGTAAGTGCTCCAAGAACACCTCATACATATTCCTATCAAAAAAGCTTCTCTTCACGGCTTTATAACCAAAGTCCATAACAGCTGCCTCCAACTTCGATAGCAGAGACGGATTCGGTCCTCCGTTTGTAAAGAAGCTCGAGTCTGCCGCGAAATCGAACGGGATCCCCAACGCTAGGTACGTGGACGGCAGCAAGACGTGCGAAGTTATACCAATGATAGGAGCGTCGTCGTAATGAGCTGCGGCGTACAACAGCGCGCAGTCGCTCACGAACTGCTCCACAAACACAACATCGTAAATATTCCCCTCATCCAGATGTGCCTTCGCGTCGACGTTCGTTAATAAACTTTCACAGTCCAGTCGCACAAAGTGCGGAGTCTTCGTCATGAAGTGTTCAAAATTCCTCCAATGTGAGAAATGGGGGCTTCTATCTTCATACATTTCTAACGCGGTAAAGTTCAGACGCACATCTCGTTTCAAATCGACAAACCTCAAATTAGGTGTATGCTGACTGTCAGGAAAATTGTTGATAACTGTAACGGAGTGTCCACGAATCGCCAACTCCTGGAAGAACTTTTGGAAGGCCATATAGTGGCTTCGCAGCGGCAAAGAAATGATAGCAAGTATACTAAGTGTGGTCGCATAGTGCGATATTATTAAAACATTAAGTAATATCAGAGTCGCACGCATTGTGAGGTTAACGACCGTGCTTTTTTATTACAAGGAAACAAGGCAGACTGTTCGCAGTCGACCGCGCGCCGCGGTCTGTCATTGACTGACGACCAACCTTGTCTGAAGAGATCATGAGACGCCTGCCGCCGCCGGCGCCGCATCACCTCGGCCCTACCACAAACAAGGACACTCCAGAAGGTAAGCTTTATATGTACACTAGCGACCCGCCCCGGCTTCGCACGGGTGCAATGCTGATACACGCAACCGCTATGTCCCTGCATTTTAAATCTGTAATATCTTCGAAAATATTCATTTAAATTACATGCTGTAAAGGGTCATATTGATCTACATTAAATGCACAATGTATTTAAGGTACTTAATTGGATAAGGATTAATGCTGTATTGTTTAAAATCGCTTCGTAAATAAGCCATTATTTCTCGTAAAAAGTAAAAGATAAAAAAATATTATTGTGGGTTATCCCTAAGTGATAGACATATACCATCGCGGACTTTTTTGTAGACCTTTTTAAGGTGTATAATACTGTAATACATTATTTTGATCTATCTCGTAGGGTTCGGCCAGCGTTTGCAATGTAAGCGCAAAAAAATGTGAAACCTCTAAAATTATCAGTGTTTCTCTACTATATTATGCATGTATTTATAACATATAAACCTTTCTCTTTAATCACTCTATCTATTTAGAAAAAAACCGCATCAAAATCCGTTGCATAGTTTTAAAGATCTAAGCATACATACATACATACATACATAGGGACAGCGGGAAGCTACTTTGTTTTAGATGGACAACCATATATATAGCACATAGACAACCTCTCACGCACACGCAATCTCGGCCCATCTTAAAGCGACCCGAGCGCAGCTGTTGCAAGATGAGAGGTTCATGAGAGGTTGTCTATGTGTGCGTTTGTATGAAGCTTACCTTCTGCAGTAAGGAGTTATTATTTAGTGGCCCTACCATGTTCTCTCTCATCATAGGTCGAACACAACCGGTTTTGATACAGGCATTTCATTCACGATTATATTTACCGCAAACTCGAAAGAGATGTAAACGTAAAAGTTTTTTGTGAATTCAAATGAATCACAATTCGTAATACAAGATCATGGTAAGGCCTTTATCTCGTTTAACTTCTCGTAACCAACAAAGTTCAACGAATAGCTAAAGTTATTTAATTGATAAAAGAAATTCGTTATTTGAACAAATTGTTAACACAATATTATTATCAGTCTATTTAAATATTACCAACAAAGCACTATCATTTGAAATAATCTAATCGCATGACATGTTTATTTTGTTTATTACTGTAAAACTGAAAAACTGAACTGAAGAAGAAGAAGTATGTATAAAAATAAATGAGGAAACTTATTTAAAATAAACAAACACGTGAATCAAAGACAATGGGTTGATTGGTGTAATTATAATAAAAGTAGGTGGTGCTGACTGTAGAAATTTACCTATTTTACATAAACAATTTATACTAGCAATCAATAACAATACTATTTTCTCTATCTTATTTATTTCTCTTGAAACACTTAAATGCTTTTGACATTGTTTAATAGTAACAGACTTAGATAAGATGATGGTAGCTGCCACCTAAGCGGACTGAAGAACAAGCTCTACCAACAACTAAATTGAATCAAAAAAGTTGCTGGGAATTGAACCTAGGAACTCTGGGTCTAAGGTCGGTGATCTTATCACTGGACCATAGAGGCGGTTCTACCTAAAGCTGAAACACGCCAAACAAGTTCTTGGATGAACCAGCTAAGCCAAGTACCAAAAAATCGAATTAACCGTGTTAGTTGATTATTAAAAAGTGAGACTGAAATAAACTTATAGCATAAATTCATATTTTTATTGGATAATAAATATTATCTTATAATTTAAATTACAATAATAGTAATAATTACCACTTATATACAATGGCTAATTAGAACAGTCTCTTCTGCACAATATACAAGCAGACAGCTAAAAAAAACAGGAATGCAAAGAACATGATTACTTTATCAGTGAACTCTCGACGGCCATACTTGGTCAGCAATTTACTGGACTGGGATATTGTGCTCGCTGTGTTTTGTAATTCTGATGTTGTACCCTAAAAAATTTTCAAGATTAATACATTACATTCATACATAATATTCTCACGTCCTTCTCCCAGAAAGGGATTGACGGACCATCAAAATCACCAATTTTGAGTATATTCGCCGTTAGCCCGTTAGTGACCTCGACACCACATTTAGGATAATCAAAATAGGAATCAAAGTTGGATTAGACAACATCAGTGATAGTTTGCCAGCCGAACACTTTCTTGGAACCCTTACCCTTGTGGGCTCTTACGAAATGCACGGCAAGATAGGCAGTTAATACATTATTTTCACATTCCAGATCAGCATTAATATTAGTGCATGCATAATTTTAAGCATCATCATAGTCATCAGTCCATATATGTCCCATGCTAGGCTTAGGCCTCCTCACATGAACAATAGCACATCGGGACATCGGGTTAAGTTAAAACCTACAATGCTGGCCCAATGTCGAGAATTAGAGCAAACCTTCCGTTCTACTGAAGTGAACCAAAAAAATATATGTTAAAGTTTTAAATTTAATAAACCTTGTCAAAGATCATGTCAAGATTTAAAAAACTTACATGCACTGCTGAACTAGAAGAGACCAGACTGTCAAGTGTATCCTGACTTCTTTGCGTAGTGTCTGCCAGTTGCCTACTGATAGACAAAAGTTGTTCTGTGACACCTAAAAACAATTTTAATATAAAAAATAAAAATATTTGTCTCTACATGAGACAAGGGGATTTTAACGAATGTGTGTGCGGTGGTAAGTTGGAAGGTTGCTTGCTTTGGTGGAGAAGGTAAACACTTAGAGATTTCAAGAGATATATTTTCAGTATACTGTTTGTTACAAATGTTGAATGGAAGAGTGAGCATAAAATACAATATTCATTTTACATTACAAAACTAGGTTAAACTTATATGGAGAGACACATACTAGGAATTGTATTATGTTCTAATTAATTTATGCGACTAATACAGAGTAGGCACAATACTTCGCCTCCTTTAAAAAATCTTTCACATTATAAAATCTAAAGAAGTAACAAAATTATGTTTAAATTGTTTGCTATTACTATGATATAAGTGGCAAAATATTAACTGCAAGTGTAGCTAATTACAATATTATAACACCATCTAAAGACATAACTCACCTAATGACTAACAAGAATTCACATCACTGTAAGAGTTAAATAAGTGAATAGTAGGAAATAGCCTATGACTGCACCACTGAGCCAAGGTAATGTTCCATGACTGAGCTGGGCAGTTCTCTATTACCTATTGAAATCAAGCCATCACTACAATTGATGGGAAAAGGCTTAACCACCATGCTTGCCAAATGTGGGTTGGTGATCACAAAGTCAGGCTGAGCATCGAAAAAAAACCGAAACACATTTTGCCACCCTGGGAATTGAACCGGAGACTGAAGGTTTTAGGGGTAAATTAAATAAAAAAATCAATTATGCAAATTACATAACAAAGTGCTTTTGTATGACAGTATTCTGGCTTCTACAAAACATTTAAAAAATGTTTAATAAATTACAATGAATACTTCGTACGACGAACGAATAACAGATTTTTTTATGAACAATCCAGCAGCTATAGATTGTTTTGAAAGATATTTTTAATTTAATGATTTTACCAACTCTGATCACATAATAGCCTTTTCAGAATTGTAAGTATGTATTTCAAGAAGATAATGCTGTAATGCTAAAAACGTTACTCACCTGTGGACATTTTGAGCAGTCCATCTCGGTCTGATTTCTTTTTCCTTTGTTTCACTCCAGATTCGTCAGTTTCTATAGGTTTTAAAAGGTCCTCTCTTTGGGCCTTCTCTATAGCAAACATCGTAACTATATTGGCTTCTTTAAATTCTTTTAACAAACTGTAAATAACATTTAGGTTTTAACAAAGCGAAGGGTGGATATAGGAACTGTTCTAAAGGCACGGTATAATTATCTGTGTTAAAGAATGATTTTTAGTTCAAATCAAATCCTAACTTCTTACATTATTATCACAGGTAAGGAGTAAGTAGTCAGAAGGTATTAATATTTTTTACCCTGCCAGCATATGTCTCTGAGACTCCAACTCTATAACGTATTTTTGATCACCACTGTCCTTTCCATACAGCTCGAGGCTCTCTAGCTCATCCCGCAACAGATTAATCATTGCTCTTCCTTTTTCATTTAGTTCATTTAGAGTTTCCATGGAATCCCTACATTCCAAAATGTCCTGTTAAAAATATGTTGTTTAGTAACACAAACAAAGAGAATAATTACAAAAAATATCAATGGAAATGTACCTATAGATGTTTTTCTACCGATCTATAAATATAAATTATTAGTAAAAGAAAGCAATCTATATCGAATTTATTTCAGTACGTAAGTGTTCATTCATAGAATAATTTATTTACCTGATTAATAGCCTTTACTTGAAAATGATATTTTGCCAACTTCTTGACATAATTTTGGTATACAACATCAGAATTTTCTAGTTTTGTAAACAATTTCTGGTAAATTTCGGTACTGTTAATGTCCTTTTTAGTGTTTATTCTAATCATGGTGCTTGTATCTGTTTTTAAAATGGTCGAGTTAAATTTTCAATTGTTCGTAGACTTTCTCTGTGAAATAAAATAAAACCTACCTGCTACTGCTACAACACAGCAGCAAAGCAAGCAACCTGACAGTGCAGTGCAGTGCAGACACTTGACAGCTTACAAAGTAAATGACGGACCACTTTTCACATAAAAGAAAAAGGGATCTTGATTCATACAGCCTACTCTTTAGCTAGTTTCGATTTGACCTTTGGCTCTATTGAGACTTTGCTCAAACAAATTTTTCAGTTTTTTTATATTTAAATTACTTGTTCAGTCAATTTACGATGATGATAAACCACGTATTTAAATAAAGCAACAATTTACACATATTATTATTTGATTTCGACAGCTCAAGCAAGACAGCCAACCTTGAATAAAATTTTTGATTTTTAAAAAATATTGTAGGCATCCACTCCACCTGATGTTAAACTAAAGCAAAGTCCAGATGCGAAGACAGCTAGTGGAGCAGAATTATGCCTCACTAGCCGACCTCACTTTGCTGACCCACAAGTTTCTGTAACAAGGGTTTATCATCACAATTAGAAAGTCCACTGCTATTATACAGGGCACCCGTATCCTAATGCATGCCACTGAGCCCGATCTTCGACTTTCCTTATTCTATTTTTCGGTTATAGTCCTGCGGCTGACTCTGTTGTGGTCAAAAACAGATTCATTAAGCAATCCATAACTTATGGACCAAATGATATTTAGGCAATAATATAAAGAAGCTATTGTTTTCTAAAGTTTACGCAAACATTGAAAGTTGTTTCATGTCAATAAATAAGCTAGTTATGTAATAGTTATATTCTTAATAATTGCTAGGCTTGCACCAAAAACATTTCTTTGGAATGAAGACAAACTTAAGCTACAGCAACGCTACTGTACTGAGTGAATGTCTAGGTTAACAATTAGGTATATTTATTTTTATGTTGTGCCTATGATATAAATATCGATACACACATACCTCATGAACTATCAACATCAAACTCTTCTTCGTAAATGTTATCATTGAGATACAAGGCGTGGTACCCTGTGGTTTTCCTCAGGGACTTTCTACACGTCGGACATATAGGGCTCATGAACAAAGCTTTCTGCAAGCATCGTGTGCAAAAGACATGTCCACATTGCGTAGAAGATACGGCTTCATTATTTATCTTGTTGAAGCAAATGGGACATCTTATTTTCAAATACTTGTGGCACTTCTTTGTTTGCTATATACAAAGAAAACCTTATAAATACTGACTACAATATGTTTAAAGAGGATGTTTATGTAGGTGGAAAAGTTGTCATACTTTTGGCATCTTTGCTTTTTTAGTATTTTTCTTCCCTTTAGCTTTTTTTCCTTTAGCAACCGCATTCTCAGTCTTCATTTGAATTTATATAGTAAAATCTGATACAACAACAACAATAACAAAATCACAAATAATTTCACAAAGTAAAAAACATTTTGAAAACAACTTCAAAGCATTGACAGACGTTTTACAAGCTCAGCAAAGCGTTAAAGTTTCTATTATAGAAAATAATTATTATTATCTGTCTATTGAGCTTGTGGTATGATTTGTCTCTAGGAATCCTCAAATCAACCATACAGCATAGGACAAAGTTATTATAACTTTGTCATTGCCATATCATTGCCGTAGGCTTAAGAAATTTGAAAACTAATGAAATGGTTTTTAAAAAACAAGAAAAACAACTAAATTCCTTGTGTGGGCATTTCAGTTAGTAAAAAAAATGGTTTCACGTAATTAGCTTTATTCTATTTATGCAGACAGAGCAACTTTGATTCCCGTTTGCGGCAACAGGCAACTCGCTTCTAGCTGTTTCCTTAAAACCTAAATTAAATGCGCAAACATTGCAACTCTTGTTGCGAGTTTCGACGATCATCAGTTTTCAGTTGATGAAATGAAATAAAACAAATCATTGAAACTTTCGCGTTCCATGTTTGCGGCTGACTGATCAGCCCGTGACCACGGCCGTTGTAACTCGATCGAAAGGTCGGGTATAAAGAAGATATGGAATCTTTTAATAATTAGTTTGCGTTAATCCCCGTTTAAATTCTTAGTTAACTACGAAATGAATCTTTATTCAAGTTAAGTTATTAAGCGCTTTTGTAGTATCCTAGTACCTATCTCAAAATGTATAGATGCAACTAACTATAGCAACACGTAGCACCTGGGGGCCTACCGCCTAACTCTATCGCTATCGATCTTGCTATCGCGCTCTATAGTTTATGGCGTCATCTTGTCATTTCGAATCCGATATAAAAGCAATATCGAAAGCTATAGGGTAAAGCTTTCCATATTGCTTTCATATCGCTTTTGAAATGACAAGATGACGCCATAAACTATAGAGCGCGATAGCGAGAACGATGGCGATAGAGTTAGGCGGTCGGGGGGCTGATTCCGTATATTTGGTGTCAAAAGTAAGTCAGTTGCACATTTAGTATATTAATCAACTACTTAACATAATCTAATACGTACTTAGTTAGGCATAGTTATGCATGCATATCAGTTATCTGATAAATTTGTACAGACGCCTGCACGTCAATCTATCCAAAACTGTCAAATTTCTTCAATACATTTTCAACCATATGTTTAAGGCATAAAGTTCAAAGTCTACTGAGAAAATCTGACAGTTTGTGGTAGGTTGATGTGCAGGCGTGTGTACCTACTAATTATGTCAACTTCTACTGCATAAAGAACTCAAGTACATGATGTAAGTAACAAAGCAATATCGTGATCGTAAATGCATTTTATTCAATATAAAATAAGTCATTATGAGAATCCCTCGTGAACAAATGTAAATTTAGTTTTTGTAGTTCTGGAAGTACGTTCACACTTGGCTCTCAACAATTTCACTAGTTTCTTTGGTCCACAGCAATATAACTTCAAATGATGGCTGTAACAAACAAAATATAGCCTTCATACCTTTTACTAGATAACAAATGACACAGAGTAACTACTTAGGTACAAAGTACTATAAAATTTATCGCTGGCTCGTAGACGTAGTTAGTCTCACCGTTCGACATCAATTAAATAAACCAAGAAGTAAGTTTATTCGTATAAACGTTACGCCCGCTTTAATTATTTAAAAGGGCTGACTGCTTAAGGACTCAGCAAGAGCACCACCCCATTCGTGCTTATGGATATTATAAGGCTATTGCAGGGTTCATCAAACAGTTTGCTTGTGAGTGTAAAAGTTATCTGTGATTTTATCAAAATAGTGTAATAAACATTTTATTTTATTTTAATTTCGTCTTGTTTGTATTATTTTTATTTCGAGTACCGTACGAACTATTTAATGTACCCAGCGAACAATTTAATCAAACACAACTTTGGGTAGGTATAAATGGACCGAGTAAAACAAATTAAAGGAAAACTTATTTTAAACCACTGAACAATAACTATAATAATATATATATATATATATATATATATATGAGACAACATCACATACATTGTTCTGATCCCAAGGTAAGTAGCTAAAGCACTCGTTTCGTGGAAATCAGAAACAACGACGGTACCACAACCACCCAGACCCGACACAATATCGAAAAGTTCATTTTTCTTCGACATTGACCCGACCGGGAATCGAACCCGGGACCTCAGAGTTAGCGCCGCCCAAAGTCCGGCGTGCAAGCCACTCGGCTACGGAGGTCGTCAAATAATAGCTAAGCTATTATTCTGAGGTATTAACGCATCCAGTAAAACAAATAAAACAATAACTTACTCAGGGTACAAATGCACCCAGTATCCAAACGTTCTGTCCCAATGCGGCTTTCCTTTCTTCACCCTGCACGCCAACACTGGGTATTCCTTGGCTATGCTGTACTGTACCGCTACATTCGCCTTATTGTCAAATCTCTCTACAATCCTCCTCTTATTGGGCGTCAGAAGAGAAGCCTTCTCATCCTCAGTGTATTTCTTGGTAATATTTTCAGTAAAACCTCTTCCGTTTAAAACAACCAAAACTTCTTTCTCGTTTTCAATTGTTAAGCTCCGCTTAGAGTTGGTGACGTATAGCTCTATGTGGAGTCTGTCGGGTCGGTTGGCATCTCGGAGCACGGCCATAGTTTTGGTGGCTAGTTCCGCTAGCCAAGTTATTTCCTCCTCGTGTCTGACTATCCAGAAAAGGTGAATCCGACCTGGTGTATGGCTTCTGGGGTACCTGGAAATGTAATGAAAATACTCAAGACTCAACTCAATACTTAAATCCTATAGATCGAATTTAGGGATGATTAATACACACGAAACCAAGTGAATTAAACCACACGTCCAAATAGAAAAATGGTCCTTCGAGCCGGACTTGCTATCTGCTATCATAGTAAGTACCTATATTGAAGTAACCGAGACCAACGGTTTAACGTGCCTTCCGATGACGGAAGAACATAGGTAGACAAGTTTATATTTATATATTTGAACTGTATAACTGAAAGATACTGTATGTGCTAATTTTGCGTAAAACGGAACGCTATAAACGGTTTACCAGTATTCTCCTGACACATCAAGCATTTTAGAATGCCCAATCACTATTTACTTTTATAGTTAAGAACTTTGTATCGGCTGTACGATTTTTTTGTGACAGTGACCGTGTTCGCAGACCCCGTAGAGGGTTCGAAATGTCTGATAACATCAATGGTGGCTCACATGACTCTTTTTGGAGAGTTTGCTGTTGTCTTTTTTGAGGGTACTGAGAAACTAAAAGGGTTCCTCCGCCCGTACGATCGATTGACCCTCAGAGAGTTTTTAAAGGGTGGCAAAATGCCAACATGCAAGCGCGTCCCCGTTCCCTACTCAATTCTCCGAGGGTTGCGGATCGGATCACTCACGTGAGCATGTGGTGGAGCAGCGGCACGAACGGTGTGATGCCGACGCCGGCCGCGACGCACACCGCCACGTCGCTGCCACTGACGCCCTCCATGGGGCTGGAGAACGGGCCGTCCACGAAAACGCTGCAAGCAACTATGACATTTAATACCAAAGTCAACATAACTATTTTACAACAAATTATATTTTTGAACGTCAAAATCTAAGCCATGATATAGTACACCACAGACATTGCATCAAATGTGTCTTTGACGAGTGATGGGTGGGTATAGGTGCCTCATTATAGCTTGTAGTACCTACATTGGTTCGGTATAGGGAAGTTCAAAACTGTAAAAGAGAAGGAAGTGTGTTCAAGAGAACCATGTCGCCAATTTAAAGTTAAGTAAAACTGCATTCAATTAACTTCGTGAACGCAAGAAAACGTAAATTCTATATGTTTTTTCTATTTTTCGATGAGAATTATCGAAAACGTTTGAATACAATTTTACTAAGCTTTAAAATTGATGACATCATGGTCCCTTTAAACAAATTTCCGTAATTCCTAAGCTTCTCTTCACTGATCCCATTAGATGTTCACACGTAGGTATATTTATATTTTATAAACAGTGACATTCTTCAAACTAAACTGTGAAATTTAATTTGTAGCATAGTAAAAATAAATGACGATGTGGGTGGCTGTGTAGGTGGAAGCGATTATTCCGTTTGAAATATTAGAATAGTAAAACGGTTTATTTTAAAAATGCATATAAAAACATAGGCGATATGATATACTTTTGGTATACTGTCTACTATCTTAAGCCATTCGTAAGTTATTCCTACGAATGTGATAAAGTTTTTTTTAAAGTTACCTGAGCATCTCCGGTCCTCTTTCTAACAATAACCTCTCTAAGTTTTCAGTCCAATCTCCCTTCACTCTGATCCATAAAACGAAATTATTTTGACTAGATATTGGCACCTGAAAAGCATATAAAACGTACATTAACGGAATGTGAATATAATATTTATGTTACTGTGTAATTACATTTTCTGTTTATTGATTACATAACATACCAACCTAATAACGTTAAAAAAAAATATCAAACTAGGTATACCTAAGCATTCCGTAAGTAAACTTATATATCGTTCATCGTTTATTCACTCAAGTTTATGTAGTTGTTAGTATTCCATCGTAAACTCCCAAAATATGTTACGATACGATAGTTACAGTTTTGTACTTTGTAATCTAATAGCAAAGACAATAAAGTTATTTAAGGTCTAGCATATTTTAGAACTTGTCTGCACACAAATCGCTCACGCGGACAGCTCCTGTTCAAGTTTAGAGTCAAGTTTATCACCAGCCGGGAATGTCGTCAACTAGGACCAAGTTTGTCGCCTTGGGGTAGCCTTTACATACATTTACATTTTGTAGTTAGCTAGGTGTATAAACCTACGGTAGCTTTAAAACACTTCCTTGCGGAGATTCGAATCTAAATATAATTTTATTGTTCAAATACCAACGATAATTTTAACACACAGCATTTGAATTGTACTGTCCTCACTTTGCGGGATAGATATCCTATTTGAAAGAATTTATACTGAACTACAACAACACAAATATTGAAAAAAAATCCAAGAGCAGGATTTGAACCTGCACCAATTATGTCATTAACACCCGATCATAATATTTTTACAAATACTAAAGATCAGTTAAGAAGTAGGCAAGCTATTTATAAAATGCTTTTGTTTTGTTTAAGTATATAATTTGACATTGACAATTGAATTGAATTTGACATTGCGACAAAATTTGCGTTAAAATTATATAAACAAAACAAAAATATTTTATACTGAACTATTATAATATTGTAACAGATAATGATAATAATAATACCATATGGAGAGGCCTATGTCCAGCAGTGGACTAGTTAGGCTGATGATGATGTTGATGATGATAAATATGCTTTATTTGTCACACTAATTTGATTATATTATAAAAAAAAATGTGTAAAAGAATATACCTACTTACGTAAGTTAATGAAGAGATTGACTGTGCTCGAATTAACATTCGTTCCTTTTACATGTGACCACTAAGGCCAGACTCTAAATTTGTGTTTTTTTTATAATACGTAGTTTTTAAGAATTATAATAATTATTATGTAAATATTATTTCAATTATTATACAAAACCAAGAAACCGCGTCTCACAACACTACCATACAGAAACTGTAATAATAATATAATTCGCCAATCACATGCTTTTTTTTTTCTTTTATACGTAGCTCGACAAATGACTCCACTCCACCTGATGTTAAGTGGAAATGGACTCCAGACGCAAGGACAACTGGTGCAGCGTGAAAACAACGCAGCATCAGTCACCCTCACCCTGCCGGCCGACAAGGTGCCTCTTCACGCCTCGTTTGAAGGACCCCAAGCATAGGAAGGAGGGAAATCTTGTGCTGGTAGACTATTCCATAAATCTTCCAAAAGAACAAATTTCTTTGTGCGCGATGGAATGTTCTAGACAGTACAGGGGTGACTCCGGAGACATGTACACACCAAGCCATAATTCTCACCTTAACTACAGTGAATGGATGCCATTCCAACAGCGATATGTCGAGGCACTGCAAAAGCACGTACTGCCCCATGCGGCACACAAACCGCTCGTGCGGACCGCTCACCGTCAGGCTTATCACCCGGCCCGGCATGTGGGTCACCTGGGACCAAGTTTGTTGCATTGAGCTAATCTAATCCGAACAGTGATCTGTTATTTAGATCTACCGATACCCGAAGGTCCCGGGATCAACTCCCAGGTCGGGTTTAGTGTGTTTCGGATTTATTCGGTGCATAACCCGAGTTTTTGATAGATAAATAATGCAAGTTGTAGTAAATAGCCTATATACTGTCCCACGGCTGGGCAAAGGCCTTCAGCAGCAGTGCTTTGTTTTGCCACTCGGCCACCGAGGAGGTGATAATCAAGTATCTCAAGATTAATTTCCAGATCGCCTGTGAGATCCAAACATCTCTCCTAGATTCAATCTTACAAGCACTTACAAGTAATTATACCTATAGTGTGAAAAAATGGCCATTGTATTATACTAGCGGCCCGCTCGCGACTTCGTCCGCTTGAGTGAACACCCGTATCCTATATAGCCCTATAGCAGCGCCACCTACCGGGTCCAATTTAATGCATGTATTATATATACAAACCTTCCTCTTGAATCACACTATTGCTGAACACTGCATTCAAATCCATTGCGCAGTTTAAGATCTAAGCGTACAGACAGCGGGAGCGACTTTGTTTTATACTATGTAAAGATTATATTATGTTTCGTAATCGTAGCATACCTAGTTAGTATTCCAAGCTCGTGAGTAATAACCATTTTTATTTGACGAAACAATGATTCCCTGTTTTCTGAATCCACTATAATATGTGTAATACTTGGAACGAGCAATATTCATGTCTGACAACCATAAAAAAATATAATTAAAAAAAAAAAAAATTAACAGCAGACGCCGCGCCGCCGCGCCGCTAAGGCTGGTATGAAAAATCGCTGCAACTTTTATATGACGAACAAACCGTAATGACTACTGGATTATAGGCAGTCTCATTATACACCGCCATTTAGGTCATCTATTTGTAGTACTAATAATATAATATAATGACGTTACGTTCACTACGTAATGTAGAAAATAAACTACCTACTCTACACTTGTGGAAGTATTTTGCCGGACTTTGGGCGGCGCTAACTCTGAGGTCCCGGGTTCGATTCCCGGTCGGGTCAATGTCGAAAAGGAACTTTTCGATATTGTGTCGGATCTGGGTGGTTGTGGTACCGTCATTGTTTCTGATTTTCATAATTTCTCACAACACGCGACAAATAGGAAGTAGGTACGGCCATTAAGAAAATTAATTCATATTAAGTATGCTGTTCGAATAGGGATATAGCTGTAGGGTAGATGCTAATAGGGACTAGTAGGGTATCCCACAAATCCAATAATACGTGTTTAAGGCGTTGTAGGTATTCCGGTTCTAGGATAGCCTAATATCCTAATGCAATTCTACGAACTTTCGCCATCAAGCGAAGTCTTCTCAGAACTACCGCGGCACTAGTTTATCTGTCGATATTTTTCTAATTATTGTTTCTTAGACTATTCTATATAACTTGCTAAAAATAACTTAATTCTAAATAGAGATTAGTGAGCACGGGTATAGAAATACTGTGCTGTTTTTAAACACATAACCAAAAATCTACTATTAATACTTACATCTAATATATTGACACTGGCGCGGTTTCTTGAAAATATTCTCCACAAGAGATCTAACAGGAAACAGAACAGGGGGAACGCCATCCACAACCAAGTCTGAAAAAGATCAGAATAGATTTTTATATTGTAGACTAGCGGCCCGTCCCGGCTTCGCACGGGTGAAACCTTCCTCTTGAATCACTCAATCTATTTGAAAAAACCGCATCAAATTACCGTATAGCTATTTCTTGAATAAATAAATAAATTCTTTATTTGCTTCAAACATGGTAAATAAGATGACAATAATATTCATTATGAGTACAAACATGTATCACCAAGTTACAACTGGCATGCAAATGTAATTACCAATTAAACTTTTTATAAAAACAAAAAAAGTTAATTATATTAAATATTTATAACAAATTATTAATTAGAAACAAAAACAATATAATAATAAGATTAATAATAGGATAATTACAACAATATTTATTTCATGTCAAAAAAACTCCTTGAGATTATAAAATTCGTGCTCCATTAACAATTTACGCAATTTTATTTTAAATAATTTTATATTACCTACATTCCTTTACTTCATTGGGTAATTTATTATTTATTTCAACGCCCATAACCAAAAAACTCTTGTCATACTGTCTTATTCTTTTGGTTTGTTCAATTACCAATCTATTGGGATTTCTTCTATTTCGTGGGTAAATATCACATGCTTTCTTAAATGATTGAATTGATTGTTTTACATACACATATATCTCATATATATATATATATATAGCGATGGTACTGTTAACAATCCAAGCCTTTTAAATAGTGACCTACAGGATGAATATGGTGGAATACCGTACAATGCTCGAATGCACTTCTTCTGACTAATAAAGAAAGAAAGAAAAATGTTTACATTTCTCAAACCAATCATTTTCTGTTTATGTCTCAGTTACTGAGTTACCTACATTTCAATTAGCCAAAAACTGTTTACGGTCTTGACATAATTATAAACACAAGACAACACACGGATACAGTACTGGTATTCACGCTGCTCTAGACACGATATTGATAGCATACACTATTCGGTATTCCCACGCTCAAAATCCTTCAAAGAAGACATCGAAGGTCGAACCGGGAGCATAATGAGAGGCGCGACCAACCACACTCGTAGTCGTTAAATCTACAACTAAGTACATTGGACATACGCGTACCGCTAGATTAAAAGGGCCATAAAATCAATTTTAATTTTGATGGCCGAAATTAAATAGTAAATGTATGATTGTCATGGCCCACTGAATGCGTGTGTCATTTAAATGCTTTCATTAATCATTTTAAGTAAGGAGTAGAATAGAAAAAATTATCTTTTGTAGTTACCTGCTTAGAACTACGAGCATATTTTCAGACGGCACTTAGGATACAGTTTCTACGTTCCTCGTGAGTTCCTACTATACGTGACAATTTTATCAATAATGATTTTATAAAAGGACTAATGAATGAATTCATATTTTTGTCTTCCAAAGGTAGTGTCAGAGCCGGCAACAAATAACAGGGCTGGGATCAGGCATCCATTAATCACAGATAACCACTCGAATACCCAGAGGGGTAGTCATTGAGGTGTTCGAAATGTTAGATTAATAGCCCCCGTGCAATCCAGTTATGCTAACTTAACTTAACTAAGTACATGTTGAAAAGCCTAACCATTTAGATAGCGATCATAATACTAGATTAAATACATATATAAAAGATGACTTGGGAACTTAATCAATTTATCATATTTATTTATTTATTTAACGGAGTGGTTAACTGTTTTGTTTAATTGAACTGTTGTATATTACGTTACGTATTAAACTATTGCTACTTTAGTTTTACAAAGTTAAACCAAACAAAAATAATAATTTATACTGAGCTCGATCAAAGAGTTGCCTAAGTAACTGTAGTCACTAAGTATATTTAATAAGTATGTACAAGAAGATATAGTTTATAGAGTACCTCATTTAAGACTACCCCTAACCTAACACACACTATCACTAGGCTCTGATTCAGGGGTTCTGGGTTCCTAATTAATTGTCCCTTACCGTGGTTGTTCAATATCGCACATGTGCCCGGCTAATAACCCGCGTAGAGAGACTCATTTGGTGTAATATATTCAATTACCTAAAGTGCAGGGCACACAGCAGCAATGTGCCCTGGAACGTTCAAAGGCTGACACAATTAGGTGCCTACATTGGAATTAGTATGACATAATTATAAGCCTGTTCACAGTGACTGAAATGATTTCACTAACTATACTACCTACATGTTACTTTCTTGACATATTTTAAAATGCAATTTTTATCGCGCTTTTATGGTTTTGGTAATTTTGTTACTATATTGTAGGTACCTGAGTCGCTTCATGTCCTTTCCGAAAATCCTGTCTATCTAAGATTCATTATTTTCGGAGCAATCCTTTAAGTTGTAAGCTTGACTTTTACAAATCACTTGATTCTTAGTAGCTCTAGCTATACACCAGAAAGTAATACATAAAATTACAGTAGAGCCATCATAGTACTTACCTTAGACTTGATAGAAACGAACCTCTCTCCAACAATAATTGTAGAGTCGTTTAAAGCTTTTTTTACGTGTGCATGCGGATTAAATTCATATTCGTCCAAAGCCTCCTCTTTTAGCACTCCGCTGGAAGAAAAACGGCCAGAATTTACCACTAGGTACATAAAAAACATTATTTTGTTAAGTTTAAACTATTTAGTAGAGTAATATCTGATCAATCACATATGTATATGGTATTCGGAAATCAAAAGTTTAAATATTCAATGTGTGCACTAGCTGCCATTAATTTCATAATATTCTAGGACTATAATGATTCTACTTTTTTTAAATGGTCACCATCGTGTCTCAGAGGTATGATTGTAACATTTCTTACAATAATAAAATAATATAATATATATTTTTTACGGGTAACCACAAAGCTCGATCTCACTTAATATTAAGTCACGATAAGGCCAATGATGGTAGCGCACTTTACCCGGGATCCTCAACTAGTGAGGTACTGGCTATCTTATCTGTCAGCTACAGATAAGATAGCCAGTACCTCAACAATGATCCAAACATTGATGTTATGGCGACATATTTAGATAAGGTGGCCAGGCGGACAAACAAGCCCTACCACCAACCAAACCGAGTACACAAACATTGGGAGGAACCCGCTGGGAATCGAACCCAAGACCTCTGGATCTAAACCGTTGGTCTTAACCACTAGACCACAGAGGCGGTTGAATGATAAATGTAAGTTACATCTAAATATTGAAATAATATTATAAATATTACTTATGAAACGACATTCCCTTTAAGTTTCGTGATCAATAAATCTTATAGCGAACCTTGACTTGTCTCCTCTTTTGGTCCCTATCATTACTTTCTGGTCTTGCTTTCGGTCAAATAATGACTGAACTTATGACTCACTGCTCTGACTCACGTTCTTGGTTTGATCAACTATTTGTATACGTAAAATAATAAATCATTTTAAAGCTTTTGACCGAATTTAAAATTCTTCATTTGTAAAAAGGGCATGTTTCAGCAAAATAATCTTATATTTTGTGTTATTGAAATAATACAAATATCTTCAGAAATAGAGTGAAATAAATGTGTTCCACATACGAGACTCAAACCCGTACCTACTATATTTTTATAGGTGTTTGAAACTTTTCTTGAAATTATAGGTACTCGTAGTGGGTACAGTGACGAGTACAGTAATTTAAACAATTGTAACTTAAACAAACTTTTTTTCTTTTCAAATATTGTGTACAAATATTTCTTGTAGATATCAGAAATTTCTCAGTAAGTGAATGCTTTGAAATTCTTGTTAGAAATAAAGTTTATTTAACCATAACTCTAACCATAACCATAAAACAATGAAATAAAAGCCCCAAGTGTTAACAAAATATCAGTGTTAATGTCTGAACAACGAATACGGACTAAGAAGGACTACAAGATATTGTAATTTTTTTAATTGGCACTTTAATTACAGCATTAGTATTATCTTGTATATTTAACTACGACATCTATCTTACCATAACGGATGCACAATAAGTAGCGCCAAAAACACGATGTACAGTTGATGGGTATACCAAAACGCGTTGTAAAACTTCCTTCTAACAACTCTGGTAGATGTGAGCCCCATACTCAAAGTAATAAGTAGCATGAAAACACCAGTTAAGCCGGCCTGGCTGAACAACAGAGCGAAGGGGTTCTGAAAGCAAATAAACTTAGACGTTTAAAAACCATACATATATCATTTATTAATAACAATATTTCTAGCTGCTAGGTAAATACCTCGTTTCGGTGGGTCGCAAAGTTTATCGCAGGTCGTTCTTCATCGTAGCCCCTGGAGAAATTCCATAAGTTTGCGAAGTGAGAAATTGAATGTATCACTGCAAGAATAAAATACGTGTAAGTAATTGTTAGAAAGGAGGTATTTTTCCTAATATTTAATATTTCGTTCAATAAAGCGTAGCATAACTCTTTACTCCTTGATGTATTTATAAACGTATGTGTAAAAAACTGATAATATGAAAAAAATAGTAGTATTTTTATGAACAAAAGCGTGTTACATTGTGATTGCAAAAAGAAAAATAATGAAGGTGTAAAGTACTCGTCTCAGACGAAGAGTCATTCTCAGTTACCACCTCCTGCAACGCCACCGCCCGCCGGTGGCAAATGGGAAGATTTTTTAAAAAACAACTGGCTGATTTTTTTAAAAGTTCTCGCCGATAGAGTAGGTACTCTTTAAACATTTTTATCAAGGTGTTTGCATGAAATCATGCAAAATAACTTAAACACTCCGATAGGTGCCTAAACTATTCACTTTAGGCACCTTTCTCGATCATACGAGCCCAAACTCGATGGGGTTGTGTCGTTTCATTACCGAGTTCCTGTGGCCATCTTCCAGCTCCATCATCAGACCCTGGTGACCATCTAGCACCAAAGTACTCGTCAAGACGAATCATACAAGCCCAAACTCGATGGGGCTGTGTCGTTTAACAACCGAGTTCCAATAATGTCATAATAATTTTGCATTGTCAACCGATTACACATGCACGCAAAATGTCAACTCAATTGGTAACCGGGAAGTGGATCAAATTTAACTTGCAAGATTTGATTACAGACAAACAAATGGACACACATCGGGACAGGTGAAACTAAATAAAAGCTAATGAAAATTCGTAACATAACATAGGTACGTACCTATCAAAATCGGTATTTCATCTTCTGATATAAGTATAAGATTCAATTGTTTAACCAACTGATAGTTTGAGCTGTTTGACCAGTTAGAGTAAGAGCTTTTTGGCATAATACTTTACCCATGCCCGAATCGCCTGAAACGCTCTATCTCAGAAAGTGCGTTAACTATAGTTCATTTATACACCGCCAAATTAACAATAAGATCAAAACACATCCAAGTGTATTATTACAGATAAAATGTACCTTTTGTTTTAGTTATGGGCAGACACACCGGGGCAAACAAAGTGTAATATCGCCCTCACTCCAGAGACACTGGGCACAAAAGCAAGTTCTATAAACGCAGTGTGCCATTAGCTTTCGTCTCAAGGACTTAATGGTGCACTGAAACAAGGGCCTTTTAGGCTTAACGGAGATTGTTCAAGCCGCCCAGGGCCTCACCAAGAACTCGTATTGCGCTCTCTTTTATTATTTAAAGCATGGATGCGCTTAGCCTATAGCTCACCAAAAGTGAAAGCGCACTCTCCTGGAATCCTCTACTAATAGGAAGCTGGCTTCTTTACTTTGGACCGGCAGTTCGGAACACAACAACGCTGTAGTGTTGCTATCTTAGTGGCAGAGTTAGAAATAAAAAGATATGGTAGAACCTCGCCGGTGGGCCTATACCACTACCTATCACTAACCAAACCCGAAAACTTCTATAGACCCAGTAGTATTCGAATCCCCTTATTTTATCTGGAGAAAGTTGAATCGCCGATTATACTTGTCTATCAAAAATTTTGATATTAATAGCATTGATGTTTTCTTTTAATACACTTTAAAATCAAGGAAAGCCTACAGAGGTGCCCAACCTCTGATCTAATACACTGGAATGTGTTACATTCATAATAATAATGCGTACCTACCTATGAATCTCACGCTACCAAAATATACCAATAACCAATGCTGATTATGTAGGTAGAGCTATCTACAGTTACTATAGGCAGAATAATTTCAATAGCCACTTCGGTTTATAGCTAGTTGAATGCTTTATTACAGCCGAATAATTCCAGATACTATTCAAAGATGTGTATTTGTGTGGTATATAAGTCCATTATAGGTCCACACCTACGAGTGATGCTACTGAATAAGCCGGGATAAGCTGCAACTGTGATTTACAGCACACATTGGTCACGTCTGCACCGTTGCTGCTGTAATAAACAGATTATCTGATGTTGATAAATTTATTGTAAACGTTTTGGTCGCAATTTCAACATGATCTATTTAGCATAACGATAACGTTTTCATTGTGATTGAGAATGGTCTATAAGATTGTGAACAGTGAATTTGTTTAAACGTGTTTTTGTTAGTAACAACATAGGAATAATTAAAATAGTATTTTTAAATGGTTTTGGAAGACTAGTATGGTAGAAGGGCATTCGCATAAGTCTAATGTGGCCGTGGCTATGAAAGATAAAACACGTAACGGCTACCGAGATATTTGTTTTGTTAATAATACATAGTGATTCGATAAAACCTTTAAATATCCATTCCATTTCCATTTGCATCTTGGTCTGCTCTTTACTTTTTTTTATTTGATTTTATTCAGTCTAGCTTAAATTAATATGTACAGATTTTCATATACCTACCAGCAAATAATACTAGCGTAATAGCTACAGTCATATGAAAGCTCTTGGCCTTCTCCAGCCAGTAGAAGAATACAGCGGGGCATGTCCGGAAGAGCACACGGTACAGTATCTGATTGAGCTTCTTGCAGAGGGGCAGGAGCACCAAAGAGGCGCACAGGTTCAATACTGTTGCGGTTCCTCGGGAGAAGCATAAGCCTAACTGCAAAAGAAAGTTTAATGAATGAATAGCACAGTAACTGCCGATGCCGTTAGAAACATAGTTTTCGCGGTAATGGTACGATTTAGCAGTTACTGCAAAACATACGACACATTATTTTATAAAAAAGTGGCAAAAAGGAGAGCTCATTTAGAACACAAAATCTTACCCCTAGAATTCTTCTTAAATGGTAAAACTGACGTCCATTCATGTAATAAATAAAAGTAGAATAAAACTGGTAGGAAACTAATGAGATCCATATTATCTGAAACAAAGAAAACAACTAAATAATAAATACTTTGGAATTAGTTTACAAGTCTATTTCTTGAGATTATTAAAGGCTTCAAACTGCATAGCGTGTTGAATAATTTTGCTGAATCCTCTAAGTTTTTTTTTAGCAAAAATATTACAAAAGAGCGATTACACGCTACAAAGTTTTATGTTGAAACTCGACGAATATCCTAGGAGTATTACTACCTCACACAATAACGTATGAGAAGTTATTTTAAGCAATAACATTTTAACGTCACTGCTAAACCTCGAATGTAAATTTAAAACTACAGACTCTAAGATTCTCGAGTGTAAACAGTGGTTCGATATAGATTATCTTCTTCAACTACCTAAATTAAAATCGAATTCATGGGCATGCACAAGTATTTTGAGCAATGAATAAAGTAGGTACATTGAGTAACATTAAATCACCATACAATAATAATGCCAACATTAAATAGTCGTCTGTGAACGTCGAGTTTTTTTCTAGATTTGTCTAAATTTCAGTGATAGCTAGTTCACAAATCTGCGTAATTTACAATCATCATCATCACTGCTACATCAATTATGTCTACCTACTGCTAAAAATAGGCTGATATTACAATGACAATGGGAAATCAGAAAGTTTATAACGGTGTTTCGTTTCAGTAAATAATTTCCTTATTTATATTTTTGCTGATCATAAATCTAGGGGTAGTTTTATTAAGCTACACGTGATATTATAGATATTATAGTGAGCCGGAGCCAAGAGCAATGAGTGTTAAGATCATTTTAATTGATGAAACAACTTTTACGGATCTACTCGTGTTTATTTTATACATTAGTTTTAATTAATGTTTATCCTGACGTTTCGAACCCTTTGCAGGGTCCGTGGTCACAGGGAGACTGAGGTGTTGGTCGTCTCAATAACCGTTCTACAACTCTACATTCGACGCTACATCCAGTTTCATTGAAGGGAGTGTTGTCACAGTGCTAGATGTTGCAACACGTGTGTCGGAAGCGTAGAGAAGTGTATAGTGGGTGTATAGGTAGTATAGCCATCATAGGCATCCACTCCAGACTCTATTCACGGTGCGTATCTACGGCCGTTCTGCGGAGCTTTGACAGGCCGGAGCCGTATTGTGCACGTGAATGGGCCGATGAGGCCGCCGACAGCTGGCTGTGCGCCCGCATTAATTACCAGTCGGCTGATATTCTAATCTTATGTACATGCGAGAGAATAGTTCGATTTTCATTGAATAGAGCATAGGTGTGTCTCTGATAGATAACTTTTGTTTGAATGTAAATTTAGATGATTTGTCTAATACAAGTAGGTACCAACATTATAGTAGAAGGTTTCGGAAGGTTTACAATTTTCTTAGTTCTACGACAATTCCGAAGCGATATTTAATTTGTAAATCAATTAATGGTATTCACTTGAATTTTTTAAATGGGGTATTGATTTCCTATTTATTGTTCATAGCTTGATCGTTAAGTAACGTTATTTTATTATTTCTTTTAAGTTGCGTGCCCGACATCCATGATTTGATCCTAAAGATCCTAATTTTGTTCCTTCCTTGCACATTTTGGATTTGCAATAAAATAATGAGCATTAAATATCGTCATTTACAGCTAGTGTAGATACTATACCTCAAGCTTCAGTTACAGTCAGAATGTAGGTACGACGTGTAATTACCTAAGCGTCATAAACTCGTAGCAGATGACTTCACATTAGCCTAGAAACTATACGACACACACATAGATGCAGTCTTTGAAAGATTATGAACAAAGTGACTGGGTCGTTTGCCTGAGCCATGCATATTGCAACGGGCTGCATTATCATTACCTTATGCCTGAGCTTATGGCAACATCACAGTCGCTATGTTTTAATAGCCAGGACTGCTTCAATAACCGTCTCAATAAGTAATTATACAAGAACAATTAAGCTACTTTAGGGGGCGATTTTTAAACCGGTAAAATTCTCACGCTATTAGGTATATCAATTAAAAGCGTTGGTCAATGGTACGTATCTTAATAACCAAATTGTAAACAATGCAAACATTATTATATTTCATAGAGTATTTCAATGCATAAATAGCAGGGAAATGGTTGACGCTCAATTAATTAAAAGTCTACAAGCCACCATTATCAGCCTTCTCACAATGATAACCAAAGACTGTGTGTACATACCCCGGTGGAGGCTGTAACTGTAACTGGTAATGCTGAGAATCGAACTTCTGCCCCCCGACCGCCATAACTCTATCGCCATCGCTCTCGCTATCGCGCTCTATAGTTTATGGCGTCATCTTGTCATTTCAAAAGCGAAATGAAAGCAATATCGAAAGCTGTAGCCTATAGCTTTTGATATTGCATTTATATCGCTTTCGAAATGACAAGATGACGCCATCCATAAACTATAGAGCGCGATAGCGAGAGCGGTAGCGAGAGCGATAGCGATAGAGTTAGGCGGTAGGTTAGGTAGGTAGGTTAGGTAAATTCGGCCTTAATGAACCTGTGTGGGTCTCCAATTGTTGCTTTCCCCTGGTCGTTTATCAAGGTTAATATAAAAAAAAACAATTAGTTTAATTTAATTACTTACCTGAACGATGATACATCATCGTGAGCAAATATTCATATCGCTATTATGGCAGGCAACAAATTTACTAAACCTTTAGGAAATTTTAACCTTGCGTAAACATACGATATTTATATCAATCAACACTGATATGATAACATGAGACAGATACCTCATAGGGTACGTTGGAAACACTACAGAAAGATCTACATTAAAAAAATTAAAGAAAATAATTTTTTTCTCAAAATGTAAAGTATTTAAAAATATATATATATATATTTTACATTTGAAACTTAATTAATAGCTTGAGTTTAAGCAAAAGAAGTGGTAAAAGTACATAAGTATTAACTTTAAACTATAAAAAGGTGTTGTTCTTTAGGTGCGCCATGCGATTCTTTAATTGTCAATGAATGAGACGGTCGATTGTCGGTAGAATGACAAACAATTAAGAAAAATTTTTCATTTGTACGTTCCCTGATTGTGGCCAGTCAAAAGTATTCGAATACTTTAATAAAATAAACAAGTAAACGATATTTTGTCCGGAAAATGTGTTTTTAATATGTAAACAACTTTCCCGTCAAGCCTCGCTTTATATGTTCCATGCTGTTTATTAGAGTTCAAAAGAAAAGCAAAAAAATCGTTTGTTTTATTTTTTTTCTTCACGGAACTACACTTCAAGGCTGAAAAAGTTCAAAGTCAGCTAGACGCTCTTGAGAAGATCGTTCATTAAAACGAAAGCAAGCCGAGTTGGCAACGAAAGTAAAAATACTTGCAATAAGTTTTTTTAATTTTGCTTAGTGGAGTTCAGACTCAACTGACATAAAATATTAGAAAGAATATTAAAAAAAACTTATGTAATTATATCTTCTTAATTCAATCTAAATCAATGCACTATACATCCGCGACATATGATGATATTATCGGATCGCGACTCAAACACAGCATAACATTTTTTTAAATATAAAATTACAATACTCATAATAAGAGTACAATCATTTTGTTTGTTAACGGGGTAATATCTTAATTTTAATTTGCAACCGTGTTAAAATAGTCGGCGTTCCTGCAAAACCGCCGCACAGTCGCGTGTTCGATCCCTGCAATAGGCAATCGGTTGTATCAGTTAATATAAGTAATTTATTTGTGTATGTATATATTGTATGTGTGTATGTATGTATTGTATATGTATGTATATACAAATGCAGCTACCCGTGTTTTGTTTAGTTTAGGATTGAATAATTTAGGATTGAGTAGCTTACATATATAGCGCTTACAATTATTCTGATTGTAATGTTTGCCAACAACTTATATAACTAATACAAGTTTCCCACGTGGTTAGGGCGTAATCGTAAATTTTATATATTTTTAGTACATTGATGGGCGGTCGAGAAAGAGACAAGTTTAAAATTAAACCAATAAAGTAATGCATTCTGTGAAGCGACACGTAGACACTGACATCATCGCATGATTCTCGGAATATCACTCCGTCACTCGCAAGACCCTTTTTGAAATCCGTGAAAAAAAACGTCTAACCAAGGAACAGTCAATTTAGATTAACTTTTCCTCGATATGTTCATCATATAATATTATTAACATTTGTCATAATAATATTCATCATTGATTTGTTTGCAGAGCCGACCAATTATTACAGCATCTACTACATCCCCAATAAAAAGTTAACAGTCATCATAAATAAGGAAAATAACTTACCAAAAAAACGCGCCTCCTTATCCATTGAATACAATCACTGATGATTTTCATTGTTTACTTTATTACATCAAATGCTTTGCGACAATTCATGATCAATCACATAGAGATAAAATAAAATTACCGATACATAATTTACGCATTTTACTATTTTTCTCGCTTTTTATTTTACTTTTTTAATAGCACGTCAATGGATTCCTGTGTGCAGGTAAGGAATTCAGCGTGCGACTGGTGGTCTGTCCGGCCTTCTCTCCTCCGGCTCGGCCGCGTGCGTGCTACGAGCGAGTGGACTGCGGGGGCTGCTCGGCAAGACATCTATGTTCAGATTTAAGTAGGTATGTGGGCTGGCTACTGGCTATAATAATACATGTAGCGGTAGACTGTAGCCCGTGAGTGTGCGGTGAGTTCATAGAATTTTGTGTGCAGTTCATACGTAGTATTCGTAGTAATACGTACCGTATGTCAATGTATTTAAAGTAGCACTTGCGTTGAAGAAAAAATAAGCTGTAGGCACTAAGAATATTAATTAGAACTGTATAAAATAAGTTTATGGCTTGGAGTTTGTTCATTAATTTGATAGAAAGAAAAATATATCATTTTCATTTTAACGTTTTTTTCGTAGTTATCGAGCTTAATGAAAAATGGTAAAGTCACAAAAGAAAGATACTTAATAAAGTAAAAAACTTTTTGGCGGGAAAGTAAAAAGTTTAAAGTAAAAGTATAATTACATAAATTATGTACAATTTGTGTTTTTGAATATTAATGTGTAGTCATGAGTACTATTTAATAACCGCTAAGTATTACGTAACCTGAATGAAACCAGCAAACCCAATGATATCATAAAGTAAAAAACGGCGAAACCTCACTGTCTAAATTTTATCCAGATGCCTCGTCATGAGGAAGGTCACAGGAAACTTAAAATAAGATCGGGTGAAACATATCTATCATCGATAAATTCACATTCAACATAATAAACGATCATCAATATCATCAAAGACTTTAAACGGGGATTAACGCAAACTAATTAGTAAAAGGTATCATACCTTCGCTTCCTGACCACGGCCGTTGTAACTCGGCCGAAACGTCGGAACTATGAAACGCGAAAGCTTAAATGTGTATATCAATATCACATTCACAAAGAAAGAAAAGATTATCTATCACTTTACCATTTATTATCATCAAACAAAAGCACTTACTTTATATACTACGCTTTTCTACGAAATCAAAAATAGACTCCGAAATGGTAAAATAAAACTAAAAACATGAGTTTTTGGCATGTATAATGATAGTGGTATGTATGGTATTATATGTGAAATTTTATAACCACGACCTGTGTACTTGTGTAGTGTTGGTTGGTAAGGTAGATGAATCAAATCAGCGGAACATCATCTTAAACACATTCTTTACTCCAAGAAGGACTCGTAAGGTCTCAATAAATTCCGACCTTTATTAAAATTCATAGGCGTTAAGTGGATATAAATGATCGATCATACATCAACACCATGGACCATCAATATCACCAAACATATTTATCTTATAGAAAAATTAAATAGCCTCAATGTTAGGATGTTTATACGTAGTCTCTTTGTCAGGCCGAATAATAAGATATTAAAAAAAGAGCGATGTAAACAACAAAGTGCCATTCTAACGTAAAAAATATTGTTTTTGTGAATTTTATTGGCAGTTTCTAGTTTCTTTAAATTTTCAATATAATATGGAGCCACCTTCACCATGGAAAAGGCCAAATGAAGTGATGCAACTACATAAATTAAAGAAACGAAAAAAAGCTTTACAGGTACATTTGATTTGTAAAAAATATTAAAGATTTCTTGTATTAAATTAAATGTACTATGTACTACAACTTTGTGTAGATTTCTTTATATTTTATAAATATCATTATAATTGAACACTGGCATTATCACATCAATCATTAAACTTCATTGCTTGCATTGTATTGAACTGAATTCATTCATAAGTTTTTTGTCGTCCTTTATTTACTTGTCATACCAATCAGTTCCTCTATTTCAATTACTACACATGTTCACTACTTTGGATATTAAAATATATACATTCTAAACCAACAGCTTAATAAGTAGAGCTTCTTTTATTTATTACACATCTTAGGAGCGTATGAAACAACCTACACCAAAGACTAGTGCAGAAACGCCGGCACCAAACCAAAACACTGTAGATTTAGATTTTTCTAGAATTCTCAGTGGCGAGTATGGAGATAAAAGAAAGAATCCTTTTTCCAAGTAAGTACCTAACCTAGTTAGCTACTCATTATATTAGTAACTTAAGTAAAGCTTCTCTTCTCATCCTTATAAAAATACTGACATACTTTCAGATACTCTCTGCAGTGTAACAACATCTGCTTTTTACTTAATAAAAGTACACATTACTTTTGCCTGAATGCATCATTAACCGCCTCTGTGGTCTAGTGGCTAAGACCACTGGTTTAGACCCAGAGGTCCCGGGTTCGATTCCCAGCGGGGGGTACATGTTTGTGTACTCGGTTTGGTTGGTGGTAGGGCTTGTTTGTCCGCCTGGCTAGCTACCACCATCTTATCTAAATATGTCGCCATATCATCAATGTTTGTAGCATTGTTGTGTTCCGGCAGCTAGAGGTAAGATAGCTAGTACCTCACTAGTTGAGGATCCCGGGTGGAGTGCGTTTCCATCATTTGCCTTATCATCACTTAACATCAGATGAGATCAAGGCACTGTGATTACCCGTTAATATAAAAAAAAATCATAATGAATCTAAATTAAGTTTTAATAACTTGGAGAACCTTCAGTCCTTATTTCATAGTCCTCATAATCAATTAAGCATCTTGGATTTAAATCTGTAATTTACAACAGGAGTGTAGCTTTCACATACATTTTCTAAAATATTAAACTGGTCTTATCTGTAAACTAAGTTCCTAATAGCTTTACATATTTCTTTGTCACAATCAGAAACAATATTCAACAAAATAAACGGGTGAAAGTTGATGCACAATCCCCACTGGATGAGTCAAGTGACAAGACCCTGTTTACCCTTCTGAACCTGCCAGCAAAAGTGCCACAGAAGCCTCCACAGGGGCTTGATACTGAGAAGCTCTCCACATTTTCAAATTTATTACAGAAGTTCACTGCTGATCATTCCGTTGAACCAGTGAGTATTAAACACCAATTACTGAGTGTGTGAACTCAGTATGACTGTATTTAGAATACACAGGAATAATAATAATAATTAATAATCTTAATTTGCTCTGCCTTCCAACTACTATATTTAAAAACTATATATAATATTTATTTCAGCAAATTATAGAAAAGAACTCCAAATATTTGCCTATTGATTGGGCATTAAAAACTAGACTAAGGTTAATGTCACCAAAGCCATTCGCTTGGACATCAAAATTGAAAGCCAGTGAGGAAGCTTCTGGTATCACAGGGTAAGTTAATTGACTTACTTCATGTATACTGTTTCTTTCATAGATTTTGTTTGATTACTTGAACACTGATCATCAACATTTAATATGATTGATGAGAAATATAACTAACACATTGATTGTTGAGAATATCATTACAACTCATGTCAATGGTCATAATGTAGACAGAAAATAACTTGTTTGTAAAGCATCCAATTAATATACACTAGGTATTATTATTGTAGTATGTGAAGATTTTCTTTAGGCACCTCTTTGTACCTTTATGTACCATCTTTTTACATGTACTCAATCCTGTTTATAAAATCTGTGCATTTTCAAAATTACAAACTGTGGATTACATTGATTGGATTGAATTGTAAACCTGGCTAGTTACAGTGACTAGCCAGGTTTGCAATACAATCATCATCATCATCTCACCCAAGGATCTCCACAACAACCGATTTTGTGCTGCTTGCATCCAGCGGCTTCCCTCGACAATAAAACAAAAATTTATTAACACATAGTTAAAACTATTTATCTACATTTGTAGATTCGTTCGCTGCCTGGACACGACGTCGGCCTCCTCGCTGGACACGTCGCCGCGCGCGCTGTTCCACCAGGCCTGCTTATACTGGCAGCACCCGCACCTGCCCTGGCTGCAGCTATACCCTCGCTCTTCGGGCAAGGTGGCGGCTACCAGCTTCATGGCCACCAACGAGGAGGTCAAGACCGCGTTGCATAGGGAGTGGACGGAAAGCTTCAGGTCGTTGTTTCAGGTGAGGATAGTTCAAGATTATATTTAAAAAACTTTTTATTAACTATGTTGGGAACAAATTTCAACACCGAAAAAGTGTTGACTTATGCTTGAGATGGATAAAAGCATAATAACCTTATTATGATTCTGGTTGTGCTCCTGATAACCAGAAAGTGAGGGTTCGAGATGTAGAAAATGTATGTTATTAAATCATTAATCCTACCCTTCTAAAATGCCCCAGAGTTGGACACTTACTGAGTTAATGCCAAAACCTACAAACATTCAGAGTGGTTTAGTTACTATGGTCAATGAGGATCCGCTAAGTTCTCGCAATCTCAACAGGTGGTAGTGTAAAGGTCACATGCGGCCAAATAGTGGGTTCTGTCCTAAAAATATATTATGCAGTACACATTTTCATTCGTTCGGAAGGCACTTTAAGTCACAGCTGGTGTTGTTGTCGTAGGATAGCAGTCGTGAAAATCTACTAACCCACATTGGGCCAGCAATCCTGATGGGTTATATCACCCCATGTTCTTTTGTTCATGTGGAAAAGCTTGAGCCCAGCAGTGAGACGTTTATTAGCTGAAGACGTTGTCAAATTTTCGTTGTGTAGTGTGAGTTCTTAAATAATCTCACAGAATATCGGCGTGAAACAATGGCACTCGTTGCTGTTGTGTTTCGTCTGGTGAGTGAAAGTACCGGAGGCCCATCTCTCACCCCTCCCCTTTATCAATTACTACTCCCTCCTCGAGATCCAACTCCTTCCTCAAGGCCGGCAACGCATTTGCGATTACTTTGGTTTTGCGGGTGACCATGGGCGGCGGTGATTTCTTTTCATCAGGTGACCCGCCTGCTCGTTTGCCTCCTAATAATTTAAAAAAATATATATAAATGTCATATAGTTGGTCCGCGCGCTGCACTGTCCGTACTTCTACGTGTGCGCGAACACGTTCACGGTGGTGTTCCGCGCGGCCGGCGTCTGCGGGCTGGCGGAGCATTGCGCGCTCATAGCGCCCACGTCGCGGGGCTTCCGGCAGACCCTGCGGCAGGAAGGTACGGACTACTCGACACAACTATAAAACTTTTAAATTTAACATTGCGTGGTAGATTTTTTTATGCGATTTAGTCTGCGATGAAAGTTTTCGCGAACACTTCACATTGAAATGAAACAACTAACGAATCTACTTGCATTTCATTTCTACATTTGATCATAAATCCTGTTGTTTCCAATCCTTTACACCAGGGTACATGGTCAAAGGGAGTATGTATAAAATCAAACATAATAATGAAACGCGAGTAGATGTAGAGTAGAGTAGACGCGAATGCAATGTAACACCCAATGAAAGAATTTGCCGTCCACATTGTTGCAATGTATCATGCAATGTAACAAAATTCCCCTAGAGTCCCCTAGCGCGCACGAACCGTGCACACTACACGCACGAACAGAGCATTTCAACTCGTGCGCGCCGCGACCCGCCATTTGTCGGTTTTTTTGCCGAACACAAAGGGGCGCGCAGTGTGCGCAGAGCGCCAGTGTGGACGGGTTGTGTGTGTCTGTACTGCGGAACGCGCGCGAACAATAGAGAAATCCATTCTCTTCGCGTGTTTTCGGCATACTGAGCTATGTTCGGTTCGCCGCGCGCATACCGGAAACGCTCCTTCCATGTTACGTTACAGCAGTCTGTACCCGCCTTTAGGAATCTACACGCAATTAATTACCTATATTCGGGCGAAATATCATTTCAATATAATAAGTAACTTGCGACATTGTGTTTATTTAATCAAATGCCTCGTGCGATTTTTATTCCATATTCAACACAGTCAACGTAAACTATAATTTTGAATAATAATAATTCATGTATTCATAACCCAATAATGATGTGATTACAATAGTGTTTAATGTTTTAATTCTTATAGGTCTGGGTTTAATTTCTTTGAATCTAAAGGGATGAGTCCCTGACATCGAAACTAGTAATAACTGTATTTTCAGTGTCAGTGTGCTCGACATTTTTAACTTAAATATAGAATTTTACACATAGTTATGTAAGTGCAACTACAGGTTTATGAATATTTAGTTAAACAAAGTACTTATAAAAAAAGAGAAAATAAAAGAAATAACTGGAATGGCAAAAAGAAAAAAAAGTATTTTTTTTATTATTTTAGTGTGTGGGGTGTGTGTGTGTGTGTGTGAGGGGGTGTGTGTCTGTGTTTGAGTGAGTGGTATTTATTGTTTTAAGGAAATTTTCAGTATTAATATTATGATATATTCAGTAGGTAAGATATGGTTTTCTTTTTAACATCGTATCTATTTTTAATAGCATCGAAGCAGATAAAAATTTGTAACAAGGTGGCGCTGTCTAATATGTGGCTATTGGATCCCATACTAATACTAATAATTTTAGTATATAATTTAAATGTGTATATCTGCTACACAGATGTAGAGTTCACAATGCCACTCCGCTCCGACGCCAAGAAAAAGCTAAATACTTCTGAAGAGAAGCCCAAGAACTCGTCGTTTGACAGCTGCTACGACACCATGGACGAGGGTAAAGAAGCCGAGAAGGAAGACTCGGGCGACGACGACCCCGACCAGTTCCTATCCCAGCTGGGGCTCGAGACAGAGGTCATGAAGAAGATCAATCATAACCAGGTGGGTTGTTTACTCTAATAAATGTAATATTATAAAAGTGTTTAGTTTAGATTTAAAATCACTAGAATAGATTAAGATTTAATAAACTAACAGGCATGGCATGTACAGACGTCTGCACATCAACATATCTTAAATTTTCAAATTCCTTCAAAAAATATTACCACAAGCCAAGTTTAAAGCCTATTGAGGAATTTTGACAGTTGCACTTTGACTACCACATAGTCTGATAATACAGGTAGCCGTCTGTAAATTAAAAGTAATTTATTTTTCTTATAAGAGCATCTGTTACTCCTCCACTACAGGTATTTCCCGCTCTTCATCTCGGGGACTAGGGGAACGGCGGGAAAATTGTTTACCGAACGCATATAATCAAATGAGAGTTTTCAGACCGAGTCGTTTCGGTACAGATTTTTTACCGAGCGCATACGCGCACCTCTGCACAGAATCTGTACGGCCGGCCTCCCCCGTCTAACCCCCGCCAGCTCCGCAGCGCGCCTCACTCGCAACACCAGTCATGTTGACGCGATTGTACAGTAATATACCGTAGGTACCGAAAACATCCAGAGCCTGTCAGGAAATGTTTTCCAGCAGAAAATCTGTAGATTCGGTGCAGAGTCGGTACCGAAACGAAAACGTACCGATCCGGTGAGGGAGGACTGTTACCGCAGTGACTGTTTAGTTTTTAGCAACTACTGAATACAGACTACTCCTAGCTGTCATCCAGTAAAATTTCAATAAAAATCTGAAAAATTGTATCGAACATTGGGCTTAGTGTCGAAAACTGAAAAAAACTGAAACCCTACTTTATTTATATATTAATACGTGAAGCAAAAACTTTGTACCCCTTTTTACGAAAATTGCGCTGACGGAGGAGTATGAAATTTCGCACACTTATAGTTTATATAGAGGAGTGCAGAATGCTAATTTTTTTTTAAATTATGCATTAAAAATACACTAAATTAAATAAACATTGTTTCATACATTTATCAAAAATTTCAAAAATGGAAGAGGAGCGGCCGAAAACTGTCAATGCCAATCCAAAGTCACATTCTTCTATCTTTTTCAATATTTCATTGCTTAGGATACAATCCGTGCAGCCTTAATAAAATTACGGTCGAATTTCGACCACTGGGCGACCACTAGTTATTATTAAATCGGAAAACTTGTTTGCACCAGACTCGCATGGCACAATCGGCGGAAAGCAGCGTGGACAGCGCGGCCGAGTCGCTGGTGCTCGTGCGCGGCGCGGACGCTCAGGCGCTCTTCAACTTCCTCCTCAACTGCAAGTCGGTGGTCAGCCCCAACGGACCCTTCGCGGGGGTCCCGCCCACGCTGCTCGCGCCTACTGCTTTTCATGGGGGGACATTGCATTCTTTGAAGGTGAGCGAATCTTTTTTGCTCTTTTTTGCTTAGAGTACTAGTCTTAAGAAAGTTATAGCCCTTAAAATAGTTATTAGAGTGCTAGATTGAAGCCGCGTCTGTAGGTTCAGGTTTGATTCCCACGATATGTATATTATAATCTGTTTAGCTAAAGTACTGTGCCCTTTGTAATTACACAAATTACAGTACTTGGTAACATTCTTATCGCAATAGAACTTCTTTCAGATTACTTTAATTTCCTTAATTAAATTAGAAACCTCCAATTGTTATTTAACAAGCCTTCTCTTTCACTTTACTTATTTTTTTAACTGGCACTCACTGCTATCGGTTAGAACCGTTAGGTTATACGAAAAGGTGCCATACTACCATGCGGACGTAAAAACTCGCGCAGGAGACCATCTACGTTCGGTCATAAAGCCGTCGAAGCGCATCTTTATCCAATACCCGTAAGACTAGCGTCATAAGGGAGTGGCCTAATGGACAAGGTGTTTTATTAACACCCGTTTTCATTGTAGGTCAGCGAGAAGACAGTACTTGCTGACGGCAAGAAGTACCACTCGATCGAGCTGCGCGGGCCCATCCTGCCGACGACCGTGCACACGCTGTTCAACGTGCTGAAGAAAAGCTCCTCCGCTCAATTCAGCGCCACTTTTGCGCACCAGCAGTCCACGCTCGCGTTCACCTACGCGGCGAGCAGCATCGCGGAAAGTCGGTTCCGTTATGCTTATGTTACAGCTTTATGTGAGAGCCGAACTAGAGTTTTCGCAAACAACGTATTACCAGTAGATCAGCGCTTGTCTATTTCTAGTTAATCAAAGTAAAAAAAACGTTCCACATTTGATTGCGAAAGGTCGTAGCTTCGAATCCTACATAACGCAGCAGTCTTTTTTCGAGTGTAGTTTACTGGTTTAGTTAATGTTTATTTCTACCAGTACAGTAAGCAAACATTTTCGATGCAACATAATAATGCAGTTTTAAAAAAACAAACTTTACTATAATGCTATTAGAGTATGTTTTTGACGAACTTCATCTTTGTCATGTTTTTTATTTGTTATTTACTTTAATCTTTCATTTGTGCAGATGAAAGCGCCAAAGAAAACGAACCAAATCACTTCAGTAAAGCATTCAATAAGGAGAACCTATCAGACTGCGGTATGAGCGAGAGTATGCTGCAACACTTCTGCTGCCCAGACCCTAACGTTGTGAAACCTCTTGATAGTGTTAAATACAATACGGAAGATGACACGTACTCTTGGTGATATGTATGTGTGGAATGTGTTTTGTATTCAATTTATCAATTATTCAATAATTTATTTGTTTACAATCTTGAAATTAATAAATTATTTTTTGTATATGTATGCATTTTTATTTTTATACTTACAACCATACTATAAACTTGAGTTTAAGTTTTATCTTCATGAACAAACAGAATATCAAATAGGTACATTATTTAAATTTCAAAACTAAAATAGAAAAGTTTATCTTTATATATATAAATCTTCTGTGCGTGTGTATGTTATTGAACTCCTAAACAGCTGAACCGATTTGGATGAAATTTTATGTGTGTTCAAGTAGATTCGAGAATGGTTAAGATTGACAATTGGACCCGGTAGGTGGCGCTGCTATAGGGGTCCATCATGGGATACGGGTGTTCTTCTTAAGCGGACGAAAGATTTGTTTGTTTTGTTGTCATGGAAACTGTCAAAGCGGTACGAAGTCCGCCGGTCAGCTAGTATAAATGTAAAAGACTTACCCCCTTACAAATAAACAAAGAATAAGGTCCGAATAGTTATTCCGTGTTTTGTCTTTTTTACTCTAATTTGAAATGACGTTTACACGACAGGAACCAAACACGGAATAACTATTCGGACCTTATTCTTTGTTTATTTGTAAGGCGGTTAGACTTTACTATAATACCTTTAGATACAATTTTAAGTGTTAATAGAAATAATTGGATAAGGTTTTGCGTAACACAAAGAAAACACAAAAGTATCACTTAATTGTATGATTTATTAAATTTTCATTTTTGGTAAATTAAAAATAAAGATTTCATAAGTCCACAATTCACTTACACAATAAACAAGATTCATACAGATCAGGATGAAATAAATAGTATTGTGAGAGTTCTGTTTCAAAATGACGTAATATTATGTTACCTAACATAACTGCACTAATCACTATCATTATCACTTCAAACCCAAGGTGGAACAAGAATCTTGGAAAGCTTACATCTAGAATATTTATCTATGTGACCATTTAACCTCACTGCAACAAATACGTTATGATATTAGATAGTTTTATTTATTTATTTAATGTATGTTTTGCTTATGTTATGTTATGATACAATCAAAAATAAATTACAGTTCGCTACCGAAGTCAAGAACCTGTTAGGTGTCAACTTGTAATTAATACGGTGTATAAGTTAGCAGCAGGCTTACGATTTCTGTAAAAGAAACATATAATTATTTTACTTATAAAATAAATATAATCATATTAAATAGTGAATTTAAACATCTAAAACCTTTATTAACATTGCACAAGTATTTGATGTGTAAAATCTTTCCGCTCGCCTTTTATACAGGGTATAATCGTTAAGTGTGCACAGTGTGCATCTCATACAAAATGTATGGCAGTGTTTAATGTCAAAATTTTGGATACTTCTCGTTTGATTTTTAAAAAGTTATTGATGCCATTTTACTCATTAGATAACGTATTCGTTTCGTTATCAGTTTTAAGTTTTTTGATATCTCTCATAGTTTCGGAATAATCGCCTGTGCACACTTAACGATTACACCTGTATATACATTTTTTTTGTGTTTTGAGTGATTCGTACAAATGTGACGGAAGTAGGCCGTAAAAGTGTGATCCGCTCGCCTTCTATAAGCGCGCGCCATTTTGTAAATTTAAAATCGATATTATGAACAGGACATATTATTATTATAATTGTGACACATTGTGTCATCATTTTGATATGTCAAATGTCTTCTAATGAGTATTTACTGCATTCTCTTTATGAATTATGTAAAAAAAGTATACGTAATCGTTAATTCTATATTCTATTTTCTATTGTAATATTGATTTCAAAAGGTGATATGTCAAATGTTACACATCATATGCGACAACTGTAAGGCTCGCTCTTTTTTTTTACCATGACAGTTCCTCGATGTTATTTAGGTTTATACGAGAATAAGCGCTGGTATTGATATGCGCATACATTCGGGTCTTGTTAACATAACATGCGTATAATGACATTTATGAAAACGAAAACACAATGACTTAAAGATATTAATTTATATGTGCAATGAGGATGGGTGTGATTTCAGAATGTCACACCTATGAATTTGATATCAAAAATAACAAAAAAATATGATGTAATTTAATCGATCGAGAATTTGAAACTCAAAATAGTGTCGGGTGATTTCGAATACGAGGGGGAGAGCACACATAATTGATAATATAATAATGTAAGAATTTTCAAAAATCTCTACCCTTTTTCAATTATATTTTATTTCAATACAAATATATAAGAAAAAAAGTTCGCCTCGTGTCAGTTTCATTTGACATTCGATCACGTTAACGAGAACAAAAATTAGTATAGCATTGAAGCAGCGGCAGCGCTTCCTGGCGACATACGAGAAGAGTTAACAATCTGATCCATCCAAATTTTCGTTTTCGAAAACGTAATCAAAGTTATTCCTTTTTCAGGTAGTTTTTTTACTATTCGTATTCGAATAGTAAAAAAACTCACTAGGCACCCTGATTACAGTGATGTGGTGGAACTTACATTAGAAGACGGGGTGGCTGCCGGCTGCCCCGGCACAGAGTACTGCGGGCGGAAGTTGGAGAAGTTGGCGGCGGCGGCGGCGGCGGGCGCGAAGCCGGGCAGCGCGCCGCCCGCATTGAACCCGCCCGGGAACGCGGCCATTTGCGCTGAGGACACGTTTCAAAGTTACAGTCAAAAAAATAGTTAAAAACAGAAGCATAACTTAGCGAAGGTTTTACAAAAAACACATGTTAACTGGTGAGTGTACATTAAGAGAAATATTGAAAAATTAATTCCTAAATACAATCTCAGTTTTTGAATTACCTTCTTTAGAAATATATTTAAGTACTTTAAATTTCGTTGCGATTAAACTATTCTACTACTTTTATTCGATTTTAATTATTTTCAGAATGTAGGTTTCATGGTGGAAGAAATAGATTGACTTTTAGTTTATATTTCTTCACCGACCAACCTGCACTGGGCTTGCATAATACGTACATATAGGCTGACGATAATATTATGACATGAATATTATGAGATAGGGTCATTTTTATCATGATATTATCGACAGCCTATTTAACGTCCTACCAGAGTGAACGAGAGTGCGGCAACAGTGCCGTGACCTTGAATGGACGTACCGAGCTGTACCTACCGGCTAGGGTTGAGTCACACATAGTTAATTTATTATTGTGTGAATTTAGGTGTCTCTAATATCTTACCTTGTTATATCTGTCTGCAAAGTAAAAAAGGACAAACTGGAATTATGGTTGTGTGTTGAGACATCCTCATACACAACAGGCCTATATAAACCTATATGCAACAAAACTCGCAATCGCGACACCCAAACCAAGAAAAATACGTGTATACTGATCGGCAGCGCTCAGTGACATAATTGTTATTCTCCGTTACTACAGCAACATACGCTGCCCGATCCGCGTCTGCTGGGACAGCCCGCGTCATCGCGTACTCCTTTCCCGTGCTTTTTTCTGTGTGCTAATGTAGGTGATGATTATTATTATTATTATTATTATTATGCCATTATGATTTATAATGGCAAGGCCTTGGGTCTATGCGAGTGTGCACGTATAGTGTGTCATTTCGAGGATCGGACGTTATTACCTGCGGGCACTGGGTTGCCGGCGGTTGCGGCGAGGCGGGACAGTATGGAGCGCTCGGACATCTGCAGCCGCTGGGCCACGGGCGGGATGCGGGCAAGGGTCGCCGGCAAGCGGGACACATCCGACTTCATGTCGGAGAGCAGCTCCTCCAGCTGGTTCAACACCTGCATACAAAAATATAAACTTATTATACACTCATTCATTGACCTGCGTCTAATATAACCAGCCAAAGTACACACGCCTGCACGGCACATCAGACTACCACACTGTCAAATTTCCTGAACAGACTTTGAACTCTATGTTACAATCATTCACAGTATATGCCGCTCGAATGTGGAATAGACTGCCTGCCAGCATTCGTGAGAGTTCATCGGTAGAATCTTTCAAACACAAGCTCAATGAGCATTATCTGTCTAACGGCTAATCAGTGACATACCGTTTTGTAACATAATTAGTGTTTATTTTTATATGTATAATATGTTTAAATGGTAATTAGTTTAACAATGTTTGTTAGTATGGTATTATTTACAATTTATTAGTCCCGCATACTTGTTTATTACACCACAGCTAGGGTTGGCTGGGAGAGATCTCTTCTAGAGATAAGCTCACCTTTGTAATGTCCTGGGTAAAGTATGTTTAAATGTAATTTCTTGTAATAAAGGATTATTTTTTTATTTTCATTTACATTATATCGAGGAGTTGGTAAATGACGTAATGATGTTTAGCCGATTGTGCGTAACTAGCCGTCCTCATCTCCTCTCTCAGCCGACCCGCAAGTGTCTCCCTCACACATCCTTGAAAAGGATTCCATGTTTATGCCTAACTCGATTTTGATATAGCTAAATAATATAGCTCGTTTGGCAAGGGCATAGCAACCATGAGGATTGTTTTATTTTTTTTTTTATACTTAGCACGGCAAATGGCTCCACACCACCTGAAGTTAAGTGGAAATGGAGTCCAGACGCGAAGACAACTAGTGCAGCGTAAAAACAACGCAGCATCAGTCAACTTCACTCTGCCGGCTCACAAGGTTTAATTATAAATTAAAACCACGCGGGTTACAAACCAACTTGTGGAAGATTCAACAATAAATTATACTTTCTTAATCTTTTATCCCTAATTATCAGAAGTAGCTAAATATTTATTAATTAACTAGTGGCCCGCTCGCGACTCGTCCGCTTGAAAACATCCGTACCCCATGATAGACCCCCATTTGCAGCGCTACCTACCGGGTCTAATTGTAAATCTAAACCTTTCTCGAATCCACTTTGAACACACAAAAAATTTCATCCAAATCGGTCCAGCCGATTAGGAGTTCAATTACAAACACACGCACAGAAGATTTATATATATATATAAAGATTGTTTCAAAGAAAAAATCATGTCATGACGTGCTTGTTATGAAAACGATATCAATATGAATATTTATTCCTTTACGAAACGTTCAGGACAAATCCATCCAGCTAAGCGACTGACCTTGTGTAGCACGGCGTTGGCGGGCTTGTTGCCCGCCAGCGACTCCTTGCTGAGGTGCTGGTGCGACTCGGCCAGGCACTCCACCTCGGCGAAGCGCGCGTTCAGCGACATGGCCGGGTGGTTGGGGTCCTGCGTCAGGTTCAAGTACGCGGCGCGCCTTAACTGCTCTTCGATCACCAGCGCTTGCTCCAGTAGCTGGCGGGTGAACATCTCAATTAAAATCAAAATCTTTTATACTATTAATAAAAAGGTAAAGGTAAAGTTTGTGACTTTGTTTGTTTGTAATATCTAGACCTACTGGTCCAATTCCAATAATTATTTCACTGATAGAATGCTACATTCTTTGCTGGTAACAAAGAAGTATTTCATAAAAGTCAAATTGAAGCCTTTGCTTCGTAAATTTTAAGGTGGAGACTATAGTTGTGAAAAACCCGTTACTTAACCAAGTTTATGGTTAGCTACCGATAAAATGTGGTTATTAACGGTTAATTATCCGACTGCGACAAACAAAAAGGGTAAATAATCTGTCTTTTCATTGTGTAGTCAACCCCTATGTGAAGTGAAAAATCGATATCCGACGGATAAAGATTCCATTTTTTATTTTATAAATCATATTTAAAGCGACAAATATCTATAATCCTGCTTTAAATATGAGTAATGTAACGTAAACGTAAATAATTAACGTAACTAGGTATTGCTTTAGTATCCTGCGGCAGTGGGAGGGATTTTGTAGGAGGAAAAGGAAGGGGAAGGATTTCTGTATTAAGTTTGGAACAATAATAAATAAATATAAAATAATAATAATAAGGGTTAAAACAACCTAAAAGTAAATTACTGTAACGAAAAAAATAACGTTCCGTTACACGTAACTTCGACACGTCAAAAACACGCATCTCCGCAGACCAACGGGGTAACCAACCCCTATCGATCAAAGCCAAAATGACTCAAGTATTCGTGTCGCAGGATACTAAAGCCAACCCTAGTGCGTAGCTCTTATTGGCGAACTAAACATCCCGCGTAGTAGTGGTAGTGTTTGGGAACAGCGCAACTCGCGATTTCTAGCCGCTAGCGGTATCTACCGGTGGTATTTAACCGTAACAAGCATAAAATGCTGTTAAATAACGAAAAATGCATTTTTAAACGCTTGGTTAAAATCGTTAATAATCGGCTTCGCATCTATAGTGGAGACCTTATACCGAGAACAAGCCGCAAGCCCGCAAGAAACTCGGCAAGGGGTATTTTTTATTTCTTTGGTTCAGTGTTACAGTAGTAACAATACAAGTTCCGTAATATGTCTATGTATTTTATTTGTATTAAATAGTTAATAAACAAACATGACGACCAAATAAGAACTTAGTCTTTGGTTTCTGCTACATAGCGCACAACATTTATTTTCATAAATAATAAATCCAATCTAACAGTCGACCACACTACATTACATCTAGCTCACCTTAAACCGTCGCGCGAGAAACTTGTTCTTGAGCTCCAAGAAGTAGCCTTTCCCCACATCAATTTTGAAGGGCTCACTAATGATGGCGAACCGGAGATCATTCCGTATATCCTGCCAACGTCTATAACCGTACGTACGTATATTCCAGCTAGCAGCCAGTAGTAATTCTTCGTTTAGCTACAGGGATTACACACTTGATAACAACCAACTCACCTTGAACCGTCGCGCGAGGAACTTGTTCTTGATCTCCAAGGTTTTTAGGGTCCTTTCCCACGTCCATTATGAAGGGTTCATTAATGATAGCGAAACGCAGGTCGTTCTGTATATCCTGCCAACGTCCGCAGCCGTGCGTGATGATTCCAGCCAGATCTCATACTCCTCGTTCAAATACAATGACAACTTGATAACAGCCAACTCACCTTGAACCGTCGCGCGAGGAACTTGTTCTTGATCTCCAAGAAATTGCCTTTCCCCACGTCCATTTTGAAGGGTTCATTGATAATGGCGAATCGGAGATCGTTCTGTATATCCTGCCAACGTCCATAACCGTGCGTGACGATTCCAGCTAGCAGCCAGTAGTCGTGCCGGCGATGCCAGATCTCGTACTCGCGGCCGGGCGCAGCGGCTCGCTCCTCGTTCAGCCATAGCGTATGTAGTTCCGTGAACCCGCCGTCCGCGATGTTGAACATGAACTTGCGACGTTCCACTTTCACGTCGTCCTTTTCTTTTACTAATACTACGTCGTCGTCTTCTTCGTCCTGTTAAGAAAGTTTAAGGTCAAATAATTTATGACTTTTTTTTTTATAGGTAAATGTCTCCACTCCATTCCTGATGTGAAGTGGAAATGGAGTCGACGCGAAGACAACTGGTGCAGCGTGAAAACAACGCAGCATCAGTCAACCACACTCTGCCGGCCCACAAGGTACCTCTTCACGCCTAGTTTGAAGGAACCCATATCATAGAATGGAGGGAGGAACATGCCACACTGTACGCAAGTCGCTGTCGAAACGACGAACTTTATTAACACGAATACGGCTCTTGTAATAGGGCCTTGCCCTCGGTCAGTGAAGTTTTTTAATGATACGGTAATCAGCGACTATTATTATAGGTACAAAAAAAAAATAACAATGCAATGCTTTCAAAAAGCAAAGCAATAACATACGGTTAACGCTTGTAAGTATAACTTTAGCAGAGTTGCTATTTGAATGGCTTTGATATAAAAATGAACAGACTGACAAAAAAGTGCAACACACAAGGCACCAAAACAACAACAAATGCTTACCTTCTTGTCATCCTTTGGCTTCTCTGATCCTTCAGATTCAGTCTTCTCGCTCTTGACGTCTTCCTTCTTGTCCACGTCATCCTTAACTTCCTCCTTCACTTTGTCAACCTCCACTTTTTCTTTTTCTTTCTCTTTCTCTTTTTCCTTTTCTTTTTCTTCCTCTTTCTTCTCCTCAACTTTCTCTTCCTCTTTAGGCGGCTCTTCGTCTACCGACATGCGTCGCTCAGGCTCCTTGACTTCCTCCTTAACCTCTTTAGGATCTTCTTTCTCCTCCGGCTTGTCTTCATTCACCTCGCTCGTGTCCATCGGTTCATCTTTAGGTTCATCTTTGACTTCAGGTTTCTCTTCTTTAGTGTCATCCTTTTCATCTTTATCAGAGTCGGCGGGCGTGGCCGCTTGGCCTGATGTCTGTGTGACCTGGATCGGGGCAGGGGAAGGCGCCGCGGAAGTAATAGGAGTGGCATTGGAAGGCGCGGGGCTAGGCGCGGCGCTTTCTCCCGTCGCGGATTTCACTGGCTCCACCGGCTTCCTCACCAACTCTGGCATACTGTAATACCCGTTGATGTGCTCAAACTCCTGCACCTTCTTCCTGATGAGACTCATAACGCCGATCCTCGTTAACACGTGCTGCCGAGACAGGCCTTCCCTCGGCACACCGTCAGCGAAGGTCTCGGCGTTATCGGCTCCCGGTTCGCACAGATGCCGCATGAACAACGACACGTAAGCTTTGAAATTCCGCTCAGACTTTCCTCTCAAATCTCGAACTAGCCATTGCGAGTTGAATGCGTCCTGCGGCGGCATGCCGTATCGCATGATGGCGTTGAGGAACGACTTCCTCTGCCTGGCGTTGAATCCGAGCACTTCCATGTTGCCGCCGACTCTCGCCAGTAGTGGTGGCAGAGGCCTGTCGCGTTCCTCGCGCCTCTCCAAGCGTCTCTTGCTGCGGCGACTGAGAAGGTCACCGTTGTCATTCTTCTCATCGAAGTCATCGTCCTCCTTGTCGTCTTCGCTTCCCTGCGAGAAGTCCGAGTTGTAGTCGGAGCCGTTCTCTTGCCAAGTCGTGTCTTCTCTGTTTTCCGTCTGGGCGACGCTGCCGTCGTTGTAGTTGACCTGCTTGCGCACACGCTTGCCTTTCCCGAGGGTCCTGGCCTGATCCTCTTGGTGCTGCTCGTAATGATGCCTGAGCAGTTTGATCCAGTAGGCCGGATCTGTGTTTTCGGCTTCCTGCTTGATAATCTCCGTGTCGACCTCCTCTTCGCCGTCGCCTTCTTTTGTGGAGTAGTTTGCTACTTTGAAGGAACTGAGATATTCATTAGCCCATGATTCCTTCGACTCGATACCTTCCTTGGAACGGTCGAGTAGATCGGATACGGCTCTATCGTCGTAGTGTATAGCCTCTTCTTTACCCTCATCTTCCTTGAACAGCTCTTCAGTGCCGAACCTCAGGATATCGTCTAACTCTTGTTTCGTGAAATTTGCGCCTTTGCCGCCCATACCCGGCCGTACGACCAAATGAGTCAACATCATCTTCCTCTTGGCTACCTGGGTGACTCTCTCCTCCACGCTGTTGCGGGTGACGAATCGATAGATCATCACTTTGTTGGCCTGACCGATACGATGCGCTCGGGAGAAAGCCTGGATGTCGTTGTGGGGATTCCAATCGGAGTCGTAGATGATGACCGTGTCGGCCGTGGCCAAGTTGATACCCAAGCCGCCGGCCCTCGTCGACAGGAGGAACACGAACTGTTGGGCTCCGGGAGCGTTAAACCTATCGATCGCCTCTTGGCGAATAGTTCCCGTGATTCCACCGTCGATCCGCTCATACTTGTAACCTTCACCTTCCAAGAAATCTTCTAGAATGTCTAACATCTTTGTCATCTGTGAGAAAATTAGAACTCTGTGGCCCTGTTCCTTTAACAGCTTCAACATTTTAGCTAGCAGAACCAGTTTTCCCGCGGCCTTGATCAAAGCTTGCGTGTCATAGTTCCCGTGAGGGCCCAGAGGGGCTTCCTCGGCCGCCACCGGGAACAGATATGGATGATTGCAGCATTTCTTCAAGTCCATCATCACGTTGAGGAGCGACACGGTCTGTCCGCCACTCTTCGGATTCAGGGCTTCGTAATTCCTCGTCAATATATATTTGTAGTATTTCTTTTGCATGGGCGATAACTCCACTCGCACGATGAATTCCGACTTGGTGGGCATGTTTTTGAGCACGTCGGCCTTGAGCCGCCGCAGCATGTGCGGCCCGAGCATTTCGTGAAGTCTCTTCACCTGCTCTTCCTTTGACACATCGGCGAATTCATTCTGAAAAGCAGCGAGATCGTTAAACTTGTCTTTGTTCAAGAAGTTTAGAAGATGGAACAACTCTTCGAGGTTATTCTGCAGAGGTGTGCCGGTCAGCAGGAGTTTGTAGTTGATATGGTAACCGGCTAAAAGCCTGAAGAACTTGGACTGGTTGCTCTTTAGCCTGTGAGCTTCGTCCACCACGAGAACGGCCCAATCGATGGAGCCGAGACACGTCGAGTCTATTGAGACTAACTCGTATGACGTGAGCAATACGTTGAATTTAACTTGTGATTTTATCTTCGACGGTCTTCCACCTCTATTGGCGTTGTCGTCGAAGGTTAACTCGTTTTCTCTTATAACAGCCCTGGAGTCTTTGTCACCAACGTAAGTAATGCAATACAGATCGGGTGCCCACAGTTCGAACTCCCTCTCCCAATTGATGATAGTGGACAGTGGTACGGAGACCAAGAAAGGTCCCTTGCAATGTCCTTCCTTGAACAGCGAGTAGAGGAACGTGACGGTTTGTATGGTTTTGCCGAGACCCATCTCATCGGCGAGGATGGTGTCGATGCCCTGACCCCAGGAGTACCGCAGCCAGTTGAGGCCTTCGAGCTGGTAGGGGTGGAGCTGCATTCCCGTCTCGTACACGAAGGGCGGCTGGTCCTCGTACTTCTTATTAAGGTTAGTGGTTGGTCGCTCAGGGGGAGGGTTGTACTTCCTGGGCTTCATCTGCAGGCCGCTACTGCTCTCGTCGTCGTCGATAACGTCTTTGTTCTTGCTCTTGCGGCCCGGTTTTTTACCTTTGCTTCCTTTTGTTTTACCTTCGGAGGTGATGTGAGCGCGCATATCCTTTGAACAAAAAAACCATTATTTAATGGTGTGGATGCCGAGAGAAGTTTTCACACAAAATATAAAACACATTTGGGAAGTATTTTGTACACACGCCTGCACATCAACCTACCACAAACTGTCAAATTTTCTAGAAAGAATTTGAACTTTATACCAAAAGTCATATGGTTGACTTTGTATTGAAGAAATTTGATAGTTTTGGATAGGTTGTTGTGCAGGCGTATGTACATTTGTACATTAACTGTGGTGACAGTGTATATTTCTTGTCAATAATAATGTTTAAGTTTTATAAATTGCTGTGTTAATGCGAGCCTGCTGGCTTAAATGATTTGATTTAAATATGATGGTGAAATTACACACGTCACGTAAAAGCTAACGCAAAACCGACGCTGTACAGACATATAACAAAGGTGAGCTTATCTCGAGAAGAGATCTCTTCCAGCTAACGCTAATAAACTGATTCTAGTAGGTATGTACAGCTTGCACATCAGACTATCCAAAACTGTCAAATTTCTTCAATAAATGTATATATAAATGTAACCTAATGCCTTTTTTTGGAGAGTGACTAACCACATGTCATAAACTTAAAGTTCAAAGTGTTTGAGAACGTTAGACAGTTTTTGATAGTCTTGTGAGCAGGTGTGTACATTATAATATTATAAGTGAATTTGTAGATTATTTAACGAAAAGAAGTAAATTTTAAGATGACAGCTAATCAAGGAGTATGGAAGAAGAAAACATATTGTACCATCTCTAAATATGATTGGGAACAGGGCAGGCAAATGTTGAAGTAAATGAGTAGTTTTAATGAACAGTTACCTGGTAGTACTCCATGGCATACTTGAGGCCGGCGATGTCGGCGTGCTCGGCCTCCCAAGTGGCCTGGTCGTAGGAGAGGTCGCGCCACTTCACCAGGAAGTAGGTGGTGCCGTCGCGGCTCGTGCGGTGGTTGATCACGCGGTGCACCACCAGCCACTCGGGCTTCACGCCGTATCTGATGCAAGGAAACAACTTGATAACATGGAATGTATATATATATTTTTTTATTTGTTTTGTATGTTGTTCTGTTACTTAATTTTACCTTAGGGGACTGTAGGTCCTTATTAAAACTAATTTTAAGTATGCATTTTTTTGTTATTTCTTCTTCAATAAAAAATTTAAAAAACAGTATAATGGAATTTTATGAGACTGATATAAATAAAAATAAATAAATAATAAATTGTTTTTTTTTGCTTGGGGGTAGTCCTAATAATAACACACACTTCAATAAGCTCCTGCATTAATTTATTGTTTTTAATTATTTTTGCAAAAAGTGATAGTCAAAATTACATGGAATAGTACCTGGTGAGCTCACCTTCACCCTCACAAACAAATTTTCTACAAAAGCGGTATTTAGCACATCTTTTACACTTCACTCTGCACTTCACTATGGACCATAAGTTGGCAGAGAGTCTCAACGACCTGGAGACTTTATTTGAGTCTCGTCTCCGTGACTACGATGAGAAGCTGCAGAAGGCGGAAGAATGGATGACATTGAATTGGATGATAGTTTTTTTCATGCGATTCCACTTCTTGCAGCTTTATTAGCGCTGGCAGCGGCTCTTCTGACAATCTGACATTGCATGATCAAATATCCAATACACTTTCAAATTTTCCCAACAACTTTAATGCAATCCATATTAATGCCCAAAGTATTCCCGGCCATTATTCCGATCTTCTAGCGTCCTTTAGTAACTTGCATCTGGATGCTTTACTTATCTCAGTCTTTTCTGAAACCTTCTCTTCTTTTTTCCCAGTGTGTCCTCCCTGGCTTCACGTTAATCCGTAAAGACAGAACTGGTAAGGGAGGCGGTGGTGTTGCCATATATTTACGTGCTGACATACCTCACAAGGTTATTATTGCATCCCCTGCTCCGTACTTTGCGTCTGCTGAATATCTTTTCATTGAAATATTACTCCATCACTCCAAAATTCTCCTTGCTGTATTTTATTGCCCAAATCTAAACATTGATTACTTTGACTCTCTCGAAAGGATCCTCAGCGACCTCAGCCTTAATTATGAGCATGTAGTGTTAATGGGCGACTTCAACACCTGCCTGCTTAAAAGTAACTCCCGGTCAAGTAAACTCCTTTCCATTTTGTCTTCATTTAATCTTCATATTTTAACCACATCTGCTATACACTATTTCCCCGACTGTACACCCTCTTTACTTGACCTCATGATTGTATCTTCCCCCAATAAGGTTGACTCTCACGGTCAACTCACGGCTTGCTTTTCCTATCATGATCTCCTGTATCTTTCTTATCGTGTTCGTCCCTCCAAGCGTAAGTCACAATATGTTTTGCGTCGTTACTATAATGGCATTAACTTTGAGGCCCTACAATGCGTCGCTAGTAACATAGACTGGTCGCCCATTATTGAGAACACTTGTATAGACCGGAAAGTCAGCATTTTCAAAAAGATTATTCTGAAGATGTTCAATTGTCACGCTCCTCTAAAGCTCCGAGATAAAACAGGTTTGCGCGAAGACTCGCCCGCCCAGTGTAATTCTGTGACCGTTATAAGTGGTAGATACTACCGATACCATAGATGTCACCAACAAAAACGGTGCAGGTGAAAGAATCGCCATCGAGTATGTGAATTATACAATTTAAACGACCGTATGCCAAAACATTTACATCTGTTTTATAACATACGGTCTTATTAGGCACGGTACTAAATTGTTCAGCGACTTTTCTGACCGATCATTAATGGTGTACCAGTAGAACCCACCTGTAATACTTCTCCTCGAGCATCTTCTCGTCCTGGTCCTGGTCGATGGTCTTGTCCCGCAGCCGCTTGACGCGTCCGTCGCGCTCGTCCAGCGGCTCCTCCAGCTTTGGCGGCTCCTCGGGGTCCGACTTGCGCATGTAGTAGCGGTACATCAGCGGGTGGAACACGTCCAACTGCAAACAAACAACCGGGTTAGATGGAATGCAGTCAATCGGAGATTAGCAGTCTAGAAAGGCCACACTGGACAATTAGAGTTATTATCCTATTACGATTTATATTAACGATTTAAATCAATAAATGGTACTTGTTGATCAACGAAAATAAGATTCGTCTGTCTGGCAAGTTACTATAAAAAATCGGCCACCATTCTATATTATTTTTTATCGAAAAACTAATATATCATATTAAAATTGATGAATTAAAAAAAAACTTAAATGTGGTCTTATTAGTCAGTTTTTGATCGACAAGCAAAAACCCTAAAAACCTTACTAATAAACTATAAGCTTGGAAAAGATATTTCGTGTTTTGTACCCGACGTGTAAACTTCATTCCAAATTTAAGTAAAAGAGACAAAACAAGAAATAACTATTTCATGCTTATTGGTACTTTTGGCGCACTTACCTGTATTTCTGAGATCCAGCTGCAGTGCCAATAGGAGCGCTCATGCCACTTGACGAAGAACTCCCTGGAGCGCGGCGCCTTTGACTTGGCGGAATGCTCCTTCCACCGCCAAGTCAGGATCTTGGCCACCTTGCCATCCAGTTGGGGACACTGCACAGAATATTTAACCAATCGGTATCATAATGATATATTATTTTCATAAATTTAGAACAACACAAATTTAAAAAAAAATATTTATGGTTCTACTATTGGTTAATTTATCAAGAATTTTCGAACTTTTTGCAAGGTGATTACTCAAAGAGAGACTGCTCTAATACTGTCTACGACAAGTCTTACATATTTAATAAAGTTTACAAACATATAACACATTAAAAAGAAAAACAGTACATCAAATATGGCTAAAAATAATTGTTAGATGTATGGTTTTAGAATTGTAGTTGTAGTCTGTACTCACGCTACATCGTGGACATTTCCAATCCCCGTCCGGCACTTCTTCCAACGGCGGGTTAAGGCAGAAGCGATGGTAGGCCGACGGGCACGAGTCACAGCACAGGAGTTCGCCACCGTCTTTGCAAATTCTGGTGAAAACAACGAAACAATTTATAAACTCACAATAATTGTTAAAGTCTTCAATTATCAGAACTTACAGTTTCTGCTAGAACGTCGAACTCAAAATGTCGTTCTGTCTTACACTCGTATTTAGTTTGCGTTAATCTCATTTTAAATTTCTTGGATTATAATAGAACACGAAAGTTCTAATATGAGCTTGCTTAACCTTTTGCTTGGTTTCAACACAGAATATTTTTAACTACGGCAAATCCGTGCCTTCCTTTCCTGATCGTTACATAAGAGTATGGGCGGGCTATAGCCACAAACATTATTACTGTTATTTTAGCAAATACATTTATAAATATATTTCTTTAGAATTTTTTGAATTCGGTTCGGTAGGCGTCCAATAGATAAAAAATACAAGAGCGGTTACCTGCAGAACTCCTGGTGCTCGTCGTCATCGTCCTGGTCTTGGTTGCCCTCGGCCTCGCAGTGCGGGCACGACCAGCGGCCCTCGGGCGTCTCCTCCAGCTCGGGCTCCAGGCACACGAGGTGGTACGCGCGCGGGCACGTGTCGCACAGAATAATCTCGCCGCCTTGCTGGCACACCTGCCAAGGAGTCACAAAGTATTAGAGCTATGATTTTTTTATATTCCTTATGAGTAAGCACTTGGCTTTCATCTCACCTGATGTTAAGTTAAGTGATAATTAATTATGTTTAAGTTTAAAGGACACACCAGGAGCGTTTTCTGTAATGTAATGTTACAAATTCGAGCATTACATCAGTGAGGGAAGAGAACCAGTGCGCAACCTGTAATTTTTCAGATTTGAGCATTACATTGGTGAGTGAGGAGAACCGAGCATTACTGTGCGCAACTTGATGATACAATGTGTAATATTCCGTTACATTACAGGCGAATGCTCGTCAAGTCAGGGAGGCAGCATAGTTTTGTAATACTTAAAGTCGAATCGCTTTCCTGTATTAGCAAACTAAAAAATACTAGATCTTAATATCTATTATACCAAGACTGGGAATCCAACCCGGAAATTGTGGGTCTGACACCACCGATCTTAACACTAGACCACAGAAGCAGTAATCAGGATCTAACTCGGCGTTTAAATCACCCAACGACGGTAAGTAAAGACGAACATCGAAAATGGAAGTAAACCAGAGATTAAACTTAGGACTTGGCTATACCTAAAACTGTCTGAACACAACAATGTTGCAAATTGCAGTCCGCCATATCTAAAATATTGCCGCCTGTCTGCCGGCAGCTAGCCAGCAGACTTCGTAGTAACTCTATTGTATATTTTTAACACTTGTGATGGAAATATTGTAACTGTTGTGAGAATGCACTAATACACAACATGTTTTTAAGAACAGAGGGGACATTTTTGTACCCGTGACTATTTATCTCGCTAGGATTATTACGAACGCTCCTTTTTCTCTGGTTGACCAAAGCAATCGATATTAATCTTAATAATCAAGCGTCAAAATAGTGTGCAATTTCATAGTGTATTTCTTGTCACTTTTAATTTCAAGATCACCGGTAAGATTAAAAAAATTCCCATGAAACTTTAGACCACCGACTCACCTCACAATAATCCTGGTGCTCCTGCTCGCCCTCCGCGCCGTCCGGGAACTTGCTGGTGGTCTTCAGTTTCTTCTTCTTCTTGCTCTTGTTCCCGATTTTAGTCTTGGCCTTCTTCTTCGGCTGCACCAGCGCCGGGTCTTCGTCCTTCAGCGGCGCGGCCTCCTCGGAAGCGGCAACGACCGGCTTCGGGTCCTCGGCTTCGGCAAGCATTTGTTCAAACTCTGCGTCGGAATCGGAGTTTGCGCCGGCGCTACCTTCCGGATCCTCCTCCTGATTTATGATAAAAAGTGAATTTTACTTTTATAATTATCTGTCAAGAACTAAATTTAAAATTTCAACAATGAGAAATATTATAACTGTTAGTTACATAACTTTTCGATAAAAGAAATCTGATAAAACGGTACCTGTTAATAAAAACGTTATTTCCATTTTAACATCGTTTCAGGTGAAACCAGAAACAGAGGTGTAGACAGACGAGGAGATGAGAGGACGACCTTAAAGTTACCCTAGGGCCGTTCTGGACAAGAGTGGCGTATGACAGACAGCAATTGGATTGAGGAGCTCGATGGCGCAGCGGTTAACGCGCCCGGTCTGCGAGTGCTGAAGTTAAGCAACTTTCGCAAAGGCCGGTCATCGGATGCGTGACCAAAAATGTATTATCTCGAGCGCTTCCGTGCTTGGTCCCGGCTGCATTAGCAGTCGTTAACCACCACCAAACACAAAACATAAACCACCATAAACCACCGCACCAAACGCGTGGTGGTTTATGGCCGGGTCTTCCTATCCATTCATAGGGAAGGATCGTGCCCCAGCAGTGGGGACATAAAATGAGCTGTTGATGAAGTATTTAGTCATACTAATATAAAGAGGAAAGCTTTGAATTTTTGTTTGTTTGCAACGAATAAACCCAAAAACTACTGCACCGATTTAAAAAATTCTTTCACCATTAGAATGCTACATTAGTGCTGAGTAACATAGGCTACATTAAAAAAGAAATGTCCAACCGCGCGAAGCCGGGACAGGCCGCTAGTATGCAATAAAGGTCGACTCACGCTGCTGGTGCGCTTCCGCTTGCTGAACTTGATCTTGAGCGTGGGCACCTTGGGCTTGCGGCCGGGCTTGCCGCGCGGCGTGGCGCCCGCCGCGTGCTTGGGCTTGCGGCCGCGCTTGCGGGGCGCCGGCGTGCCCTCGTCGCTCAATTCCTCTTCCTCTTCCTCTTCCGGCTCGTCTAGCACCTCTTCGCTCTAAAATTAGTAAAAAACTTTTTGACTCTGACCAACTCTGTGCAAGATGGTAAAATACAAATTGGCCCATAGAATAGAGACAGCTTTTTGCACTGGCACACACTACCAACCGATAGGTTATACGAAAAGGTGCAAGATGTCTCACTCTGTTCAAGTAAAACTCACACAGTAAACCATCTACGTCCGGTTATAACGCCATAGTGAAGTTAGTGAGCCCTCCAAAGCGCATTCTTCATCTAGTACCCAAAAGACTAGTGTCTCAAGAGACTCGCCTTATGACCATGTATAGTCCACTTCCTTTTTAAAGATAGGAAACCGGATCTGTCAAATGAAACTAGATGGCGCAGCGGCTTGCGCATTCGGGTTGCAATCTCAATAGTTATGCAACTTTCGCAAATGCTGGGTCACATCACAGGATGGGTAAAATATCTCGATCATTTTCTCGGTTCAAGAAGCTCGTAATCGTGGTTGTTATCGCAAGATGACAGTCATTAAAACTACCAACCCGCATTGGGCCAGCGTAAAGCCGGATTCCAGCAGTGGTACATTTAAAGGCTAACATTGATCATGATGAAATTGATAAATAAAGATTTTGGTTGTTTTCAAAAATTCATTTAGCAACTTTTTTATCTTTTTATAAATGAAATATTTTTAAAGTCTCATTTTATCCCACTGCTTGGCAAAGGTCTTCTCCAAATATCTTCACACGTCTCGTTTTTTGGCGGTCTCCCACCAATCCCTGCTTATATAGTAGTCAAAATCGTCCCTTCACCGATTTTTCGGCCGGCTCCTATTTTTATGAAACATATTTTTAGTGTGATGAAATTACCTTGGACTCTTTAGGAGGCCGTCCGACTCTGGACTTGGGGGCGTAGTCCGACGCCGTGGATGTGTTTGTGTTCTCTTCAGAGCCCAAGTTCTGCGTACCGCCACCGAGGTGGGGGTTGGTTTCGCAGAACAGACGCCACTTTGCCGCCACCAACATCATTAGTTTCGACACTGGGACCTGGGATGTAAAAGAAACAACAGAGTCAATGCAATGCAACATCTTGTACAGGTGTCTGATAGAAGACTACCTCTTCAATGCGATCTTGGGTGACGAGTTTCACATTTTTAGACGTTTCCACACAAGGATAATGCAGCACAATAGCGCCGTAATCGTAAATGGTAAACTTTCGTGTTTGTTGTACTTAGAAAGAAGACTTTGAAACATCGAGCAGCAAGTCATAAAACTTAAGGCAACTTTATTATGTAGTAAAGTTACACAGTCCCGTCTATTTTAGTACTGGTTGTACGACAACATTTCAACATCCTGTGTAAAACAGAATAGAATTTTAGGGTTTACCATATTTGTGTATAATGTACTCATCATCATCATCACCCCGAACCGATCCGAACCCTTCGGAGAATCTAGTACGGCACGGGGGCACGCACTAGTGCGTGATGCCATTCCCTCTAGAAACCCTCCGAAGGTGATTCGTTTCACACGGCTTGAGGAACCCTTAAAGTTTCTCGCCGCCCCAAAAACCCAGGTGAAACTGAAAATGCTGAATGAAATCTAAGGCAATCAGCAAATAAAATAAAGAAAACATTGTCATCAGTACACCCGTGATCATGGCGCATGCAACTGTGCCGAAATATCGGGCGCTCAAAAATGATAAACATGTTAAGAATTCCTTTAATAATTACTCTAATGCATGTGATATAGTTTGAAAATAATATCTTTGTTATGTTTGTGAAACTAACTTTAGGGTTCTCTTTGACGAGTAGCGGGCGAACGTGTTGCTGGAACAGTTTGTAAGACGTCAGGTTCTCCAGATCCGCGTCCGAATACTGGATGTCCACATCTGAGAGGCCGAAGGACGAGCACACCTCTTCTACTGTGGGCATACCTGATAAAAACGACAATTTCAAATTACATACATACATGTGAAGTGGGTCGTTTTGGTTTCGTTCTACCCAGGCTGGTCAGAGATAGTTGGAGATCGAGAGAGATGGAAAGAAATGGGGGAGACTTTGGCCCAGCAGTGGAACTCAACAGCTATCAAGTTCGGCTGCGGTCGCTATCTTGCAAGCTAGGCACTTATCGCAAAGCCGGATCCTAAGTTTCGAAAAGAATATTAAGCTATTTGTCCAGGTTGTTCAATCATGGCAATCATGTATAATCCTTCATCCTCCTTGGGGATGTGTGGTTCATACTACGTTTCTACGCAACTTTCACTTTACTACTTTTTATTTATGTAGTAAATTAAAAAAGCACATAATTTACTTTAACATGAAATGACATCTAAAGAAAACATATAAACTACGTCAAAACGGCTTGATCTCCACATATGCTATTTCATGTAGGAAGGCCTGCGCTCGAAATTGCGACGTCTCTAGTTTTATAATAATACTACAGTACAGACGAACTATAATAATGACATGTACATACATGTACTCTGAAGATGGGATAACATATACACATTGGTCAGATGTGACATTGACTTGGTGCACATTAAGTTTACTACATTACACACTACATTATGTAATTGTGATTGTTTGTTTCCATAACATTTTCAGGCGCGTTCCTCGCGGGATACAAAGGAAACAGAGAAAAATGTTTTTGTATTCATCACGATGACACATTACTCACGTTCATAACAAGAATATTAATCCTTTATAATTAAAACAATTGTAAATAGTTTAGTTATATCATAGCTTTAGTATGCAATAATATTTTTACTGCTCTTAATTTATACTTATTTTGGAAATCACGGTTTTTTTTATTGTAGTAATAAAACCAATGGGAGACTATACAAATTATAAAAAAAACAATTAAAGTTAGCTTATAGAGCTTAGATAAAAAAAAATTTAATAAAACATTCAGAATTTTTTATTTGAATTATAATTAATTTACTATCAATCAAAACTAAGATTGGAAAGTTCTTTTTTGTCAGAACACAAGAGTAACACTAACATATTCTAATCAAATCTAACTTATTGTAACTAAGGTCAACAATAATAAGTATGATTCTCTTAGGTAAGCAGAATTGTTGTTTAAGAATAAACTGGAGATGATCTCAAAAGATGCCATCATCATAATGGCGCGTTGAAAGTGCACTAAAGGAAGGTCAATGCACTGCAGTTGACCTCAGTGGGCAATCATGGCTCAGTGCTTGCATTTCATATTTTACATACACACTAAGAATGATTTTCAGCATAAAAATGTTAATGCAATAATTAATTTTATTTTTGCAAATTGATTGTTTCATAAGTTGAAACGAGACATGTCATACTAACTAAAATTGTGCAAACAAGATGCCAAAGCTAGCTAACAATTCACCACCAATCAAGCTAAGTAAAATAAGGTATAAAAATAGCTATGGCATGAAATGAGCTAGTTTATAGACTATTTTAATGGGGGCTATATTAGCATATATTATGTATGCAAATAATGGTAGTAGTTTAGACCAAAAAAAAACTTAAAAGCACCATTGTTTTCTAAAGTTTACGCGAACACTACACATTGAAATGAAACAACTTTTACGGATCTACTCGCGTTTATTTTACACATTAGTTTTAATTAATGTTTGAAAGGGAATTAATTAATGTGTAAAGGGAGTCTCCCTGTGACCACGGACCCTGCAAAGGGTTCGAAACGTCAGGATAAACATTAATTAAAACTAATGTGTAAAATAAACGCGAGTAGATCCGTAAAAGTTGTTTCATTTTAAAAGCACCAGTCATAACTATGTTCTTTCATAGAAATTGAATGGAAATATCGAATTATGACATTAGTATATCCTAAATATGGTGTTAATAAATAATAAACCTATTCTTATAAATAAGTTTAAGTTACAGAAATTCGAGGATAGATAGATCAAATCAGTAAATAGTAAATGTTTGAAGAACTGATGTCACATGACGTCATTTGTACTATGAATGTTTTGAAATTAGCAGTTCTTTGTCAACATTCCCATTGTAACTTACCGGATCCCGAATCTGAGGCTACTGGCGTGCTTGGTGTGTTGTGCTTGCTGCCACGTCCCTTGCGGGATTTCTTGCTTGACACTGCACTCAATGCATAGTCACTGTCGCCTTCTGCTTCGATGGATTCTATACCGAACTCGTCGTCCTACGGACATACCAATTATAATGTTGTTATAAGAACAATAGCAAAAGGCTGCATTTAACAGAACTTCTAATGTTGACATAGCTCTCATCATGTTTATAACTTCAATAGCTTATGCTGTGTAAATAACATAAAACATAACAGGAGCTAAACTTATCTTTAAGAGTATCTGAATTGCTCTGAAATCTAAATAACCTACTAGAGTTCATTTATTTAGGATTTTCCTTTCAAGGCGTGTGCGAGTACGAAAACGAAAATATCGTTTTCGTTAACTTGACCGAATGGCGAATGAAACTCATTTTAGGCACCCAGCTCTGAAGATAATCAGAGAGACAGTTCTTCAAGGCAACAACTGCTTTTAAAATGAAGCTAAGTTTGTGACAATAAAATAAAAATGGGCACCTAGGTATTCTCCAATACATCCCTGAGGTGGTCTAAGGAACTAATTGAAGTACTTACTTTTAAATCTGATATGTTGTACATACATAAATATCTTCATAGTCCGCAAGTAGATCAGATAACAATGATAGAATAGCTTTTATCTTGAATGAACAGAAGATGATTTATAATAATTTTTGATTAATCAAAATTTTGTGTGTTGAATTGGTTTTAGATGTGGTGCATGTAACAGTAACTTTTAGCTACATATAAAAAAACAGAATGTTTAAAGTAATAATCCACTTGAAACTTTGTGATTGTATCTGGATGTGTAGGTATAACATTTTTATTATGACAGCAAAATTAATTTCTGATTATGATTTTGTAAAGATAGTTTTTTTTTCATAAAGAATCTATGCTGTATTTTTATTATGAATACTAACTATGAACTAGCAGTTACCTTACTAGGCTCTACAAAGTAAATAGTTTATTTATAAGCCTATGTGTACGTTTTTACAATAAAGTTCCAAGTCATATTAAAAAACTAGATATTAATAAATTTAAAGAATTAAAAAAAAAGATTAAAGAAAAGAAAGTGTCTGTTACACAGAAAACAAAAAAGCATGGGTTTGAAATACGCCAGTCAAGCCCAACAGGTATGTCATTGTCAGAATACCAAAGGTGTCCGGACGCTGATCTTATTACTAATTTAAAAAAAAAAGATACTGTAAACTTGTATAATTTGGTAACAGCATATAAATTTGTAAATGTTGTTACATCTATTAAAGCTGTGGAGTTTCTTGCTTCAGAGAGAATGGGCTATATAATGGGGTTTTTATAAACCCCAATATTAACTAGATGTTGCAAATAGTTTATTATTATTTCAAAAAATACTCACTTCTTCGCTTTCATTCTTCCTCTTCTTCTTTTTCTTTCTTCCTTTTTTCTCTTCTCCACGCGCCTTTCTTTTCTTTCCCTTTTTCTTTTTTCTACCATCTTCAGGGGAATAGTCTTCATCCTCCTGCAAATTATTATTCCTGTACTTTCTTCTTTTACATATAATAGAAACATATGTACTGGTACTTAATTAAAAATAAGCATAAACATAACCACAAAATGTTTTTTTTAAATTTAATAATTTTAAAAGTTTAATCTTTTTTATTACCTTTGGTGGTGCTTCATCACTTTCACCAGAATTCTCATTTTGACCCTCACCTTCCTCCACGTCCTCATCACCTGCAAGTTCACATTTAACTGGTCAGACCACTTGCACCATGCTCTGCACTGCACCTGACCCTGGAAGCCTTTCGAGACCTCATTTCGCAAAACACGCGTACTCCTCGCTGAAAGGTCACTAATCCCTTTGTTTGGCGGCGTCCATTTTGTTAAGTGGTAATGAGGGGATATTGAATGTTCTTTTCTGTCACAAGGTGCCACATAAAAATATTTACAACCAACCGACAACAAATACGCCATTAATAAGCTAGTACACGCTATGCTGCCGTCAGATCAGCGGTTCTGGTAATTTTCAATCCACAATTCCATGGAAATATAAATATTCTAAATTTTTAATTGCATACACCGCAAGTAAACACATGATACCGCTATTCGCGGCTTACCTATGACATGCTAGCTAAATAGTTCATTTACCTGCAAAGGAACCGTCTACCTCATCGTCAGACGCCATTTGGAGCACTTTTTAACACAATAATTATTAGGATGAAAGATTTTTGGATCAGAAAAGTTAAAGGACGCGCAGTTTTAGCGACAAATGGTAATTAATTCGGAAATTGATGCCGCCGCCGTCACCGAGAACTAGAGAATGATTTGCCATCTCTTTCTTTCAGACATAAAAAAAACAAAAAGAAATGATAGTTTGGCCACATCCAAAAAAACATTGGCTGTTCCACTATAAAAAAATTTCAAGCCATGCTAAATATTACGCTAATAAAGACATAATGTGAAGATCAAAAATATACATCTTCTTTATGATTAATGTAAGTGTAACTATAACAATATTAAGTTAAGTTCCTGTGTGAACCCGATTTAAATATTTTATAAACTATTTAATATTAAATTTAGACCTGCTGTAAGTTAAAAAGCATGTGATTTTTATGTAAACGAAAACAAGTAAAAAAGTTAGTAGTTTTAATTATTTTTTTCTTTAATGTAGTTAGTTATGTTATGTTTCTTGTAAGTTAAACTAGCTTTGTCAATATATTGCTGAAAATAAAACATTATTATTATAATGTTTATTTTTATTAAATTAAATTGTAGTTATTGTAGTTAAAAACGAAAACTTAAACAAGGTAAGGGTGGATTATTTTATTTTAGTGTGTAGTGCATTAAATATCACATTTATAAACCTAAACTCGTTTGTCCAATCAAATCAAATATCAATAATCACACCGATTAACAGTATTAATATTATTTAACTGAAGAGCACGATGTATGGCCTAGATACCTTTGCCTTCGTTAATGTAAAATGAGGGGTAGGGGTAGGTACCTATAGATAGTATAGATAAAAAATAGGTTTATTGATTTTCTCTGTAATTTATTAATTAATTTTAATTATATTACTTTTATTGAAATAGTAATTAAATAGTTAATTGTCGTGTTGATTGTTAAATATGAATGCCTTATTAGATTATGGGTCTTCATCTTCCAGTGATTCAGAACAGGAAGTGGAAGAAAATGATACGTTAGTCAATTTTGTAAAAACTACACCTTATTTTATTTTTAACAGAAAAACATTTTCTAGTCCGTGTACTAACGAGATGTTTTTTTAGGTTTAATAGCTCAAAACCCAAGTTACCGAAGCCTGCTCTGGGTGAAGCTGCTCTACAAACATCAGTATTCTCCAACCCATTTGCAGAAGCAGAGCTAGCAAAAGCTGCTATATTAGAAAAACACGTGAAAATGGTACATGTTGACTTCCTATCCTTTTAATTTATGAAATTCTTTATTCTCATCTGTTATGTTAGTAATCTCCTTATGAAACTACGAAATCCAGTTTAGCATGTAATCGTCAAGTACATAGGCAATTACTGTAAGGTTCCAGGTAAAGATGACACTCTTGTGATCAATGGAAAGAAGATATGCTGGAATTACAGAAAAGGGAGGTGTCGGTTTGGCCACAACTGCAAATATGCACACGATTCAGACATACAAAAGACGAGTGAAGAATTGGAGGCTGAAAAGCAGGTAATTATTGATAAATATTAAAACTTTTATACTGGGAAAAATCTAAGCAACTTGGTAAGTTTCTAAAAACTCAAATATTGCTAATACCACCAATTACATGATTACTTGCATATGGACCAAAAACCCACTATGACCACAACCCATGTCAACCAATACGACAACCAATACGCATAACGATGTATACATACAAAGACCTATTCGCATAAAGATAAAAAATGTGAGACAACTAATACGCATAACAACGAATATGTACAAAGACCTATTTGCATTTTATTCTAAACTAAGGGCTGATTTTTCAATCGTCAGATAAAGTTTATTCATTGAATTAATTTGACATAATGACAGATTCTTTTTTTTTTTTATTTGAAGTTGTACATGGCAGGGATTCGTGTCCATATGCCGAAATCTTACATAGTTTCTTAATTTCATTGTAATACATAAATAAATAAATAAATAAATAAACAATATTGATGATGATAAATGATAATAGAAATGAGAAATGATATTACCCCCCCAACCCCTCGAGTATCTCAGTAAAGATGTGGGGCTTTACTAAGTCCTCACGCAGACTTCTTGTGAGAATTTGAAAAGTAACATTGCACTGTTTTGTTTCATTTGCCAACACTCATGCACACTCACGAACACTTAACGGTTAATAATCCACCATTATTTCACATTAATATTCGACATTTTAGAAAATATAACAAAACCGCAGACATGACTCTTCACTTTCCCGCCAAGAAGTCCCGACAGATTCTCTTTAGAAAACATGTCACAATGACAATCTTATTCTTTGGATAAGACTTTTCTGAGGATTGAAAAATCGGGCGTAAGGTTATAACAATAAGAGCTACAAAAGTACATGAGCATGTGTATAGATAACATACTCTTTCGTTAAGTAGGTACGAGGTAAGTAGGTACTGACCACTTCAATCTAGCGGTTTGTTGTATGGAGACCCCCAACGTTTTGGTCCAACTATTGGTATTGGTACTTCTATAGGTATTGGTTTTTATTTTAACTGTTGGTCTATTTGCGTAGTGGTCCTAATGCGTTTGTTCCAACTGAGTATTGGTCTATTTGTATAGTGGTCCTAATGCGTTTGGTCCAACTGAGTATTGGTGTTTATAAGTATTGGTCTATTTGCGTAGTGGTCCTAATGCGTATTAGTAGGTTGGTCCATATGCAAGTAAATCCAATTACATACAAATAAATATTTGAAATCTTTACACTAAACAATTTTAAATATACAAAATTATATTTTTCAGAATTTCAAATCTGTTGTATGCGAGGGATCAGGCACCATGTCTTCGCTACCACCGCCACTAGTGGAGTCAGTGCTACCAACGGACGATGCGTTATGGGAAGGAGGAGCTGATAAAAAGAAATTAAAGAGACCTGGATTGAGTCAAGGCATAGTACCAGGGAAAAAAGTGTTGAAAATATACAAAGAACAGAAATTAAGAGATACTAAAAAATAACTATTGTGTTTTATTTGTATAAAAAAGTATTGAAAGATGAGTTAATTAAGTTGGCTAAATTTTAATTTTGACACCTGCAAGGAAAACCATTGTTTATCAGTTTTAAATCAAAATCACCTTATTATAAGTTACAATGATTCCATGAATGATAAGCCTTGCAGGGATCTCCGTGTTGCGGCAACAGGCAACTCTCAACTATTTAATAAAACTGCGCAGACATAGCAGATGGTCGACAACAGATTTTAGTTGCTCTATACATAGTATATCTATGCAAGCACTGAAACGGTTAACTGGCAGCAATAGGTGTCACTGGCAATTTCTAACAAAACTTTTAAATAATTAATATTTTCTTCAACAAGTTTTTGATGTGTAACATCTTTCCTCTCGCTTTCTTGCAATTTGAGTGATTTCGTAAAATGGGACGGAAGTATGTATGGCGATCCCATAATGGCGACATGGAGACAACTCTACTTATGGAACACCTTAATCGGATGGCAGATGAAGCGCAGGGGCGGTTTCCTTCGGCGGAATTGGTTTTTTTGGGGGACTTCATGCTCACCACGATTTTTGGTAAGTTCCTCCAAAACTGACCATGCTGGTTGAACTGCCCACGCATTCGCTCTCACACACGAACTGACTCAACTGGTGAACCAGCCCACCAGGATCCCAGATATAGTCGGTCACGCGCCCTCTTTGCTGGACCTTCTGCTGAAGAGCTGCCCAGCTGGTTACCAAGTGGAGATCCGAGCTTCTTTAGGCTCTTCGGATCACTGTTTGGTATCCAGCAAAATGCCTCTGACCCCGTTACCGCCTTCAGCGGTATCCAAACGTCAGATTTGGCATAATTCGTCGGCAGATTGGGACGGTATGCGGGATTATTTTGCATCCGTCCCTTGGAGGCAGCGCTGCTTCAGTGGGAAGGATCCAACAGCTAGCGCGACTGCAGTTGCTGATGAGATAGTTTTAGGGATGGAATACCATATTCCGCACTCCTATCTCATCAGCAAAGGCAGGCGCAACCGATGATTCAACCGTGAGCGTGCCAATGCTGTCAATAACAGGCAGGCGGCATACCGCGCTTGGATCAGGGGTAAAGCTCTAGGAAGTCCCGAAACTCGCTCGCTGAAAGCAGCCTATAATAATGCCACCAAGTCCTGCAAAAGAGCCTACATTAGAGCGGATGCCCAGCGCGTTGCACGGGTCGGCCAAGAACTACTGACACATCCTACGGGCAGCCGTAGCTACTGGCGTCTGGCCAAAGCCGTGCAATCAAACTTCTACCAACCCTCGCTGCTACTAATGAGATGTCCTGACAGGACTTTAGCTCACAAGCCGCAGGAGAAGGTCAATCTCCGGGCCAAACTCTTTGCAGCTAACTCCCGAATTGATGACTGCAATGCACAGCCACCTTCTATTCCTCACTGTGGCCACACAATGCCAGAGTTTAAAATCAGGCAGTGTGATGTCTGTGCGGAGCTGCAGTCGCAGCGGAGTTGTCCCCCGTGTTAACGCGCCTTTACCGTCTCTCGCAGGTGCCGGAATCTTGGAGAGAAGCTAATGTACAACCCAATAAAGGAGATCGGTCAGACCCTTCTAACTACCGCCCTATAGCCGTTACTTCAGTTTTGTGCAAAATCATGGAACGTATTTAAAATAAACAACTTGTACACCACTCCATAATTCACGATCGCCAATACGGGTTTTGGCTGAAACGGTCAACGGGTGATCTTCTAGCGTACGTTGCACATATCTGGGGTGAGGCTATTGATAAGCGTGGCGAGTCGGTGGCTGTTAGCCTTGACATAGCCAAGGCTTTTGATCGGGTCTGGCACAAAGCTCTTCTCTCCAAGCTCCCGGCATACGGTCTGCCTGCTCAGTTCTGCAACTGGGTCGCTGGCTTCCTACATGAGCGTACAATCCGTGTCCTGTCTGATGGATGCGCCTCGCGGTTCATGTCAGTGAACGCTGGTGTTCCTCGAGGTTCCGTTCTGTCCCCCACGCTGTTCCTTCTGCATATCAATGATATGCTTCCACTTGGAAATATTCATTGCTATGCAGATGATAGCACAGAGCGTGGGGGATATAACGGTCACCCAGCGGCAGGGCGGGATGAAACCGAAGTCGATCGAGTGAATCTTGTCATTGAGCTCAATCGGGTATTGAAACTTATATCTAAATGGGGCTCCAATAATCTTGTTGAGTTCAATGCCAAGAAGACAGGTGTGTGTGTTCACGGCAAAAAAGTCACCATTCCTTCCTACTCTTCAGGGTACATCTCTAGGCCTGCAGAGCAATATCAACATGCTCGGTATGACGATTCGCTGTGATCTGCACCAAAAGGACTACATCGAAGCCGTGATCAAAACAGCCTCACGAAAACTCTGTATTCTGAACAGGGTGCGGCGATTCTTTACGCCTGACCAATTGTGCCTTTTGTACAAAACAGGTACTTGCGTGGAGTATTGCTCGCACATCTGGGACGGTTCCGCAAAGTACCTTCTCGATACCTTGGACAGATTGCAGCGTGGCGCTGAACAAAACAAAAACATTTTATAAATAGCTTGCCTACTTCTTAACTGATCTTTAGTATTTGTAAAAATATTATGATCAGATGTTAATGACGGTAGTTGTTGACATTGAATTGGCGCCTTTGGCTTTCAAAGTAAAAAAGTAAATAGTGTTGAATAATTTCGGCGAGCTGGTTAGAACCACGATAGCTCAATTGGAAGAGCACCTGACCCGGTATGTCAGAAGGGTGCAGGTTCAAATCCTGCTCGTGGAAATTTTTTCAACAATGTGTTTTTGTAATTTGCGTAGAGATGTTGCGTCACTCAGAGTGTTTTACCGCTTATACCATGGCAAGTGCTCTGAAGAGCTCTTTGACCTCATCCCACCTTCGCCCTTCCTCCATAGGAGTACACGTGCTGCTCTCCGGAGTCACCGCTTCACGGTCTCAAATATTCCATCGCGCAATAAGAAATTTGGTGACTCGTATGTCGCATGTTTGTCGCATCCAAAACATGGAATAGTTTGCCAGCACACGTTTTCCCTCCTTCCTATGATATGGGGTCCTTCATACGAGGCGTGAAGAGGCACCTAGTGGGCCGGCAGAGTGAGGGTAACTGAAGCTGCGTTGTTTTCACGCTGCACCAGTTGTCGTCGCATCTGGATTTTATATTCACTTAACATCAGGTGAAATGGAGTCATTTGCCGTGCTACGTATATAAAAAAAGTGTGATGTGTAACATCTTTCCTCTGGGACGGAAGTGTGTAACAGAAAGTCGGGGAAGCGCGCTGGCGCGCGCGTTTTGATTTGGCGAATGAGCACGAGGTATTGTATTACTCTTAGTGTCTAAATAAAATAAAATTTTCTATAAAAAGAATTATTCTTTGTTAGGTATAAAAAATAATTTCAAATAATACCTTGCTTTGTGTGGGCTGATCTTGGCATGGCCACCTATGACCCCTTATAACTTTTGAACGGCAGATCGACAAACTGATATATTTCAACATAGGTATCTATAAACATAGGTATCTATACGTCAGATTTAGGGCGCTTTCAATTTAGACGTTTGTTGACGGCTAACGCACGTTTGCACTCCGTTCCATACCTACTAAAACAGTCTAGATACAAAATGTTTTTGTTTTGTTTATATAATTTTAACGCAAATTTTGTTGCGAAACAAATTACAAAAACACAAAATGTTTCTTCAATTGGGAGAGCACCTGACCTGGTATGTCAGAAGGGTGCAGGTTCAAATCCTGCTCGTGGAAATTTTTTCAACATTTGTGTTTTTATAGTCTAGATACAGTTTAGATAGTATGTTGTACTGACTTTATAGATACTATAGTATGTTGAAATATATCAGTTTGTCGGTCTAACGTTCAAAAGTTATGGTGGCCATGCCAAGATGAGCCACACGGTGCTTTATCTGCGGAGCGCTTAAGTTACACCTAATTTTACAGTCGTGCAATAGTGAGATATTATATATCTGTAGGTAGAAAAAAGATAGCTAAGAGTAAAAACAATACCATTGCTTGATTTATTTTCCAACTATTTTTTCTTATATAACTTGTAAGTAAGGTAAATAAAAATAGCTCATAATGTTGCATTTCTTCTTTATTAAGAAACAATGCATAATGTATAGACATGCAATTTTGAGATTTTTACATCCAAAAGCTTTTACTGCGGTAACAATACTTAGGAAATTTGTCACAGTGTAAATAACATTAAATAGTATCACAAAGCAATTTGTACCTAATTAAGTACAAAATTATATTATAAAATCTTGTAACATACGTTACTTTGCACCTAACAGTACATATTCAATTTGTATCAAATTAAGTAAGTACATACGCAGTGACGCAGTATAAAAACGTTGTAACAAATTAATCCATAATACCACAGTACCGGCAGCAAATACAACATAATACTCTGGTGCTGTAAGCCTATACATTCACAGCTGAAGCTGAGATAGTGCTCTCAACATCTCAATCCTAGCACAGCCAATTAACGATGGTGAGGTGGGCAACAGCCAAAAACATTGAATAGCCTCCTCTTTGCTATTACTGGTTATTACTGGTTTGCTAAACGGTGTACCTCTTTTAAGAGGATTTTATTATTACACCTACGATGACATAAATACTTTTGTGTAGGTACCCATTACATTTATAAAATTGTAATTTCATGCACATAACGTCTCACTCCATTGACACGAAACTTACTTTTAGACAGAATCAACTTAATGTATGTAGACATACTAATTATTAATGATTCATAAAAATATATCATTTAGCACGTGAATTGTGAAAGGCCACTACAATACTAATACATCTAGGGGAACCTTCCGTTCATTTATTTTTGTAGTTCATTGAATTTTAGTAGTTGTTATTGGACCCCTACTTCAAAGTATACATAACAATAACTTTGTATGACGACACAACATCAAGATTTCAAAATTTGATTTTAATTCTATAAAATTATAGATATCAGCAATATTTCATCTACATACAATACGAGTCGAAATCCTTATATCTGCAAAGCATCCAAATGCTTCTGAATCGTAAGTACAACAATGTCAATAGGTTTTAAACGTTAAAAAATAAAATGTAATAACAGTAAAAGTAGTACTTAGGTACTAAGACAATCTAATTATACTGCAGCAATACTAAAATTTATTGCAATTCATTAAGTACTATTACAGACACTAGAGATAATGGATATAATTTAATGTCAAATATTTCACAAAGATATACTTTAACAATTAAATGTGTGAAGGCACAAACAATATAAATTATTTTCATAGTGTCCTATTTTATTATGAGTGCAACGATTTCGTGGCATAGTCGTTATCAAATATACGTTTTGCTCAAGGTATACTACAAAAATAGATTTTATTTGGCATTTTGTACAATAATATGAATAAATACAATATAATATGTCACAGCAGTACGCGATATACATCCAGGATATTGGCGGTACAAGTTAGAACAGTTTCAATGATAAGGTGTACCTAAATCACTCTTATTCATAATTTACAATTTGGTGTATATTGAAACGTTACAAAGTGGAATTTTATAAAATTTACATCTAGAAGTTACGACATAAATTATATTTAAATCTTAAGTGCAACATTGGGAATCTTTGGTGAACCGAGATCCATTTTGTGGGCGGTATGCAGGTCTCCGAGCACGGCGCCGCGCACCGGCCCGAGCCCGGCGTCCAGCGCGTGGTGTCCATTCACCTTTATGCCCTCGTCGTCAACGCCGTTATACCCATTCATCTTCTCATGCCCGTGATCATTTATTTTATCAACTCTGTGGCTATTTTTGTTACCGTGGCCATTGAGTTTGCAATCACTGTGACCGTTCATCGGCCATTTAGCATGCCCTGATAAACCAAAAAAAGAAACCTTTAAACCCCCGTCTTAGACACCGCTATACTATAACACTGGCGCTATTGTGTAAATCACGTAAAAACTAAATGTCCACTAACAAAATAATTCTTGAACCACAATGTTATTCCGTATTAGAGGAATCGTCAGAAGACATCTTAATATCAGAGCAGTTATGTCCCAGCTTAACAGCTTTTGAATCTGCAAAATTATGGGTTGACTTTAATAACTACAGTTTCCCAGTGTCTGAAAGCTTTACGTCCACTATATCACACTACAGTGCGGCAAGTTCGGAAAATGGCACTAAACACACCAACAACTATGCAGTAAGGAAAGGACTAAGAAGACTAGCCGAACAATCTAGCTAACACATCTAATGAGGTGTCTAACTATTTCTAATACACAATCACGCCAGTGTTCACATGAATACAGGACATGCAAAAATTGACACATCACTTGTGTCGAAATCAAATTAATGTTGTATAGAGATCAAAACATCGACATATAGAGGTATACTTTAACTAACCAAGCAGTTAAGTATCGTCGCGTACAAACTTACCATTGCAGTCATTTCCCTTGTAATACTTTTTTGACGTTTTCCAATCTTCTTTTAGGGACAGGTTGTACATAGAGTACGCGGGATCACCGGTCACTTCTTTCTCTATCGTCAGGAACTTCGGTAACGATGCAAGCAGCGAGTCTTGATCGTATGCAGCACTGTATGTCTCAAGTAAGACAAGGCCCCTACACCTGAAAATACAATAAACAATTACACAAACACAGTATGACAATTTTATTTTATTTCTAATTTCATTGCCAACACCATACATTTCTTGCTACATCTACGAAAACCAAGTGCACAGCTTGTTAAAATTACCTTATTCAGATGTGCTGCACGCTCAACACAAAATATAAGGATTACAAATAACAAAATATGAAGATCACAATCATTTATTTAGATATATATATATATATAAATATATAAATGTACATAATACTAAGTTAAAGAAGCGGTTGACTAGAAACGTGAATATAAATCACCTTGGGTGCGTGGGTTGCCTATAAATGTCCAGCTGGTAGTACTGATTGTTGTAGATGAAGCAGCGGCGTTTCTTGAATATCGTGAAGTGGGCATCGTCTCGTTGCGGGAGCATGTTCAAGTAATCGCGGTGGGTCAGCTGCGTCCGCACTTCTACCGACTGCCCGTTAGTTGGATGGAATTTCCTTATAGTATGGATGTACGACCAGTGGCCCTTCTGCCCGCGCTTGCGCAGCCGGACTTGCGCTTTGCGTGTATCGCTCTGCAGGTAATTGTGTACCACATCGAAGTCTTGGAAGGGTGGGAACTCCGCGTCGGCGGCGAGCGGCGCTCTGACGAGGAACTTGCGTTTCTTCGAGTTGACGTTGAGTCGGTCGCCGGTGTCGATGCCGATCTTCTGGCACACGCACGCTATGAGCCTGTTCATCTTCTTGTCAAAGTCTGTGGAGTTGTCGATGACGTCGAAGTAGGGGTGGCCGATCCACGCCGCCGCCGCGTTGTAGTCCAGCTCGCGGGCCAACTCGACGCCCTCTGACCGGCACGCGTGGTCCTGTTAATGAAATATATTATACAGTTAATAACGATTAAATATTTTCCTTATATTGAAAGAGCAGGAGAAAAAGAAAACAAAGTCTTCTTTTTATGTAGTATGGAATAAGGAAGTAAGCAGTTTGTAGCAAAATGTATACTGTTTCACTTTATACTACTGTTATCTAAATTTAGGTAATGGCAATGGAGTGTTTAAATTGATGTTTTATTGCAAAATAAATGAGAACATTTTTGATTCTTCTTTAATTTAAATTTGCTAGCAATCTGTTCCTAATAGTAGTTTTCAAGGTAATAGCCAGAAATAAGTGGTACGGGTACGTCACTACATACCATAGGTTGTCACTACACAATGCTTTGATGTGACGCCTATAAAAATTACTTGGTGTTTTAATAAATTATTATCAACCAGATCCATTGAATAGCTGACTGGCATGCTGGTAGTTTGTATTCCGCCAAGTCAAAACAGATATTTCTTATCAGATAGAATAGAGCATTGAATAAAAGATATATTTTTTTAAAGTTTAGTCTAATATTGACATTAAATATTCCACACGTACATATGTAAAAGTAATGACGTAAATGTTAAATCTACCTAAAGCAAAATATACACAAGCTAGATCTCGTGCTAAATATATATTTTATCTTGTTTCAAGCACGTGCTTATATAGTAGCGTGGTTAAAAACGTGATTGTTATTATGAACACATATTGTCTACTCATGCTATCTATTGTATACCCACGATAGGAAATGTAATGTCCCCTAGGGTGACGAGCAAATAACAATGTGGTTTTGTATTTACTGGTCTGTTACGTCACGCGTTCGATAATAGAATAGATAAGATGAAAAAGTTTAATGACGCTGAGTGGAATAGTGAATCTTAAAATTAATGAATAATGACAATAAATTGTCTTTTACCTATATCTATTATTTTAACAAAAGTTAGGAATACTACGTGAAGAATTGTATGGTAGATACTGTGATGACAAACCAAAACACGCATTTACATAATAATCTGTTCAGTCCGTATTTTTCCGCCGCTTTTCTGCTGATGAAGTGATGAGTCATGCCTATTCATTCAAGCTTATTATTGAAATGTAAACACAATTTTTTTTTAACTTTAATAATCAAAATTATATTTAGTTAATTTCATGCATTTCAGTGTTGTTGTTTGCTTACGCAAATAAATTGTTTCATTCAGTGCACCTTTTAAGAGCCAAAGCATTTGTGAGCTGTGTTAATCGCCAGACAAATTCATGTGCAATAGAATTTACACTGTCGTAGTTTTATAGATGACAATATTATAATGGTGACTTAAAGCGTTACAAATTAGCGTAGTAGCATCTAAGTACAGGCAGAGGCACTTATCCAGGTACAGACGACTGCGCATCAGACCATCCATAACTGTCAAATTAGCTAAGTTCAAAGTCTATTGAGGAAATTTGACAGTTTGTGGTGGTCTGTTGTACATTGAGTGTGCAAAAGTAGATTTTTAATGTTCTTGCGCGCAAACCTCAAGGACAATTGTGATGATGATGTAGGTATAATGCGTCAGATAATTTATGAATCATTAATTATCATTGCCAACATGGATGAGGGAATGTTCCGTAAAATGACGTATGTGATTATTTTGCCAAAATTCGTGGGAACGGGTGTTGCATACAAATGGGCACAACAATATACTTATAGTAATGCAACACAAATATATTCAGGGCCAGTTTTATCGCTTCTTAACGTGTCAGAAAGGCTATCCGCCAGTTTTGCAGTCATCGCAATCTCGACTAATGATATGCGAAAGAATTTGTATAGATCCCTCCTTCACGTTAAATATGAGCAACGTATCTTAACGCAACTTTTTGCACCGATACCCTTCAGGGCTAATAGTTATAGTACTTTTACTATCCCGGCCTAATACAATATTCCCGGTATAATTTACGTTCACTTTTGTGAATACCGAAATTCACGCGGACTTAAAACCCTGCGATAAAATTTTAATTCTTATTAGTCTAAGCAAAATTGTTTTATAAAAACTTAATTAAAACAATAAACCCAAAAACAGAACGCATTTTGTAATAAATTACTAAAAACAAGCGGTGCTGCGTCGTTTTTTAACATGTAAGAGATAAAGATTAATGAGGCGTATGCATTTGACGATGAGGGTATAGGAAGGTTATTCAAAAATAAACATAAAAAGCCTCAATTCATCGTATAAAAAGAATTGTAGTCTACGGAAAAGAAAATGCAAATTTGGTTATTGCGTGACATATTTGGAGTTTTGCGTGACAACTTCTTACATAATAAGGCCCAATCGGCAACGGACCCTTACTCTAAAAATCTAAAGTACTTAGGTACTTAGTATCATCCAAAGCAAAAGTGTCGTCTTCTGGATAGACTATCTGTGCGTGCGTGCCTAAGCGTTATTTAGATTAATATTTAAAATCTAATATTATTCACATCATTATATTTAAAGTTAAAAAGTGGTCGTATTGCGCTCAACACGTTTTAATCTACGTTAATCGCCGGCAACTGATTTGCATCAAATTCAATTCAATTCAAATTCAAATTCAAATTCAAAAATCATTTATTCAGTTTAGGCTACAAGTAGCTCTTATGAATGTCACTATGCCATCGGTTCGTAAGTCTACTCTGGGCGGGAGATCTTGTACTGAGAAGAACCGGCAAGAAACTCAGCAAGTGTCCAGCTCTTTTCTCCCTTACAGCGTCAAAAATATTGGAAAATGCCCTATTTTAGCAGGACACTTTCCATCACAAATAAACACATAAAAATAAAAAATAAATATAGAAGACCACATGTAAAAAAACAAAATTAAAAATCTAAATTAACAAATTTACCTCAGGTAAAAGTTCCAATTTCCACAATGTCATACAGTACCACTACAGTACTCTAATAAAAGTCAAAAATTGTTTAAGAAAAACAAAGTCAAATTATAGTAAGTAATATTAAAAATAAGATAAGTATGCAAGAGCAGACCAGCCTCCACAGGCGGCACCCGTTCACGAGTATGACATATGAATCAGCCATCGCTTCGCTCAACCATATTTTAGGGAACGTAACGACCCGACGCACACGCCACCACCGCAGAGACAATAAAGAGAGCATGACACACTCAAGATACTCTAAATAAAAGCCTAATGATCTATTTAACGCAATGCTGTTTGTTAACTGTAGGACACTGCTGATAAAGGCTATGATATCAGTTTAAAAGTTATATAAATTAATATTCTTTGACTGTATAATAAATAATCTTTTATAATATAAAAGTGTAACTACTGACAATGTGAAATAACATGTGCAGGCGAGCAGACTAAGATGACCACACATTATTATCATTAAAATAATCATCAATTTTATAGTAGCCTTTTTTCATTAGACCTTGTTTTATTTCTGTCTTAAACTTGTGTAGTGGCAATTCCGTTAGAGTGAAAGGCACTTTATTGTATATTTTTATACATTTCCCAACAAATGAATTACCGACCTTATTGAGTCTAAGTTTTGGAACGGCAAGTTTGTTTTTATTTCTTGTGTTAAAATTATGGATGTTACTTTTTTTTTCGAATTTATCTAAATTTTTATAAACATAAATTATATTTTCATAAATATACTGTGAAGCTACAGTTAAAATATTTATCTGCTTAAATAACTCTCTCAGCGTATCACGGGGCTTAAGGCTATAAATAGCTCGAATGGCTCTTTTCTGTAGCACAAAAATGGTTTCAATGTCAGCCGCTGAGCCCCACAATAAAGTACCATATGACATGACGCTGTGAAAGTAACTAAAGTAAACCAATCTTGCCGTTTCTACATCAGTAAGTGACCTTATTTTTCTAACCGCATAGGCAGCTGAGCTAAGTCTTCCTGCCAGGGCAGAAATATGAGAACCCCATTGTAATTTGTAATCCAAGGTAACACCCAGGAAAACTGTCGAGTTAACTATTTCAACTATGTCATCATTCATAGTGATACTGGTATTAACCTGCTTTACATTGGGCATCGTGAATTTAACACATTTAGTTTTTTTTGCATTAAGCAGCAGATTATTGGTGGTAAACCAATGTAATATTTGAGAGAGAGTATTACTTACGTCGTCAAATATTGATCTATGTCTATCAATTTTAAAAATCAATGAGGTGTCATCAGCAAATAATACTATCTCACAAAGATCTTCGGTGTAGAAAGGTAGATCATTTACGTAAATGAGAAATAAAAGAGGTCCTAATATTGAACCCTGGGGCACCCCCATAAGTAACGGAGCGCCAAAAGAATCGGTACCGTTAATATTAACTTTTTGAACTCTGCCAGTGAGGTATGATTTCAATAAGGTAAGTGAGTTGTCTGAGACACCATAATGTTCCATTTTTAACAATAAAGTCTCGTGATCGACACAGTCGAAAGCTTTCGATAAATCACAAAAGATACCTATCGCATCCTGTTTCTGTTCCCATGCATCGAAAATATGCTTAATGAGTGCAACTCCCGCGTCGGTTGTATTTCTACCTTTAGTAAAACCGAATTGTTTGTTATGAAGTAACTGGTTATCTGTAAAATGTGACAGTAATTGATTAAAAATAACTTTTTCAAAAATTTTACTAAGAGCCGGAAGTATGGATATAGGCCGAAAATTAGATGGGTCACTTTTATCGCCTGTTTTAAATAACGGTATAATTTTACTGTGCTTCATTAAGTCTGGAAATACACCTTCATCAACGCATTTATTAAATATTATTGCTAAATTAGACGCGATAGAAGATATTATAGATTTTAATATATCCGTGGAGATACCCCAAAGATCCTCAGTCTTTTTTATATTAAGTTGTCTAAAAGCTTTTATTATTATATCGGAATCAATATAGTGAAAATTAAATGGAATATTACATATTTTTACACTCGACACAAGAAGAATCTGGGCAAGATGTTTAGATGAATTTAATTTACTTGATGTAATGAGTGGAATTTTTGAGAAAAATGTTTCAAACGCGCCTGCCACTTCCGTATCACCATTGATGTAAGCATTATCGACTTTGAGTTCAAGTATACGATCACGAGACCTTACTTTACAAGTTTCTTTATTAATGACGTTCCAAGTGGCTTTTAAGTAAAATTTGAAAGAAAATTTGAAAAACACTTATCTATAACGCAGCTTCATCTTAACCGAATGTTCAAATATTTGTAAAAATATTTCTTTCGGATCTCAGAGGTGAAAACTTCTAAGATTGATGAAGCAATGTTGACTAAAAAACATAAGCATCAAGCACTGAAAAATTTCGACGGGTGAAAGCCAGACCTCGGTAGCCAAGTGGTTAAGGCAGCCGCCCGGAATGCGGAAGGTGCGTGGTTCGATTCCCGCCTGAGGTTGTCGTCTTTTTTCAGTGTTTAAATTTTACTTAAGTATATTTAAGCGTTAATAAAACGCTAAAATATATAAAAAACACTTAAGTGGCTTTTATTTTATTTTTTGAATTCACAATCTTTGCTCGAATGTAGTTAGCCTTTGCTATGGAACAAACTTTTTTGAACATTTTTGAATAATTTTTAACATATTCAATTACACTTGGATCCTTAGAATTTGCCTTTATATTATATAGTTGATACAACCTATTTCTACTCTTATAGATGCCAACTGTGGCCCAATCACTGAATTTAGATTTAGTCTTATCTATTTTGATTAATTGACTCATCGACATCGACTTTGAACTTAGGTTCCAAGCAAGCCAGTTAGTTTTTCTTCACACAAGACTGCTGACTCACCTCTGTGGAGTAGAAGTCTTCAGCGCCGTTCGCAGCAGAGACCATGTGGACGATATGGTTATACCGGTTGTCGCGTAGCTCCACGCTGTTCCAATTGTTCCCAGACAACATCACCTCCCACTTCTCTTTTGATATAACTGAAATCAAATATAAAATTTATATAGTGGCTTATCAAAAATATCTTTCAATGTCTTTTTACAAGTATGCGGGGTATCTAATATTTAATTAAATCATTATATAAAAACCGTTTTGTTAGCAGCTTATTAAGTATATAATTTAGATAATATATATATTGTCGGCAGCCGAACGGAATCGATGGAATACTCTGATTGAACGCTAGAAATTGCGGTTTAATCCCCATCTACGTTAGACTACCCTGGCGTAAACCCATACAGATACATAACAGGACTAATTATTAAGAGATTAATAGCGATTTAATGAGTAATTAAATAAGTGCGGTGAGGGGGAATACCTACCTATTAAATTGGTTTAGGGACATTTCTTCGCTTGCTTTTGTGAGAACAGAGTTATAGCAACTGTGAAGTGCTATAAAAACTATAAGTAGCACTTTAAGAATAGATGAATAATTTTATTTATTTATTAAATGAGCACCAACACAGTATACACCAATACAATTTTGAACAAAATACACACACAGAACGACAAAAATCAAATGCCAATTATAGGTGCGGACAGCATGCAATAAAAAAAAAATAGCGAGTAACAGAACAAACACACTTTTCAATATAATTATGGTCTTTTTAAACAGTTCTATAATAAAAAACTATAGTAATTATAGCTATTAATAGAACTATGAATAGAATCATGATTGGCCACTCAAAACTTTTTAGTGTTGATTCATATGAATGAACAATAACATATCAAATTGAGATTGATTGATATATGGAATAATAACATTGAACAACGATCAATCATTTCTCAAAATAAATTTCTGGTTTCTCATTGCACCGTATCCTAAAGCTTCGCATTTCAATTGATAATGCTATCTTCATGGTTAAGTCTCGATTTATCATTCTGTTGATTATGTTTATGTAAGACGTACCTAATCTGTTTAGGATATTCCCAGTTAATCCAACGATTATTATTGTTAAACAGATAGGTTTTGTTTAGTAAGCGTTCGTCTAGTTCTAGTCCGACACAATTTAGTTATTTGTAAGTTAAATTAGTTTGTTAGTAATTTATTTGAAACGAGTTTCGTTAAGTTTTATAAGCCACACAAAAGAGTAGTTTATAAAAAAAACTGAAAGTAGAAGTTTAATGGCCTATGGGTTTGCAGCAAGCAAACCAACTTTGGCTAATTGCATCTGATGAAGGTGAGAGGCTCGAGTAACACTTTGAACGTTTCTTTCAACTGAGACTTCAACTACTACAACACAGTTGAGTTAGCTCGATATGCCTTCAATATAATAAGTTTTTTATATTAAACCGATCATCCGTGGACAGAATTTAATTACATATAGTTTTCACGCTTTACACGAACACTGCACATTCAAGAAGTGAAAAAGTTTTCTTTACTCGCGTTCACTATTTAATACACATTTTTTTCCAAACGTTTGAGAACCCATTGCATGGCCAGTGGTTTTATGTCTCGCTGTACTGTACAAAATTGTTGTAAATAGTTGTAACGCCATATTGTATAAATGACTGGATTTCTAAAAACGGTTTAATATGAAGAACTTTATTGCTTAGCGTTTTTCCAGAAAAAGTTACGTGTGTAAAAAAGGTCTTACATGCACTAGCGTCCATGGCGCCACGATCACAGATGATGAGGCAATTCCTCTGGCAAGACCGGCCGAGCTCGAAGAAAGTATTCTCAATCTGAATCATTGTCTTCAGAAGGTTCTCTTGGAATTTCACAGCTGAAACAAAAAATGTATACTAAATATACAAAACGTAAAGATAAGTAATAATGGGTGTTTAGGACAAGTTTCAAGAAAAGATGTGGTATCTATGTAGTACCTAAACGTTTCGAAAATAATTGACTCTATTTACAAATACATCTGTCCTCTTTAAACATCTTGGCTTAGGTGGTACTGGTAAGCAAAGTTTATATTATTGCTGTTTAAGATTGGCACAATGTGTGTCTGAAATAATTAACGCTTTATAAAAATAAGTTAAAATTACACTATCATTACCTTATTTTTATAAAGATTTATCGCTCAATCATTTTATGAAAGATAAAAGTATCCAATCGAGGATTTTTTCAAATTAATATACATATAAATAACGATAAAAGAGTATCTTAAAATATAAGATATAGATGATTATTGTCTCTAGCAGTTGGATCGTCAGAACAAACTTAAATAGCTTTTAAATTCTGTCCCGAGCGTCATTACTTCGAATATTATCGATGTGTAAAAGAAAACTACGATGCATGTCCGTGATACCTACCTACATAATGTACAGCTTCATTAAATAGCAGATACTAATGAAAAGGACGTTTAGGTCGTATAAAAACAGAGTTTCTCAAACAATAACCTACAGTTCGTAATTTGGCGTGATGCCAAAAACACACGTGGCTCTAGAAACGACCAATATTGGTGTTCAGTGTCGAATATAAGGGATATAATTGCGCAATCATCATAATTCATAGTAATATACTAAAACGTTTAAGGTCAATCATCACTTTAATAAATATTACTGTAATTTGATTATATTTTATGATTGCTTTGAAGATAAATGACGACTCTTGAGAGCCAATTAAAATTAATGAAAACAAGTTATCTGTGACAACAGTTTCCATTTTTGCTGAATAATACTGGTATAGGTAAATACTAGGTATCAACAGGAAGTTTGTTTTATAAGAAATATCATGTAACTATTATTCAGCGAAAAAGAAGTACACACGCCTGCACATCAACCTACCACAAACTGTAAAATTTTCTCAATAGACTTTGAGCCTTATTACTAAGCCATATGGTTGAAAATGTATTGAAGAAATTTGACAGTTTTTTATAGGTTGATGAGCAGGCGCCTGTACATCTACAATAGTACATAATACAAGGTTTACTTCACATATTTATTCCAGCAATGATGTTTAAAAAAACACAGCACAAACTACTTTAATAATATATCAACGTATGTTCAAACGTCGTATCTATATGGTAAAAAAAAGTTTTCTGATTTGCCGCATTAGACCTAGTAGGGCCTGCCATTTGTGATGAATTTATACATATAATCAAATTTGAAAAAAGTTTTAATAGTAAGTTATTTGAACCATCCCTTGAAAAACTTCCTTTAGTCAAGGTAACTTTACCTACCTACATTTGTAAGCAAGCGTTGATTATAGATCGGTAGATGCAGTTGTTGGGTATACTATACAGCCTGACATTGCAGGTCAACATACAGGTAATCTCTTCATAGGTATAGTATAATTAATAATCATAATAAAATGTATTTAATAATAAACAATCCATCGACACAATTATCTTTTTTTGCGTCTGCGTTAATTAACAGAAGAGCCGCGCCGCGCCGCCCGCCGGTCCGATCGGAGGGAAGTGAACTCCATTCTACGCAACAAGTAAAAGTGGACAGAGCACTTTAGTAAATTTCACTTTCATGTAAAAAAAACATATAAGTACAAAGAAAAGTCAGTTTGGCAAACGTTTATAAACCTATCACGAGTTTGAAATTACCGAGAGACGTCAGCAGTGGTGTCAGAAGCGCGTGACGGACCACGACAATGGGGCGGGCGGGACGCGGGAAATCATTACCACATACAATACAAATCATTGTTAATGAATTCATACAATACCATAAATAAACGTGTCGTGATGCCAACTGTTGGACGACTTATCGATAAAGTTTTACGCATAGAATTATATTCACCATCATCACCACCAGCTCATTTTGTCCCTACTGCTGGGACACGAGCCTTCCCTATGGATGGAAACACCACAAGGAGAACGGGCTATAAACCCCACGCGGCACGGACCCAGTGCGGATTGGTGGTTAGCCCCGGCTAACGGCTTTACGTGCCTTCCGAAGCACGGAACTATGAATAGAACTATATTAGAAGAAGAAGAAAAAACATAAATATTAAATAATTATATTATACTAATAATATTAAACTAAACATATTATATTATACATTACATCATATATTATACATTACATTTTGTACGAGTATATAAAGTCTATCATTACAATAATCTTTGTTTGCTGGGCCCATGATTTTCCAAGTAAGCAAATAGCACATGGGCAGATTGGATGACCAATGGGTAATGATACCCTGGCTGTGCTGACCTAACCACCTAACTAAAGTTCGTTTTTTAAGTAAAAGATATTAGAAACTATAGTACTTAAGTAAGATATATCAATCAGCTTAATAGAACCATACCACAGCTAGAATTCTATGACCTAGTGCAATATACCTTATGCATCATGCAAAATCTAAATTATACTAAAAGAGTGCAAAGCATGTATTCATACTCGTGTATAAAACTTTAGAAGAATGTGCTAAGTTTTTGTTTATTATTGCCTTGGCTAAACTACCGTTGTTTACAATAATTTGAGCGAAACAATGGTCGTATGGAAAGAGTTTATGAAAACTGTCTGATCTGATTGACATAGCTTTAAATAAGGGTCCTTGGCTGGGGACTGATGAGAAAATAATTATGAACAGCCCAACGTATTTCCAACGCTGCTGGCTTGGAAGCTGGCGGTTGGCGGCCATGATGGACGCGTTTTATTTTCAGCCGCAAACTTGCCAACGAACTCGTCTTAGGCCGATTGTTGCATGTTTTACTCGTACATGACAATTTATATTGTAAAAATTAAGTGGAAAGATTAAATTAGTAACTAAACGGATGTGTCACTGATAAAAAAAAAGTTCAGTTCTGATCGGATTTCAGATAACTCACAACTACAAATTCTTATCAACAGAATATTCTTATAATACTAAAGATTGTTTGTATGTGTTTATTTTACATAGCGAAAATTGAGAAGGCCCGATGTGTCACCAACAACTTTGTATCCCGGTAATTTACCTACAATGTTTCCGGATGAAGCTAGTGACAGACGTAGATAATTAAATAAAAATCAATTAAGACAAATACAATTATTTTTCCACTTAAGGGCTCGTTACAAGAGACGAACGCCACACCGGGGAATCTAGTAATGGTCTAGTAATGGAATCTAGGAATGGAGGTAAGTACGCGCAGTGTAGGGTTCCGTAGCCCATCTCAATAATAAGGACTCTGAGAAGAGGGCTTTAATGAGCATTTATTTAACGATGGCTCATATACTTAAATGTAGATACTACCAATGAAGAATTTGTACTGCGCCAAGTACATTTTATAAGTTGGTTGACTGTTACCCGTAAACTTGTAAAGCCTACTTAGCTGTGATAGTTTTCCTTTTAACTTCGTCATATATACAACTACCGTGAATTTTTTCACGTATCTAAAAACAACCATTTGGCTGGCAGGGGGGGGCACTTGACTCTGGCAAAATTTTGCACTTTAAAGCTTAATACACAATAATAATAGTTCACAAACGGATGCCTCAATCAAAAAACTGTTGTCACAAACCAGCAATATTTTTAAAGTTGCTATCCAACGACACCCAACACTATGGGGTAGACAAGAAAAAAACTACATCCCCACTTCACGTGTAGGGGAGGTAAGCTAAAAAAATTTTTTTTCAAAATTTTACTTCACTTTGTCGGCGTGATTAATATGTATGTCCATGCCAAATTACAGCTTACTAGAGTCTATGAGCTAGGCTAAGGACAGACAGACACACAGACGGACATGGCGAAACTATAAGGGTTCCTTGTTGACTACGGAACCCTAAAAACGCGACCTTGTTAAAACCTTCATGCTATCTGTACTCTTTCGGGGAAACGGGATGAGGCCGCAGCGCAGTACAACGATGCTTATCGCTTGCTTTTACACCTAATTCTTTTTTCCCATTCCCCTCAGAAAACTAGTATTCCGATCCGAACCCCTCAGAGAATCTAGTAGGGAACGGGAACACACTTATGCTTGATGGCATTCCCTCTAGAAACAATTTGACGGTGTTTCAATCATACGGCTTGAGGAACCCTTTAAGTTTCTCGCTACCCCCAAAGAAGTCCGGTGACGCTGTAAAGTTCGTTTGAGGCCAACAGTTTGTAGTTTGCTACAAAAACCCTAATTCTTTTTGAATTCGAGTAGGCATCAGGATTTGTTGGTCCATCATTATCGCAACCATAACGGCCTGAGCTAAGGAAAACTAGTTTTTTCGGCGCCCTCAAACCAATTTATGCCGAAAAAGCCATACTAAAGCTTAAAAAAAAACAAATAACTGCGCAAATACAGCTAAAACCTATAGAATTCAACATTGGCTGCATTGTAAAGTGTAACTTTTTGCTCACATCACAACCGATGGCAAAACAAGACAAAATGAAATCTCGACGAACGCGTTGCTCAAAATCCAACCGGAAAATGGTGTCAGTACAATAGCGGCGTAAACAGGGAAATCGAAATTCTTCTCTCTTTTTTGCATTAGTAAATATTTTCCTCGTCCTTCTTCCGCTGTTTCCTAATACATTTGTTTCGTAACGATTGTCTGGCGGTACGGTACCACAAAACGATACGATCGAATAAGCTTTGAAATATGTAATTGAATTTGTAAAGGTCGAGGTTGCTTTCATAGCAAGGGCATGGAATAATGACAAGTTTGTTATGTTTTAGAGGCTGATAGTTATGCGTAACAACCAGTTATTATTACCTATAGGATTGCTTATACTGTCTGATGAATAGCACATGTATTATTTATAATTTAATTTTCTTTGGAAAACTTGCAGTTACGTTATTATAACATTTATTTTAAAATATCTAAAAGTTATTAAGAACAAGCAAACATACTATGATGATATACAATCAATATTATCTAAAGTTAGTCGGGACTACATAAATTAGTGTAAATTTTATGACTCTCACATGCTTAATTTTACGACTACAATCTTCTGATAGCAGCCGGGAAAACGGCTTAACGTTGCTTGCAAAGCATGTAGGAAAATTTAATGCAAATCACCTATCCGGCAGCCTATCTGCCGCCCTGCGAACGAACCGATGAGTGACATTCATATGAGCTATTGTAGCATAGCTAAACTAAATAAATGATTTCGAATTTTAATTTTTATCGCGCACAATCTAGGCGCGCAAGATAGATTGACTTTTGTCATCATCGTCGTTACAAAGCACATAAGCTGCTCCACCGGACTCCTCAATATTATAGATGAATAATAGAGATCGATGGCCAGCGCCTGATTCAGAGTTCCGACAGGCCTAGACCAACTATGAATATGCGCCTCTCCGACCTGTCCTGCCTAGCCCACGAATATACTGACTTATTTTTATATGACGGTTTTGCCCAAACTTCCCCGTGTTCCTCAGGATGCAGTTACACTGAGGAGATGGACTGCAGCAGTCTATCTCTTTTGATGGTTTAAAATATATCGAACGTTAGTGTTATGGGATTGGACCGGGTCGTTATCGTAAGACAGCAGTCGATGAAACCCGACTCGTATTGGACCTGAGCGGTGGGCTTAACCAACAAAACCCACTGAGTTATGACCCGACCTCCCTTGTTCTTGTTCGTGTGGGCAGGCCAGAGACCAGACGCGAGACGGTTGGAGGCTGATAATGATTAATGTTTACATAGTAAATTGGCAACAAGTCGATACTTTATCATAAAATATTGTAAACCAACAAACCACCAGAATATACCAGTTCTATCTAGTTTAATGTTTTGATAATTTCATACATGAAATCGTTCATTATCTGTAAGCGGCAATCTCAATACTTTTCTAAGAATATGTATTAAAAAGTCGATACCGTTATATAATGGTAATGTTATGCAATGCATAGGTATGTAATGTAAATCGATGCCATACTGGGTTTGAGCATTTAGATTCAAATTTCCTGCGCATTAAATGAATGGTTCAGAAATTAAGCTCCATTTTGACGTTGCGTGTTTTATGCCGGCATCAAGTTTGTTATTCTTTCGTGCTCTGTACAAATTTACATTATACTACTGCCTTGATGACAAACTGACGAATAAACTCAGCTATTAAAATGAAATTAATACGTTGTATCTAGGTACTTTGTGATATTCGACATGAAAATGACGATTCATTTGAAATTGAGGCAACATTATGGAGTAATCTAATAGTAAGCATTTATGTGTTCCACATACCTACGTTTCGTGTGTTTATTATTAACAACAGACAACATAGCGGTCATTCACAATGTTTTTTTGTGCTGACAGATTTTGGCAGCAAAAACAACGCGCAACACGGCACACCTCCAATGACGTAAATACATCATGCATGGCTTTTGTTGAAACCTACGAAAGACCAATATTGTATTTTAGAATGGTGCCGTTTGCTACGTCGTCGTCGACTTTTCGACAGTCAAAACGGACGATAAAAAGTTACACATTACCACAAAATAATATATATTACTCAGAAAATTTATTTATAGACTTGTCTAAAACGCACGCTTATCTTAAAAATTTAAAGAATACAATCATATTAATATTAAATCTTCCAACACATTAAACAAAATAATAGACAAAAGTAATAGTTTCTTAATTGAGAAAATAACGACGTGACTGATACGACTCCGTATTATGGTAGATACCTGGGATCTACGCCTCATGGAAACGCTGCGAGCTAATGGTATGCGAAGACAAAGCGAAGCATTATGACGGTGAATTCGACACAGGTGTGCAAATGAGCGAGCAATCTGATAACGAGCCTCATTGAATATGATACGGTCAGCTGACATTGCGGTGTTCAGATAGCGCTAGGTCCAGTTTCCACCATGGCGACCGAGATGTGTCGCATATCACCAATAGAACTTCCTTAAGTGTTTCGATCATATTTTCCTTGCAAATAATCTTTCGACCTTATCCTTACATGCGCGTGTACTACTGCACAGCACTACTCTCTTTAGCGATAGAAATAAGAATATGAAGATAGAAGTATGAATGTTTTAGACTTGTGTCATTCATTGCCCCTGGCAAAGATTTGAATCGTTAGATGACCCGACATCCAAAAAGTGTGGCATGAATTTTGTATGTGTGCCGAAAATTTATGATTATGTTTTGTGTTAACTCTTTCTCTCCCTACTCACAGTGCTCACTATCACGAAATACTATCTTTCGTTCGTCAAGATGTATGAGCTAACTCATCTCACGGTGTAAGACTAAGCATTTCGACGATGTGATATAGTACATACTATGGCGCAGACGCATCTGACGATTTAAATCTTTGACCACTGGTAGATTGTTCAATTGATCATTTACTGCACATCGCTGGAGACCTATGGCACATAAATCACACGTAGCTTGATGTCATTACGATGGGGTTTCGCATGTGGGATGATGGCCACTCACCACGGTTACCATCGCTTGCCTGAGCTATTGCTGCCGCGACACATCGTTTGCAATCCGTAGGGCACATCTCTCCTGAAACACTTGTAGGTGATTCAGCTACAATATTCAAATATTTCTATTATACAACATCACCTACTGCATTACACATATTAAAGAACGCAGATTCTATGAAATTAATAAAATAAGAAAGAGTTTGATTAAAAATTTCATATAATTTGTTTCGTGAGTGACGAATAGATTGACATTATAGTTCTCTGAAAGTCAATTATCTGAATAGATTATTCATAATGCAATTGTGGTTCAAACCATTTCAACCGTGTTAAGGTTACATTAAACGGGTGCGAGGTCACGACCCCATAAAGTTTAAATGTTTCCCAATATAATGTCTATAAGGTAGGTACGAGTCTTTTATGATGAAAAACATTTGACATATTTTTTATTATTTCGTAACACTGTTTTATAAATGTACAATAGCTAAGTTAACGATCTATTATTGGCGACTGCTACCTACCTTTAGATAAATATATTATTTAGCTTTCAATGAAGTTGTATCAATGTCAGTTGAAAGACGAAACTTTTATTGGTTGGGAAAATATCGATATGAATTTGTCGCTTTTATTTTTAGCTGCCTTATCTTACTATGGAATGGTAGAACTCGTGTTACGATCTGTTACGTAGGTAAATAAACATTAATCAAACAGTAACTATTATTATGACTAGCGTTTATGGTGGCGGTCGCAAATAACATAAAGCAGATGCAAACATTACGGATCCTACGTAAAACGTCTACTATCAAACCGGGATTGACGTCACGATCAAAATCTGACAATATCAAACGCGACGATGGGAAATGCGAAGCAGCTACCTATATTAGACAATGAAAGATCCATCAGGATGTCAGTATGTAAACCGCTACTGTCGACTTCGTGAAATTCAATTGTCAAGTTAAGAAACGTAAGAAGACACGAGCTAATTCTCAATAATAGTACTGAGAGTGTTGACCTTTTGGCGACAACCATTTTGTGACTACATAAGCTCAGAGAGCGTTGACCTGATTAAGATCTTAAAAGAGATGGAAATGGTTTAGGAACAGGTATCATGTAAAGATTCTAGAATTAAACTCGTGGGCCGGATAAGACGCACGAAATTAATAATATCTTAAGCTTGACAGGAAACGCACTATCTTCAATCTTCAAATGTCTATTTTCGCAATAATCTTGATACCCCCAAAAAGAAAAACAAGAAAATTCAAATGATGGAATTAAAAATCTGAACTAAGAACGAAACTGAAAACTATATCACTCATAAATAAAGGAACTGATATGCAATACAATGTAGAAGTACATCTTCGTAACGTAGAAACAATAAGTCAAACGCTTCATTAATATGTTTCTGATGATTAAAAATATCATTATATTTCTTTTTGTGCATATTATAACAATCAATGAAGAAAATGTTGAATAAAAGTAAGGTGGTCCAGTGCAAAATCCAAGTGGTATATGCTGTGGTTGAATGGAAAACGATCCGCGTTATATTTAGCTGGACAATACGGTTAAAATCAGGTCTTACGCAACACTGCGCAGATGCTGTGTTGCTATAGCTAAGGGACAATAAATACAATCGCCCCAGACAATTAAACACACGTAAGTGACACGTCACGTTATCAATTACTATAAAGACATGCCAGAATATTTATAAACAACAATAAAGTAAAGTGAACGTACACACGGCGGCAGATCAACCTACCCAAACTTGTCAAATTTCTCCAATGAATATTGATCCTTATAACAAAACGATAAAGTTCAGAATTGATTGTAGAAATTTGAATTTGAAATAGAAATTGAATTTGGGAAATTTACATACGCATTGTTTAAATAGGTGGAGACTTGAAATATCTAGATAATATAAACCGACTAACTATATATATATAACATATAACAATAAATATATTTAACAAATAACAACAAGAACAATAATAAAATCGTAACTAAAAAGAGGACAGAGGAAGAGGATATGACATATATAGTTCGCTCAAATCGAACTGAACTTTGAAGTAACAAAATAAACCGATAAATTGTCCCCAATTCTGTATCAGATCATGAGGTATATATAAACTGAGCTCAGATAAGAGTTAATGCCAAACGAACATGTAAGAAATTAAATTTGATTAGGCTATAGGTACATTGAAGTGCTTCATAGTAGAAAGGAGTAAGTATGTTCGCTACATTTATTTGTAGCCGCCACGCCATGAACATGACCGTGAAAAGTCTAACACGTCACAAGTCGCGGGGCATATACACGCGTCACGTGGCCGGCACCCGCGGAGACGGAGGCCGAAGCCATACACACCTCCACAGCTCCACAACTATTCTAGATACCTCATACAATACTATTTTTATAAAGAGCTTACTTGGAAACACCCTACTTATTTATGGGCTGCTAAGACCTAATGCCCTAACTAGCTTTACCTGCGTTACTTCCTCCTTTTTTGTTAGAAAAATATTTGCTGTTTTGCCATTTATGGTCTTTACAGAGTAGGAGAGAAACTTATGGTTCTTCCAGCCTTACTGATCGAACAATTCGCATAGGTTTTCTTTGGGACTGGCTTTGGTTTCCAAACCTTCCTAGATTCTTCGAGACATTGTATCATCCATCTCAGACGGCCGAAAGTAATTAATGATTATGACAAAAACGATATAATACAGTTTCGGATTAGTCATAGTGAATTTCAAAATCTTAAGATAATAGTCCCTAAATTTTTATTTTTGCATTTACTACATTGCCGAAACTAAATTAGAATAACAAGGAAATTATTTAAAGCCAATTGTCTAGTTTTTTTCGTCTGTGGAGACTTCCTTCTTTTCGTACTATATTATCAACCTTTATTTTACGTTGAAGACCCTGAATCTATTATAAATTATACGAATTATACGAATATCACCTACTGACTGTCTCAGACTCATCACAAAATCACAGAAACTGTAAAGCCAACTAGTTTGTAATTAAGCAGAGCATGTTCCTTGCAGAGCCGCATGGTGTAGATATCGGCTAAAGAAAGGATTTTTTAAAATGAACTCAGGAATCTTGGGGACACGCGTTCTTACGCGGACGATGTCGCGGGAGTTTCTGCTTGTCAGCGTAAATATATGTTTGCAAACAATGTAATATGAGTGGTTACAAGCTACAATACAATTTCGTTTCGCCAGTCGCAGTCACACCGTCCGCAATGAAAGCTTCTATAGCGAAAATAAACACGGCTGGACGTGACAGCGGGACGGGCGGCAGAAAAACAAAAATAAAACCCGGTAACCTAGAACAAAATTGAAGTCTTTGTTACGCAATAAAATTATATGGGTCTCGCTTTTATTGCTTATCTACGTAGACGATTTATATCGGACTTTAATCCTCTTGGTGTCTTGGCAATGAGCGTCACAATATTTCGGGCCAACTTCTTCAACACAAATTACAACAAGCGTAGTTATTTGTATTTTGCATGCTTGTATTGTGCTCTTAAACATAAGTAAGCGATAAATCTATACATTTTAGTGACTTTTCCATTATTATTATCAGCCAATTAATCATTTTACATACTTCGAGACGAGTCATCTATTGTTTTGTAACTTGCTATTTTTTAGTTTTGTTAATTAATTTAATGGTTTCCAAATAAAACCTTTTCAATAAAACTGTTGGTTGGTGCCTAGGTGTTTCATTATTTACCAATACGTTATCGGAACTGAATTGAATGAATTGCTATATAAGCGCGTGCTAGGGCTATCGTAGCTGATATATTCCGATAAAATAAATATACAAACATAATGGTTTACGTTTTGTGTCACTTATTAAAAGTACAATAACATCGACTGATTAAAATATGGATTAAGTAAGACGTGACTTCACATAACTGATTATTTTAGGGGTATAAAAACGGGAAAAATCTTCCGACTTCCTTTGCGTCTCATGGATTGAGATTTGAGGCTCATGGTATCCTCTCTATGATAGTGCATATAGGTCCTTTCTCTGTATAACATCTATTTTCACGTTAGGTTAGGTACGCAGGCTTCGTTGTCCGTGATTACGTATCAGGAAAGACCCGGTAAATTGGGCCAATGATTTGGTTGGCATAGTGAATTAGCAACGTCAACTCCGGTTGAGGACGGCACATTCATCCGGTGACTATTTTAAAAGACTGGTACAGTACAGACAACACAAAAGTTATGCAGCTGTGCACTTAATTTCAAAATAAATATTATTAAAGAACTCAACTAACTAACGAAATTTTACTACTAAGATCTCAACTTGTTTTAAGTAATAAAATTTCGTTTTATTACTAAAAACAAATAAAGTTTTTGATGTCAACTCCGGTTGAGGACGGCACATTCGTCCGGTGACTATTTTAAAAGACTGGTACAGTACAGACAGCACAAAAGTTATGCAGCTGTGCACTTAATTGCAAATTAAAATATTATTAAACAACTCGACTAACTAACGAAATTTTATTACTAAGAACTCAACATGATTTAAGTAATTAAATTTAGATTTATTATTAAAAACAAATCGAAAACAAATAAAGCTTTTTTAAGTGCCAGTATCATAATATCAAGATTGCTAGCTACTAACAAAAAAGTTGAAGAAAGTTTATTGACGTCAAATCACATATTATTATTTAATTGATAAGTGTAAGTAACCTTGAATTGCACTTAAACAAAACTTTCTATCCGCCTGTTTCATTTATGACAATGATTAAAACAGATATATTATTTACAAAATATATAATTATTTTTAAACATATACAAAAGTTTTCCTCGCTATTAACAAAAGTTATATACATCAAAAAGTATAGGTGCCTTTATAACCCTCACTAAAGAACATCGGGTTATTAGTGTATTATCTATTGCCCAAGGTCGCCAAGGTTTCGGTAAATTATGATATCAAAACAATTTAAGCAGGCACTAGTAAAATTCGGTCGATTTCTCGTCTTATCACAACACAAGATTTTTTTTATTCGACTTATTTATCTATTAAATTAGTATCCGCCTACTGATCAATGTCTTTAAGCGTCGACCACACCATATTGACTCTTGTAACACCATGGGTGTTAAATTATATAATTACAGATATACCTCCAATCTAAAACATAGCAATGCAGAAAAAATGCTTGGCGGCAGAAATAAGTAGCCAGAAGGTTTGTATGAACAACTGATAGTTGCCCGTCTATTCATTATTTTTTTGAAAATAAAAGAAAAATAGATATGATGGATAATAGTATGATGATATGATTGAAACTAGTGCAGAAATCAAAAGATATGTAGGTATGGAAAATTTGGAAATAAAGGTACTTAAATCATTTTCATTAATTATGCAACAGATTAAATTTTTATAACAGTAACGTTGGCTGTCAACAAATTAGGAGAAAATATAATATGATAAGTTAAGCTTCCAATTTATTTATATTTAATAACTATACATCATATTATAAATAATTATATGTTTTCAACTCACCTTCTTCCGGGGTGAGATCTGCAAACTTTACACCACCACTGTAAAAGAAACAATCAAATTGCATTGGGTTTTTTATAGGTTAACTTATAAAAATCATTTTGATATTGAAAACATTTTTTACAAATCAAATTGTTTTGAAATGTACATTTTGGGATAAAGATATATATGTCTTTGATAAATATTTCAAAGTTATTCTTTGATTGCATTTAAAATTATTATACTGATGGAACTATTTGAAATCTAAACTTTTTATCAGTTTTATGAGAGATAATAATTAGCTATTAGTGATGCTAATAGTTTTTTGTCGCTTTAAATTCTAAATAGTGGGCTTTCCAATAATTTAAGAACCAAATTCACTGTAATGAGTATGTATTTAAAAAAACTGAATTATTTCAACATGCACTGTCTCACTTGGAGAAGGTAACACTTCGTACCTTAGGAGGACGGTAGCCGTTTCCGGCACCCGGAACACCTGGAAATAAACACATTGTGGAACAATGTCTTTTTGGATCTCCAGATGGAGAAACCACAGGGAAGCCTAACCAGTATTGTCCATACATAACAGATATATTTAAATAAAGCAATATATTTTTATTAAATAAATATTAACTAAATGTTATCACTTTTAATTAAGCTGCTTTGTAACTTTAGATGGTCAATAAAATAAAGAAAAACGAATGGTCATGTTCTTGCAGTAGGTATTACAATAACAAAAATGCAAGACATTTTTAATTCTGTGGCAAAAGGTTTGATTAGGTATCATAACTATAAACTAGAATGTTAGACAATAATATACCTAAGTAGATAGGATTGGTAGGTTTTAATTTTATATTTACAAGATAAAAATTGTGAATGATCTTACCTTCCATCCCAAGTTTTCGAAGAAAGTGCTGAGACGGGATTGTCCAGTCGTTTTTCCGCCACAGGGTCCTATTCAAAGAAAAAGTATAAATACAGTTAGAAATGCATTGAAAAACACGTTTTAGAACCACGTGCGGTCGAGCAATGTTAAATTTAAAGGATTTTAACTAGCCGTAAATAGATCGTGGGATTTATTGCTCGTTTTCGTAAGTTTTAATAACTTTGTTTATAACTTAATTTTTTGCTAACAGAAAGTACTCTTTTACGGTCTCGTCCCAATACTAAAATAGAAAATAATTGAGCACTGAAATCTAAGAAACGACTTGACACTTACCTCCTGTAAGAACCAGCTTGTAAACCATTTTCTGTGTTTGGTTTGCCATTTTCGTGAAACGCATAAATAAATAATTTAATTTAAATTACACTACCAAGGTTACGAAGCAGAAAAATATCATAAAAATGTTGAATTAACAAAAGTGTGAAATAGAGCCATCACGGAACCACGCGCATCGCCTATCAGGCGTGCGATCAAATGAATGAAAGAAAAGCAAGCAAGCAGTGCCCAGCATTGGTGGCTGACAGATGACAGTCTGACAGAACAAGAATAGTGGTGAACTTATCGTCTGGGCCAATAACACATAGCACCTTTCCGCTGTACAACTTTCAGCCAATTGATGGTATTTGTTTTGATGATCAATCTAGAAACGACCAACCAGATTGTTTTTAATGTTACCAGCCGTAAAAAAAATATTATATAATATTTACATAAAGCTGCACGTATGTTACTACGTAGAACATTATGGTTTGATGCTCTAAGATGTTACTACCTCAAGAATAAAATTGTTTCTTGCGAAGTTGCGACAGACTGCGTTTTTATAATTATATGGATTTTCTACTCGCGGTTAATTTACATATTATTTAATTCAAATGATTTCAACCCTTGGCAGCGTCATCTAGACTAGGATTGTGAAAATATTAAGTGTGGTATTCATAAATCTACAGCTTCATGTTGGTATTGGCATGGGTATTGGTCGACGTGCTATTTAGTATTTTCGGTTTATCTTAAGTCTAGGTAGACCTTTCTAATACCAGACGTTTCGACAGAATGGTACCCAGATAAGTCCTGCTTTAAGAGCTCATAGTAAGCCTCCAGTAGGCCAGTAGGCCGCCTTGCACTCCTTTCATCCTCTCATCCTCTTACACGAGATACCATGATGACATGATGATGACCCAGCCTAGCTAGTTATAGAATTGTTGTAATAAACTGATTTATATTTCAGAACAATCATCATCATCTTCATGAGCCTATATTAGTCCGCTACTGGACATAGGCCTCTCCAAGTACGATGTTATAATTAATTCATCATAGCATTTGTGTTATCACCAGCAGATACCAAATAGGTCTTCACCCAACGCTGTGTGTTTTAGAAACACACATAATATAACTGTTTTGCATTCCAACAAAACAGGTATCTAAAATGTGTCGAAACTTCATATGCAAAAAATATTGTATGGAATCAAGTACACACGGCGGCAGATCAACCTACCCAAACATGTCAAATTTCTTTAATGAATATTGATCCTTATACATAACCTAAAATAAAGTTCAAAATCGATTGTAGAAATTTGACAGTTTTGGGTAGGTTGATCTGCCGCCGTGTGTACGTACTTGGTGCCAACATTAGATTACCAATGAACAAAGTTGATAAAACGTTCTGTCTTATTGTACCAGCCACAACACGCTAATTTAATCGCATTATACAGTCTGGTCATGTTGGCCAGCATGTGACGCGCCATAGACTATGTTTACGCGCCACTGTAGTTCTGTTAAAATATTTGTGTGTTTTGCTCAGCTCGGAAGTTTAAAAACTGCAAAAACGTGGTAAAATTTCATCATGGGTGGCAAATCTTTGCGAAAGTGTGATTTGTGGTGTTCAAAGAGTGAGAAAGTTGATTAAGGATATATATTTGGCTAGATTTCCGCTTGACCCAAACATGTAAGTTTTGTAGTGTATTCCAAGTTTTAAGTCAATTTGAGTAAAAACAGTGTTATTAATAGTGGTAATATCGGTAAATATATGTGTCTAAGTCACATTTAGAAGAAAATTTGGGCTATTTTTCAATTGCAATAACCTTTATATTGTCCTAGTGCTGTGCTCAAGTTATCGATATTTTTTATTTATTTTAGTCGATTATGTCTCTGGACTCACATATATCCATAATCCTTTTCATATATCTCCTTTTATTCTCGCCACTTCGGACCCAGCTTTTTTAATCCAAAGTCATAAAAAAAGCTGGGTCTGGGCTGGGGCTGATCTGATCAGTGAATGTTTTCATCATAAAGGCCGATTTTCCACTTTTGCACTATAAATATCTTTCTTTAATCTTCTTTCATCCATCCGCTCCACATCGCCAAACCATCTCAGCATACCCCTTTTAATTTCGAATAGTCACTACATCATCTTTTAAAACACATCTTTCTTTCAGGATCTGATTTCTAATAAAAAAATAGCACTGTGAATACAGAAAATCTCACTTTTTTACAGGTATCGATATCACTATTCTTTTGACATTTCCTGTTTGTGTTCGTTGTATGATTTTATTTATTAGGTTGTTAGGAACTACGTTCATAAGTTGTGAAAAAAGGTAGTTAGAAAGTGCCGACTCTTATAACGTAGTGATTACTTGCTCAGTGGTGTGGAATAAAACCTATGACTTTGACAGTTTCGTGTCAAGCATCCTTCCATGTTGGAAGAGGATGCATGCTGGTGAGTGAGAGAGGCAGGTACAAAACCATGGACAATGTGGTAAGTTTTAACCATAGATAACCAATTTAAAGGCGAATTTACATCAGCTTTCTTCACCCAACGCTGTGTGTTTCATTCAACACATAATACCTGTTTTGTTGGAATGCAAAACAGTTATATTATAGAATGTTTGTATTACTTTAGCTTGTAAGTTTCATATTGTTTGTCATAGCGCTAGTTGCGATATCATGTTTTAGTACTTTAGTAAGTTAAGTTTTGTAAATAAATATTCGTTTTCCCTACACTAACCACGTGTATCATTTTACTGAACCTAACTAGACCCTCAGTAATATATATATATATCAATATTATACATAGTCTGGTTTTGGAGGGTTTGTAAGGGATGCAGATAAGAGGGCGCGCGGTATGCGCGAAAACTACACTAGCGTAAGTCATGACGGGGCGAATGCAAGCTTTGTAAATTGTCGTCTTATGTCTAAGAGACATTTTACTCCGCCTGCCGGTTAAAACAGATTATTCAAAACAAGACAAATTTATTCCATTGAAAGCAAATTTATTAAATTCAACAAAATTATTCACTCATATAATACTGAAAATAATATACAATGTTTTTGTTTTGTGTATATAATTTTAACGCAAATTTCAAAAACACAATGTTGAAAACCGTTACCGTATTTGTAAAAATATTATGATCAGATGTTAATGACGGTAGTTGTTGACATTGAATTGGCGCCTTTGGCTTTCAAAGTAAAAAAGTAAATAGTGTTGAATAATTTCGGCGGGCTGGTTAGAACCACGATAGCTCAATTGGAAGAGCACCTGACCCGCCCCCCAACCGCCTAACTCTATCGACATCGCTCTCGCTATCGCGCTCTATAGTTTATGGCGTCATTTTGTAATTTCTAAAGCGATATGAAAGCATTAAGAAAGCAATATCGAAAGCTATAGCCTATAGCTTTCGATATTGCTTTTATATAGCTTTCGAAATGGCAAGATTACGCCATAAACTATAGAGCGCGATAGCGAGAGCGATATCAATAGAGTTAGGCGGTAGGCCCCCTGGTATGTCAGAAGGGTGCAGGTTCAAATCCTGCTCGTGGAAATTTTTTCTACATTGTGTTTTTGTAAGCTGGTGGATAGCTAAAACTGTGAGGCTTTCTGTTCGTTCGTAGTTTTTCTTTTATTAGTTTTATATTGTAATTTGCTTTAACCTGTAAATAAGAAATGATGTGTCAACATAGTAGGATACAGTCTAGCACTGAACTAAATGTTACAATTTTTACTTCATATTTCAATGATTGTTATCTGTTTTGTTGTCAAAATAAATAAATAAATAAAGGCCGGTCATCAGATAGGTAACTAAAAGTTTATCATCTTGTGCTTGATTGAAGCTTGCCTAGAAGTAGGCAAGCTATTTATAAAATGTTTTTGTTTTGTTTATATAATTTTAACGCAAATTTTTGTTGCAAATCAAATTACAATGTTGAAAAAACACAATGTGGAAAAAAATTCTAAAATTTTTTCAACATTGTGTTTTTGTAATGCCTTTTGTGGTGCCTTTGGCTTTCAAAGTAAAAATTAAATAGTGTTGAATAATTTCGGCGGACTGGTTAGATCCACGATAGCTCAATTGGAAGAGCACCTGACCCGGTATGTCAAAAGGGTGCAGGTTCAAATCCTGCTAGTGGAAATTTTTTCAACATTGTTTTTGTCAACGTTTGTAACGTTGCTATAATGCAAGTAGTTTTCGAGAACGATCACGTGTACGCCTTGATCGTGCGTCTTGCCTTACACACTAAAAAAGGTCTTTATTTCTTAAACTAAGGAGGCACTAATTATCTTGTTCGCAGTAACTACGCACTAATTCGGAGGTTATTCTTTGGTTTATTTCTAAGACCCATATGTGCCTTACAAATAAACAAAGAATGAGGTCCGAATGGATTATTTTGTTTGCAGTGACTACGCACTAATTCAGAGGTTATTCTGTTTTGTTTCTGTCATGTAAACGTCATTTCAAATTGGAGTAAAAGAGACAAAACACGGAATAACTACATATTCGGACCTTATTCTTTGTTTATTTGTAAGGCACCTAATGTATAAATTATTTAATCCCAGAATTCACACACAACGAGTTTAATCTTACAAAACATTGTCCATGTACTTTACTGTTAGATCTTAAAATAGTTATGCTTATTTCAGAAGCGCCATCTTCATGTTTTTTTGAATCAAATAACTGAGTGTTTTCTACTGATAAAACAAAGGCTGGTATTTGCTGCCAGTATTTTCCGAGACAACGGTTTAGTTTCTCTGCATAAGTTGGTAATCTATATGCTGAGGCAGGCTGCACTTTTTCTTCTAAAACAAAAGAAATAATTAACATAAGCATTTGCATTTATCACATCATTCACATTAGGAATCAGCATGAAAATATATGTTTTAGTTTTTTCAATTTGTTTTTTTTACATGTGGTTGTCCTTTATATCTTTTGTGTTTATTTTTAATGGAAAGTGTCCTGCTATGATAGAGCATTTTTCAATATTTTTGACACTGTAAGGGAGAAAAGAGCTGGACACTTGCCGAGTTTCTTGCCGGTTCTTCTCAGTACAAGATCTCCCTCCCAGAGTAGACTTACAAACCAATGGCATAGTGACATTCACAAGAGCTATACTTGTAGCCTAAACTGAATAAATGATTTTGAATTCTGAATTTTTTGAATTTAGAACTCTATTACTAATTACTTAGTAGATATAAAGAAACAGCAACAACATCCACGCACAAAAGTACAATAAAATTAAATCTTTTATTCAATGTCCTTCTTCTAACAGTTTAAGCAGCCATCAAAGTAAATAAGGTTATAAACATAGTGGAACCAAATGAGTTTGAATATAAAATTTAATTGTTTAGATGTGCCATCAAAATTGTTTACATCACAAACAATTGGGCACGAGCCTACCCTAGGATGGATAAAAAGAACTTGCACAATATATTGCCCAAAATGTGTATTTTTAAATTTATGTACAATTATCACTAATAAATTGACTTGTAAAGAAACCTTTACCACAAAAAAGATAATTCACCTTCCAATTCTGATACATCTTGGTCAACCCATCTTGTCTGAATATTGACACAGATAACACATAATTCCAGTTTGTTGCATACAAACCTACAGTAATTGACAAATGTATTTAAAAGTGCCAGTCCTGGAAAGAATAAATGCTTGAATTTTGTAGAACTTGATTGATAAATGCATGTCACTTTAAAAACATTTTTAAAATTATACCAATTTTGTTTTCATCACCAAGATGTTGAAACATTAGACATGGTAGTGAGTCTATAATAATTAAGGACAATCTGTCAAAAGCATGAGTGCCATTTTTTACTTTCTGCAGCAGTTCTACCAGTTCTTCCATGACCCAGACACGAACTACTTTTATCTTAAACATTATTTCTGCCATTTCCTAAAAAGAAATAGACAAAAGATATACACATATGACTGATCTTCTTACACAAATACAGCTTAACAATCTTAATGGGGTAGCTTTACATGGGGGCTTTGTATGATTTAGATTTGTTTTTATAGAAACATCTTACCTTATAAGAACTTCCATGGGAATCCAATACTTTTTGTACTTTTATAGCTGAAAAGTCTCCTTTTGTATCAATGTAAAGGACTGTATTTTCAGTATTTCTCACACAATTTATAGCCAGTTGATAACAGAGTTGAGTTTTCCCCGAGTTTGCAAGACCACACAGTTCTGTAATATATCCTCTATGTAGACCCCCTTCAAGAATTACATCTAAGCTGTAATTATATTTGATGATATAAGATTATTTCTTACACTCACTTAATATGTTTAGTATTTACCGGTGGAATCATTTTTATTTTTATCACACACAGCAAGATAAACAAATAGAGTCCAGTATAGCATGTTTGCATGAAATAAGTTTTGTTAATATGGCCATGCCTATGGTTAAGTAGTGTTCTCTACATTATAAACCTTTGAGCCTTGAAATAATAATACAACAATTTTTTCAATAATGGTGTAAGGATCAAAAGGATCACCTTGGTAATAAAGTGTGGTAAGTAATAATGTTGTACTTAAATTAATAATGGAACTTTTTTGTCACCTTTCTATTCCAGTGCTCAGTCTTTTATTAGTTGTGTTACATTTCTCAAATAATGTGACGCCATTGATTATAGGTGCTGCATATTTCTCAAAAATATAATTTCGTACCGCCAGTACTTGCGGTAAGCTTAATTTAGTAACGGTACATAGCTTCTCTACATCCTCCTTCACAAAATCTAGAATAGTTGTAATACGACTTTGGCTAAGAACTTTTAAGACATTTTCAGTCAGCAAGGAATGTTCCAACAACTTTAGCTTTAGCATTTCATTTAAATTATTTATGAATAGGTCTAAGAAAAAACTAACTACACATAAACTTATGTTCCTGTATTCAAAACTTTCTTGATTTTTTTTTATTAAGTTTAGTTCGTTCCTTGAGGAACCGGCTAAGGTCATAGACCATGCTGCCATGTCATTAGTTTCTTAATTTCATTGTAATACATAAATAAACAATATTGATGATGATGAATAATAATAGAAATGGGAAGTGAGAAATGATGTTACCCCCCAACCCCTCGAGTATCTCAGAAAAGATGTGCGGCTTTATTAAGTCCTCACGCAGACTTCTTGTGAAAGTTTGAAAAGTAACATTGCACTGTTTTGTTTCATTTGGCAACGCTCATGCACACTCACGAACACTTAATGGTTAATAATCCACCATTATTTCACATTAATATTCGACATAACACAAATTTTAGAAAATAAAACAAAACCGCAGACGTGACTCTTCACTTTCCCGCCAAGAATTCTCCAAAACTTTCTTAATTTGAAAAACAACAGACAAACTTTGATTTTTTTTTGTGTATTGTTTTACGGCTCCGGATGAAATCCATCAAGCCTATTCGTTCGTTCTATCTTCTTAGATAATACATAAATAAACAATTATTGATGATGATGATTGATGATGATGTTGACGGGTTGATAATAGAAATGAGAAGTGAGAAATGATATTACCCCCCAACCCCTCGAGTATCTCAGTAAAGATGTGGGGCTTTACTAATTCCTCTAGTGGACTTATTGAGAGAATTTGAAAACTGACGTTGCACTGTTTGGTTTCATTTGTCAACACTCACGAACACTTAACGGTTAATAATCCACCATTATCTCACATGAATATTCAACTTATCACAAATTTTAAAAATAAAACAAAACATTAATTATTTGCCCTAAAACTAGACACTGGCTAAATCGTAGCGAGAGCCATTTTACAAGAAATTGAACCGCAGACATGACTCTTCAATTTCCCGCCAAGAAGTCGACAAACTTTGAAGAATCTGACAGACAACTACAATCACACTACAATCACACGACAATCTACTTACTATTTTGCCGCTTGAAGACATAAATTAACCCTTAAATGTTACGGATAATAAAACCGATTAAACCGTCAACTTAACAGCTACGACATCTCCGTGGTGGTGCGCCCACTACGCCTTGCTGATGCTCCCTGCAAGACAGCCGTGGCCAGTGGGAGACCGGTGTTTCAGCGATGAAGGAATAATCCTATTTTCAAACAAATATCGGAGAACATTAAGACGGTTGGCGGGAAAATGGGTATATCGGGTCGCCTAATTTTTTGTACTTCTAATTGGCAATGACATACAAACGGTTAGCCTAAATTTTTTTCTCATAATTTCACTCTTTATAATCGTGTTTGGTCTAATTTCACTTCGCCTTACTTTTTATCGCCATATTGTTATTTACCATAACTTTGCAATTACTAAATATTAATTCACACAAAATTCAAAATCACAAAGTATAAAACGCCTAAAAGCGTTTTATTCCTAAAAGAACTCTGCAACACAAACAGATACAGGCAAACATTGACTTTGAGAAACTAACCTCATCTTTTAAAGCAGGTGACAGCGTATTTGTTCGCGCCCGAGACGGATCCCGATGGGTACCTGTTACAATTTCAAGGCGTACGCACAGATATTCTTAATACTGCAGACGGTATAGAGGAGATATATGCAGATCATGTGCGTTCCCACTTAGCAGACCCAATCAGTCCAGCTGTTTGTTACACTTACACCTCATTCATTAACTTTCTCCACACCTATCAGACTGCGATCACCATCACCCACACTTAGTAATCAGCCAGAGTCACCTCACCCAATGCCTCAACTAATTCAATTTGTGGTAAGTTGATGTGCAGGCGTGGTACCTCTATAGTTGTGACATTGTCATTGTTAATTATTTACTACGTCAATAAATACATTCTTGTATGATGATGATATTAATTTATTTCACTAATAATACATATTATTATACCAATTATAAAAAGAGATGTTCGCTTTCTGTCTGTAAGTGCGCTGTATAGACGCCAGCTCGAAATGTCATTCACAAGTCTTGTTTAGTTTAATATCTCCGTTCCTTTTTAACAATACTTATGAAATTTTGAATAGTGGGGGCACTAATAATGACACAACCTTAAAGCATTATATTATAATGCTCTAAGGGTTGTGTCTAGTGTCCTTAGAGCATTATAATATAATCTTATTACATCAACTTAAGTGGACATTAACTTATTTTTGTTATTTATCTGTCTATAATATTTGTGTATCCGAATTCCGAACACAAACACCATAGACAAGCTAAATGTTTCCGACGCCCGCCATTCTTGTTGTTTGCTGTCAGAAGCACTAATGTCGTGAAATTGTGAATATCTAATTTAGTTTCTTGAGGCGTAATTATCTAGAATAATTTTGTAGTAGTTAGGTTTATTTTACGCAATGTCTAATATATCTCTTGATAAAGATACGTTTTATAGGCGTATGAAAAAGTTGTATGCAGCGTGGAAGGTTGGCATTTGTTGAATTTTTTCCACCGTTTTTTTTTCATTTTGTTGTGTTGTTCTACACAATTTACAACTATTACAGGCAGCTGCAGCGGATCCCAAAAGCGATGATGCACTGGCTAAAGTCGATTGCCTGGTTTCGTGCGTCGGTGTCGATGAGGACACGTTATACAGCAAATCAACAGCACTACAGGTTCCCGTCTTTATTAATCCTTTTGACTACTGCCATGTGCTCTGAATAGTATAGCCGAGCCGACCACCTCACCACCAGAATAAAAAAATCTTACAAACTTATCCAAATCACTTTCTTTACAGGCTTGACAATAAACCATGGAGTGCTCAATGCACGCGAATTTAGTGCATTTTATGGCAAATTTCAGTCTTTGATTCTAGGGCAATTATTGCACCATCCTCTATTAGCTGATGATGGGGAAGTTCAAAGTTTGTTTTGTTTGCCACTAAAATGTCATCTTTAGGGCGAACTAGGAAACTACTGTAGGAGCACTTCCCGACAGACCGAAGTTTAAATTTTTGGCGAGTAAAGTAGCATTGGCCCCATGCAAGTAGTTAAGGGTAATGTTGTAACATTGTTACAGCTGTTGAACCCAACTCCTGCATTCGGCAAGGGTTGTGGGTGGCGTCCCAATCTCTCCAAGATCTATCATGTTCATGCGGGATGGCCTGAGCCCACCAGTGGGACATTTATAGGTTGATAATGATGATGAAAAATTTGTTTATTGTTTTAATGTTATGAAACAAATTGGCACAATATGTGATTGCAAAATATGATGTTATTACAAAAACTACACTTCAGTTATTTATAATAAAGTATTTATACACATAACTACACCTTATAGGAAGCTGTTTATAACTGTAATCAGCAAACATATCAGAACTAACACTTTTGTGATCCGTTTTGCAATTGATAATGTTGGTGTAGCATTGATAAATAATAAATAAACTGTAAAAAACAAAAAAAGCAGTATTTAGGAATAAAGGATTTTAGCTTTACTAAAGATTTAATTTGGCTTCTTTTAGACATGGCTATTTGGATACGAGCTACCAGACACAATAACAGTCCTCACAGAAAATAGTATGTCCTTTCTGGCAAGCAAAAAGAAAATTGAATTCCTTAGACAGATAGAAAATGGCAAGGATGAAACTGAGCTTCCTCCCGTAAAATTACTTATAAGAGACAGAGTAAGTTTTAACAGATATTTTTTATAGTTTTTGTGTTTTTTTCAATTAATGATAGTTATTTGACTTTATAATTATGTTTTTTTTTTCAGAATGATAAAGACAAAGAAAACTTTAGTAAACTCATCCAAGAAATGAAAAAATCAAAAGCTGGCAAAAACCTTGGTGTTTTTGCTAAAGACAATTATCCTGGAGAGTTCTGTGAAAGCTGGAAGGCTGCTATGAAAGCAGAAAAATTTGAGAATGTAGATATCAGCTCTTCTATTGCTTTCCTCATGGCACCTAAGGAGGACCCTGAAGTTATAACAGTTAAAAAGGCCTGTCTTGTCACAGTTGATGTATTTACAAAATATTTAAAAGATCAGATCATGGAAATTATTGATTCAGATAAGGCAAGGATTACTTTATTTACTTTCTTTATTGATTTAGGTTAAAACTAAGAAGAGAAGAGATTTTTTAATGATTTTAACTTTAAAGTGTTAAATGATTAATGAAAGGTTAAAGTTAAATTAAAGTTTCTTATTCTAATTCTTATTTAATGTTTATAAATAATAATAAAAATTATTAAATTTTGATGATGTTGTAGTTGACACTGAATTACACTCATTAACAAAGGTTTGGGCTTGCAAAATAGATAGTGTTGAGAAATTTACGTGTTGTATACACTCATAATAAGCCTGACGAGTTCTGTAATGTATGTATAAGTAATCTCTTTATATTATTTCTTACAGAAAGTGAAACATTCTAAATTAGCTGAGGGTGTGGAAGCCGCGATATCAGACAAGAAATATGTGACTGGTGTTGATACAAGCCAAGTAGACATGTGCTACCCTCCTATCATACAGTCCGGAGGAAACTACAGTCTCAAATTTAGTGCAGTCTCAGACAAAAATCATTTGCACTTTGGAGCGATTGTTTGTTCTTTAGGAGCTCGATACAAATCATACTGTTCGAACATAGTTCGTACGTTGCTGGTCAATCCTACAGATGAAATTCAGAGCAATTATAATTTTCTATTAAATGTGGAGGAAGAGGTAATGAAGCATCTAGTAGCTGGCGCGAAGCTGTCGTCAGTTTATGAAGCTGGTTTAGAACTAGCGAAAAAAGAAAAACCTAATTTGGTAGATAATCTTACAAAAAGTTTTGGGTTAGTATTCAATTGCTACTTAGATTGCTGTTGCAATCTAATAGATTTATTGATATAACTCTTACTGGACATTAATATTTAAAATTTTTAGACACTCATACTATTTTTGTTATACATAACTTTAACTATTTAGAAAAACACTTGTTGAATATAAGTATTTAATATGTTGGTTTTTTAGTTTTGCAATGGGCATAGAGTTTCGGGAGAGCTCTATAGTAATAGGTCCAAAAACGACTGTGACAGCTAAAAAAGGGATGGTCTTCAACATTAACATTGGCTTGTCAAATTTGACCAATAGTGCTGCAACTGAAAAGGAAGGCAAGGTAAACAAGATGCTATTTGAGGTGTTTTAAAATAAGGTTAATTGACACAAATTATATATAAGTTACCAGCGTAAGTCTTAATTATAAGACTAACTTTTGTACATGTCTAACTGTTCGACCACAATCACTGGTGTCTTGCAACACGGCTAGCTGACTTCTAGTTCGCATTCTTCCTATCACCATTAACTATGACGACCGTAGTATAACGCGCAAAGAATTAGAAATCCGTTTGATGCATCGCAAGTCGCTGGTGCTCGTGCTTAGACCTAAGTATTATAGTAGCCCTGTGATGGCGACTGTATCCTGTGTTCAAAAAACTAAACTCGTTTATATGACTCAAACTTTTATTTGTAAACTAAGTGGTACATAGATCGTGCTTACAATATTATAGTGTCCTTATGACTTGTACAGGTATAAAAAATATTATATTAAAACAATAAAACATGTTCAAAAAAATAGCACATTTATTAAAGCATTCAATTATAATAAAATAAATTGTATAATAGAGAAATAAATAATATTATATTATATTATATTATATTATATAATACCCAGATCTCCAAACCTGTAAATCACAAATCAACATTTCGCATAGTTAATTTTCCCTCTAAAGTGTAAAAACTTTTATTAATCAAATACTTTTTAGTTTTGTATTAAAAACTTGATATTTTTTTCCATTCGCAATTTTATTGGTAATTTGATATATATTTTTACAGCCATGTGATGTGGGCTATGATTTAGCATTTTTATATGTGAGGGTGGCAAATATAGTTAATTGCCACCCTCACATATAAAAATGAATCAGTATGGTACTGGATCAACCAAACAAAATTAAAAATAAAAAGTAAAGAACCTAATACGATGTTTGACCTCTTCAGACTTACGCTCTCTTCATTGGCGACACAGTGCTCGTGAATGAAGAGCAACCAGCTTCCCTCCTCACACAGTCCAAGAAGAAAATCAAAAACATTGGCATCTTCTTAAAAGATGATGATGAGGAGGAAGAGGAAGAGAAGGAGAATAAGACTGAAATACTTGGTAAGTGGCGCGGTGGCTTGACCATTTGGGACTAGGCTATTTGCTTCAGGAAATAAAGATTAACATACAAGCTCCAAGATAAACTTTCAATACTATGTGTGCTACTTTATGTGAAAAGTATAGTCAGTTGCCATTTTGTTTTTTTTTAACATGTATGCTACATTTTTAACGGCAACGGCAAAAAAAAGGGCAACTTCTTCGTGTGAGATTTGAACCGCTCTTCTAATAGACAGACTAAGTTTTTAATGTGTTTGTTTTATGCTATTAACCAGAGTTGATTCATCAATATTTAAATATTAAACATTTAAAAAATCATGTTTTATAATTTTCGGGTGCTTTTAATTTTTTTTTTAATCAGCATTTGAAAAGCTAATTTAAGAAAATAACCTTTCGGTGTTAGACATCTTATTTATCCTGCTAGGATTTACAACAAAAAGTAGTAAGCTTCTAAAGGCTAGGTCATTCAAGTTATAGAAAAATGCTAATAAATTTTTGTACATACATAATTTATAATTTCTATTTACTTACATGAAATGGAGGGCGGACAGAAAATGGAGGTGAGTTGCACTGTTTTCAACTGAAACATTTACTAATTGCATATTTACTGTGTCACTTCTCTAGTACTTAGTACTTAGTATTTGGTACTAAATTTTTTTAGGCCTCATTACTATAAAATAGAGTATATACGTAGTTAACTCTCTTAAAACTTACCTAATAATTGAAAACTAGTTTTATTTTTAAGAATGTGTATTTAAAGTCTTTCTAATCAACTTTAAAGTTGTGCTTTAATCTGAAGATTATGTCATACATGTATATTGTAAAATTAAATTCATAAATTCTTATTAAATGATAATAAACTTTATTAAAATACTATAAAATTGCAGGCAGAGGCAAAAGAACGGCCGTCATAGAATCAAAGCTACGTACCGAGCATTCGTCTGAGGAGAAACGCAAAGAACATCAAAGGGAGTTGGCTATAGCACTCAATGAGAAAGCGAAAGAGCGATTGGCCAAACAATCTAGTGGCAAGGACAGCGAGAAGGTCCGCAAAAGCACTGTGTCTTATAAGAGCGTCAGTCAGATGCCAAGGGAAAACGAAGTGAAGGAGCTAAAGCTGTATGTTGGTGAGTAGACAATAATCAATTTTACGTACATAGAAATTAGGTATTTTTTCGCATTGCTCATAATTTTCTTATGTTAGAAAGAAAGGGTCTGTAGCTGAACGGATAGATGCTCTGGTGGAATACGAGAAATCATAGTTTAATCCACACAGCTCTGTTATACTAGTGACGTAGTAGACGTGAACTCTGGTTTCCTTGATGAACAAGACTGTTATTAGTGTGTTAATAGCGCATTAAAAAAAATCTGTTTAAAAAAACATCATCATTAATACAATGTTAGATTAGCTTGTTTAAAGTTTTATTAAGTACTAGCGGCCCGCCCCGGATTCGCAAGGGTGGACATTTTTTTAAATGTTGTCTAGTTACTCAGCGCTAATGTAGCATTCTAATGGTGAAGGAGTTTTAATCGGTCCAGTAGTTTTTGAGTATATTCGTTACAAACATACAAAAGTACAAAGCTTTCCTCTTATTAGTATGACACACACCTGCAAATCAGACTACCTCAAACTGTCAAATATCCTCAATAGACTGAACTTTATGCACATGGCATATAGTTGAACACTTATTGGAGAAATTTGACAGTTTTGTTAGGTTATATAGGTATATTAGGTTGAAATGTGGCGTCTGTACCTATATGGTCATAAATATACTACCAAACTTTGCCTTAATTCATGTGTCAAAACCCCCAGATCGTAAATACGAGACGGTAATCTTGCCAATCTTCGGTGTGCCTGTACCATTCCACATCTCGACCATAAAGAACATCTCACAGTCTGTGGAGGGCGACTACACCTACCTCAGGATAAACTTCTTCCACCCCGGAGCCACTATGGGCAGGAACGAGGGAGGGAACTACTCACAACCGGACGCCACCTTCGTTAAAGAGGTGTAAGTAAACATTTTTAAATTATTACATTCACAGACTTTGACTCTGACTCAAAGTCATCTTTACATCACCATCGTAGAATCTTGCCGCCTTTTTAGTCCACGAGTCTCAGACCCAGAGGTCCCGAGTTCGATTCCCCCGCCCGTACGTGTTTGTACCCGGTTAGGTTCGTAATAGGGCTTATTTTAAGTCGTCTTTGTTAGTTATCACCAGTGATCGAATAATCGAAGGCTTATTTACCTAAAGTTAATTTTTGGCTAGGAAATTATGGAAGCGGCTTCTTAAAACATGTTTTTAAAATATAAATCCCAGGATTCCATAAAATTCGGGAATGCAAAACTATTCTGTAATTGTTGTGTATCTTTCTGTCTTATTTATTATTCGTTTGAGATATGTTTTGAAACTTGAAGAAGTAGTTGAAGAAATAAAAAATTATAAGGAAGTTATAATTTCTAGAGATTTTTTCGTTAAAAAAGTGCATTCCATATTAGCCAACACCTGAACATAAGTAAATATAGCTACACCCGATTTGATTTTATAATCAAAACACTAAACGAACATGCAAAAAATCGTCCCCACCCACCAACAGACCTCAGCCATATCTCGATTACGTATACATACTCAATACATCTTGCTAGCCTGATGATTTTTTACTATAACGACATCCGCCGTAGGTATGTGGTTTTTTTGTAAATCGCTAATACTGCACTGTGTACTGTTATAATTATGTTATTGTTGACATTATTTCATACAATAAAAAAATATGGATGTTGTATTTTAATGTATATTAAAGATTACATGTTCTCTATTATGTTGTGTTGTTTTATTGTGTTACAATATATTAAGTTATAAAAATAATCAATGTTATAGTAAGCGGAAAAACAACAATTTTTTAAATGGGCCTATAGGGACTAGGGACAGTTTACTTGTTAAAAATATTGCTTGTGTGTGTAATATTAAATATGTTATGGTTCTTATTTTGTACTTTTTGAAGCATTATTTTCAAGTTGTTATATTATAGAAAAATTAAAATAAACAGATTAGTAAAATCAGTTTTTTATAAAAAAAAAGTTTTATATGTATTTTATGAGACGACTCAATAATATTGAAATGCATACCATGTCTGTTGTTGGGTGGGGACAGCGCCCATACAATTTTTTGCATAGTCCTTTGTCGATTCCGAAATCCCGGGATTTTTTTAGATAAAAAAGTGCTTTCCATAATCAATGTTAGTATTATTGTTGTGTTCTGAAAGTTCTTCTTATCGTGTCGACTTCATCATATTCGTCTTGACCAGAAAGCTTTCTGGTAAGCCCTGATTAAATCGTCCATAGTGCAAGACGTAGGGCATAAGGGACAGGTGAGCAGGTGTTACATCGACAGTTAGAGATAAGATACTCCTACTTGAAGTGCGCTTCGGCCATATCTTTACTGAAGATCACGTATACCTACCCTATACGTGAGAACAAAATACTATGTCCCTTACAAATAAGCAAAGAATAAGGTCCGAATAGTTATTCCGTGTTTTGTTCCTGTCATGTGAACGTCATTTCAAATTAGAGTAAAAGAGACAAAACACGGAATAACTATTCGAAGCTTATTCTTTGGTTATTTGTAAGGCACTATGAGTTTCTCCAACTGTACGGTACAGATATCTTGTGAACAAAACTAAAGTGATAGTATATTGATTAACCTTTGCAATATTTCAGCACATATCGAAGTACAAACACAAAGGAGCCGGGCGAAATATCGCCGCCCTCTTCTAATTTGAACACTGGCTTCCGACTCATTAAAGAGGTTCAAAAGAAGTTCAAAACGCGAGAGGCGGAAGAGAGGGAGAAAGAAGATTTGGTCAAACAAGACACTTTAGTTCTCTCACAGAGCAAAGGCAATCCCAAACTTAAAGACCTGTACATAAGACCCAATATTGTAACGAAACGAATGAGCGGCTCCTTGGAGGCTCACAGCAACGGCTTCCGGTTTACATCGGTGCGAGGCGACAAAGTAGACATTCTGTACAATAACATAAAGAATGCGTTCTTCCAACCGTGTGACGGAGAAATGATTATATTGTTGCACTTCCATCTAAAACATGCTATAATGTTTGGTGAGTAGAATTTTTTTTTAAATTCAAAGTCTAAACGCCGTGGTGGGCCGCCTGAAGGTGAGCGGTCACCGCTGCCCATGGACATCAGCAACATCAGAGGTGTTGCTTTTGTGTTGCCAACCTGAGAAAAACCTTTTTTGTCGTAGCTTAATGGGAACAACCTCGGATGGTAGCTCATTCTATAGATTGATTGATTTGACCGATTTCGTAGATATTTGTACGACTCCTGTTTATTTTATTTTAATGTGTCTATTTTTTTGTGTGCACAATATAGTATTCTATTGTAAAACAGGTAAAAAGAAACACGTGGACGTCCAATTCTACACGGAGGTGGGGGAGATCACCACCGACCTGGGCAAGCACCAGCACATGCACGACCGCGACGACCTGGCCGCGGAGCAGAGCGAGCGCGAGCTGCGGCACAAGCTCAAGGTCGCCTTCAAGAGCTTCTGCGAGCGCGTCGAGAACATGACCAAGCAGGAGGTCGAGTTCGACACGCCCTTCAGGTAGCTCGAAAATAAATTACGTACATTTCATTATTAAATACGCTTACGTATCATTTGGCGCTGTACCAATCAACATGCAAAACTAGTCTCTGTAGACTCGCCATATAAACCATATGGTCTATATGGTCCCCATTGGATCACATCACCTGCTTATTTATGTCCCCACTGGAAACCACAAAAGCGTTTGTGGCACTTGCACAAAGTAGTACCATTAACAAGGTCTTAAAAGATTACATCAAAAACAGGGACGGCATCGAATGGAAAGAGCAGCCGGGTATGAAACACTCCAAATCCTTCCTAGGCGAAAACGACGTAAACGACAGGGCACTATGCCACAAAGCAAATGCTTCACAGAATGCACCTCTCAACAAATAGTTTGTGTAGGGCGTGTGGAGAGGAAACGGAGTCAATGCAGCACCTACTGTGTGACTGCGACTCTATGGCTAGGAAAAGAATGGGACTCCTGGGGTCGGCCTATCCGAAACCGGAGGACTTCAGGCTCTTCGCTCTTAAGGACGTTGCCAAACTTATGGCCCCGTGCGGATTGGTGGTTGTTAACGGCTGCTTATACAGCCTGGACCAATGGCTTTACGTTTATAATACATTTTTTGTCACCCATCGGATGACCGGCCTTTGCGTATGTTCCTTAACTTCAGCAGTCGCTGTAAAACTCGTTTACGTTTGCGCCATTAAGCTTCTCATTATTTGTGTTAACACCACTTTTAAATTTCGAGCTGGATAAAAGATCTGTCCCCCAGAGACCTTCGGCTTGCCCGGAGCCCCGTTCCGCAGTACAGTGCTCCTTCAACCGTCATCTGTCTAGCTTGTTTTAAATTAGTTATACCACTTTTGCAATTTCGAGCTGAATATTAGGTCTGTAAACTATAAACAAGTTATTTATTTACCTATATCTCTGTCCCCCAGAGAACTTGGCTTCCCCGGAGCCCCGTTCCGCAGCACAGTGCTCCTCCAACCGACATCGGGCGCGCTCGTGAACCTCACCGAGTGGCCGCCCTTCGTCATAGCCCTCGAAGATGTGGAGCTCGTGCACTTCGAGCGAGTGCAGTTCCACCTGAAGAACTTCGACATGGTATTCGTGTTTAAGGATTACGCGAAAAAGGTGGCTATGGTGAATGCGGTGCCTATGAACATGTTGGATCATGTCAAGGAGTGGCTCAAGTAAGTGTGATTAGATAAGATAATGTAAATACACTTTATTGTAAACCAAAAGACATTTTGACATAAAATTGCATAAAAAGTAAACGTACAAAGGGTGGGCTTAGCACTAAGAGTGATCTCCTCGAGACAACCTTTGGATGGACAAGAATGATTTAAGGGACCCTGCAAAGGGTCCGAAACGTCAGGATAAAATATTGTGTATAAACAACACGAGTAGGTCCTTAAAAGTAGTAACATTTCAACGTGTAGTGTTTGCGTAAAGTTTACAAAACATACTCATGATTTTGGTTGTATATAATTTTACGCAAATTTTGTTGCAAACAAATTACAATTGGAAAAAAGACAAAGTGTTGAAAAAGTAGAACTAGAGTAACGATACCATAATTGGTAGTGCACCTGGCCCGGCATGTCATTATTATTGTTGTCTATCTACTCTGTGGTAGATTAAAATAAATTTATCTCATTAATTCTCGTGGACTTTTATTATTATAGTTATTTTTTAATCATTATTTATTGACCAGCTCGTGCGACATCCGCTACTCCGAGGGCATCCAGTCGCTGAACTGGACGAAGGTGATGAAGACCATCACCGACGACATCGAGGGCTTCTTCGACAACGGCGGATGGTCCTTCCTCGACCCAGAGTCGGAGGAGGAGAACGCGGCACAGGTTTGTCGATAATTGGTACTTTGATCATCATTTGCCAGCTATATTTGATGTATTATCTTTTATGTTTATGTTATGATTTATGTTAAAAGAGGCAAACAAGCAGGCGGGTCACCTGATGGAAAGTAATCACCGCCGCCCATGGATACCCATCCGCAAAACCATAGTAATCGCAGATGCGTTGCCGGCCTTGAGGAAGGAGTTGGATTTTGAGGAGGGAGTAGGATTTTGAGGAGGGAGTAGGAATTGGGAGGGGGGAGGGGTGAGAGATGGGCTTCCGGTACTTTCACTCACCAGACAAAACACAACAGCGACGAGTGCCATTGTTTCGCGCCGATATTCTGTGAGAGGTATTACGCCGGGCGAGCCAGCCATTTCGTGCTGCAACGCAGCTTGGCTCTATCACTCAGAGAACTACTCTAGCTTCCTGAGACTAGTTTATTATTTCTAGTAAAATTTTATCTTGTTATTATGAATTGAATATCTTCAGGATGAAGAGTCTGAGGAGGAAGACGACGCGTACGAGCCCACAGACGCTGAGTCTGAGGAGGAGTCGGAAGACGACTCTGAGTACGACTCTGAGGCTTCTGATGAGTCCGACGTCTCTGGGGACAGCGAGGGTAAGTCGATGTTGTTATCTGAAACATACAAATATCCATAATACATTGTGATTTGAAGGATCACCATTAAAATATAGAAGAAAATATCAAAAATCTTTTTTAACTTTTAAAACATATTAAACTATTTTTATTTTATTATCTGTTAATTTCAAAGCAAGTTTATCTTGGTTTTTTTACTTTTATTTATAAATTACTTATAGGATAGTTACATCCCCTGATAACGCCTCGGTGGCCCAGTGGCAGAGCGCTCGGCCCGATTCCCGAAGGTCCCGGTTTCAAATCGCAGGTCCAGCAAATGTATTTTGGATTTTTCGATGCATAGCCCGAGTTTGTGATCACCAACCCGCGTTTGGCAAGCGTGGTGATTAAGCCATTACCCATTAATTGTAGCGATGACTTGATTTCAATGATGGAGGCCTTTGCCCAGCAATGGGATAGTTATAGGCTGTTTACTTTACATCTCCTGATACAAGATCGATACGAGATCTTGTATCATAACGATCTGATTATTTATAAAACATCTCTAAACATAACATAACATTTTGTTTGGTTAATATATTATCAAATTTTTTCGTTTATTGCTCCATTTAGAAGCGGAAGACGAAGAGTCCGGCAAAGACTGGTCCGACCTCGAACGAGAAGCAGCCGAAGAGGATAAAAAGGAACGCAACTTCGATCCGCGCCAGGAGTTCGACCACAAGCGAAAGGCCGGCCGCGACCGCCCGCGCTTCGACGACGACTCCAGACCAAAGAAGGGGAAACACGACAAGAGAGACAAGAGCTCAAACCATAAAAGCTCGAGTTCAGGACATAAGAGCTCACACAAAAGCCCCCATAAGAGCCCGCATAAGAGCCCCTCGAAACACAGCAATAGCAGGTTTGTTAAATTACTGTTTGTTTTTGTTGTTAAAAACATGTTTTTTAATGTCTTACAAGTTATCTAGAGTATATTTAAATTGCTATTATTTATTGATCGCAAAAACTTCAACGTTCAATATGTCTTATAACTTCTTTAATATATTTATAAAGTGATTGATTAGTTACGCAGTGTTCATTCCTTACAGTTTAACATAGAAAAAGATATAAGTAATATTATTTGTTTAATTATTTTTATCATAATAATATCCTATTGTATGATTTGATGATATGACTTAAAATCACAGTTTATATGTGATCATTATCATAAACTTATTGGTATCTTATTAATTTGTGTCCCTATAACAGGCTGTAGGATTTATACTCCCACTTTTTTTTAACTTTATTCGACTGGAATAAGATTGAATTATCAATAAAATATTCAAACATGCTCTGCCTCAAGAGTTAATTTATAAAACTGATTGTATTGTTCCAGTCCGTCTAAGAACCGCGACAAACACAAGTCGATGGCCGACCGTCACGGCAAGTCCAACGGCGACCACAAGAAGCATTCCGCTGACCACCGCTCGCAGAAGCGGTCGCGGGACCACTCGCGCGACCGCGACCGCCCGCACAAGAAGCAGAAGTCAGTACACGCACACCATTTAAACCGAACGCACTTTCGTAGGAATTTGACGTGTGGCTCATCTTGGCGTGGCCACAATCACCAACTGGAAATCTGACTTCATAGATAATAATTTGTCGGAATTTGTCGTGAAATTTCAGAATTTGCCGGTCCACCGTTCAAAAGTTATAAGGGGTTCAAGGTGGCCCCGCCAGAATGAGCGCTCATCCTGGCATGGCCACCTTGTATCTCTGAAACTACGGGTCGTAGCGAAGATCTGATTACACTCAATTTGTGGATAATTTGTCAGAATTATTCGACAAACGCCAGAATTTGTCGTTGCAAAGTTCGTTGAAAAGTTATGTCAACTTCTTTTTTTCCCATACAACAACAACACGTACAATCGCGTACATAAGCATTTAATGATAACGTGAATTAATGAACGAATTCAATGGTGAATGAAGATCGAAACTTTGAGAAATGTGTGTACGTATGTATGACTCTTTATCGGATGCACATAATCAATGCATGACATTAATTTATTGGAAAAAGCCTTAAGAAGCGGTACCTACCTGATGGCCTTGATTGTCCTGCCGTAAAATTATTGGTGTAATCAGATCTTCGGTTTCAGAGAAAAGGTGGCCTGCAAATTATCTATAAAGTCAGATTTCCAGTTGGTGATGGTGGCCACGCCAAGATGAGCCACACGAATTTGACTTACGAATACGTACGAATACGCGTGATAAATCCAAATTCATATAAACCGTCCATACAAAACCGTATGTTTACACGCACAATTAGCTCGCGTCAAGTGCGCAAAGTAAAGTAGAAAGTAAAGTGTCTGGTCTGGTGTGTTAGCACGAACTTCAATCTACATTGTAATGTAATTCAACAAGTCATAAATTCTATGATAAAGTCTTTCAAATGTTATTTACGGACGTAAAAATACGTAAATATTCCATAAAACATCTTCTTTCATAATTGTTCGTGCTACACTAACAGTTTGTTATTACTAATTTATTAGTTCCTAACTTATTCGTACTTCTGTTGTTTCAGGAAATAAGCTACTGGTAATTCGGAAGCGTTTGGATATAAACGGGTTATATTGGCCACACCGGTCCGAGAATCAATCACATAAGTTTGTTTACCCAGTGTCCGTCTGCATAATGTTCGAAATCTCGTTGCCTGAATGTGTATGTATGTAGATTATTTTTTAATTCCAGCGATAATTGTAATTTAAATTATAGCAACACAAAATAAATGTAAGAATTTATTATTTTGGAAATTTCATTTATTCCTTTGTCATTATAAATTAGAGGAACTATTCGTTCAAAAAGAACGCTAAGTAAATAACAACTGATTGAAATTATTTATAGCCACAGACCAAAGAAAAATTAAATCTTTACTAAATCGTAAATTAAATTTTTGGTAATATTGTCAAGGAATGCAAACTTATTTCGTGTCATGTTATTTTAGAAAGCTAATAAACTCAAGAAAATATTTTGGAGCATTACATCTCTGCTCTGTGATTATAACTAAATCTCAAAGTTATCTGATTGACTTTAATCAAAAGTTAATTGAATCACATAATTATATTGTACATTATTTACAACAAAAATACTATAATCATCTACATCCTGGTAGACTTCGTAGCGTTCAACGTGCTATGTCCGTTTCCGACTCTTGCGCAGCTACGTATGGTCCTCTCGGCAATACTGTTATTCTCTTTGCTTCAGGCAGCTTGCCCACATCTTGGAGTTTAGACAAATCATTCTGTTCCTGTGTGTCACTGGAACTCCAATACTTTTTATTCACTAACATAAGTAACATCAACGCAGGCAAGTGTATCAGAGAGAATCTGAATAGTTTTCTAGAGCTGGCGCTATCGGACTTCTTATAAAATTCCCATGCTGAAAATAAGAGAAATAATTTTAGTTAATTATATATATTACTAGTTGACCCGGCGGACTTCGTACCGCATTGACAGTTTCAAAACAAACAAATGCATCAAATGTTTCACAGCTAGGAACATTTTGTATTGGAAGATTTAATTGTCGTAAAAATATTTTTTTTTTCTTTTAATTTTCTTCTGTACAAACCTTGTCCTGACAATAACAAACACAAAAAAAAAGAGAATTATTCAATTTTGTGCAGTCGATCGGAACTTATGCGCGTACATACATTTCAGTGATTCATTTTTATTTATATAGAAGATAGAAGATTATAAAAAATACTTATTTGCCTACAACACGGTAATAGATAGATAGATAGAGTCCGGCGTGTAATAAGATGTTACAATTAAATATTTTCCTCATGTTTAACTAATTTATAATGCCACTACTCTATAAAAATGTAAATATTTTGTCAATTTGTGAATTCAAGACTTTAATTACATACTTTTGAATCAACGATTTGTATGTAAATATTCAGTTAAGCATCTAACTTGACATCAGTAAAAGTCGCTGACAATTTTAGTACCAAATCATAATAGCTTTACTAGATGTTGACAAGCGCCTGTTATATTAATTAGTTGGTTTGACAAAGTACTAAAGCGTTCAGCCACTTTTGCTACTGACTGTACTATTATTGTATACATACCTAAATACATAAAATAAATATTTAACGGCAGCGATTCTAGTGCGAACCACATATTGGTAACTTCGAGGTAGGACGACCCGAGGCACACTCCTGTGATGATTCCCGTGTGTCTCAGCGCCACTCTTCTGCACAGGCCTGAAAGAAAAATAGTTTTATAATCTCGGTAACTAGAACAAATCGAATCAACTCAAATTATTTATTAATTTCATGTCACAACAATGGAGAACAACTTTTTGTTCTAAAGAGTTAGTCGAAATAAGTTGCACCGATAATTGTTCGCTTCCACCTTCTCGGCCTTATCGTCACTCACCACCATAACATTAATTTTGACATGAGATATTATTAAACTAAGACTATGTATTGGTGACTGAATTTTACAAATTATTACATAGTTATTTAGAGCAAAGCGACTTTATTGAATTAACAGACTTGTGGCTTTGGTAAGATGAAGGCAAAATGCATCTCTGTTATGAAGATTAAGAAACTAGAACATCTAAAAGGAGTTATTTGTTTTCATAATTGTCGAAATTAGTGCCACAGTTTTATCGCACTTAACATCAGGTGATATAAAAGCCAAATAATAATAATTATAATAATCATCATTTGTATTTTGAGACCAATGATCCAATTTGTTGGAAAGCTATGCTAGTAGAGAGGGCATATTAAAAAAACCTAATTTAACTAGTTTTTGGATCCACGCAAAATGCTTGCTACAAAATTGTATCTTGCTACTTTTATTATCGCCATTCGTTCACGTTAACGAAAACGAGAATTCGTATGCAAAATTTTAACTCTTCTCGTATGTCGCCAGGTGGCGCTGCTTCAATACCATACTAACTTTTGTTTTCGTAAACGTAATCGAATGAATACGGATAGTATACAAAACACACACTAGGCGGGTGCCTAGATGATATTATGAAAACCAAATAATAAAATAAACCAAATAATATAATAAAAATAAAATTATGACTTATTCTCACCCGGATCCGTGACGGCCATCATTCTGTACCCGGCGCGCGAGTAGTCCGGCCTCAGGTTCCAGGAGAGCGCGTTGAAGTGCGGGAACTGCCACGAGTACAGCACGAGGGCTAGTACTAGTGCGCCTGAGTCCAGCCCCCCCGCGCACCCCGCCCACCCCATTAAGGGGGGGATCGCGCCCACTGTAATGCAATATAACAATATATAGTTGAAACAACGACGGTACCACAACCACCCTGACCCGACACAATATAGAAAAGTAGGGAATCGAACCCGGGACCGCAGACTTAGCGCCGCCCAAAGTCCGGCGTGCGAGCCACTCGGCTACGGAGGTCGTCAAAGTAGTAAAGTAGTTTTCTCAAAACCAGTATTACTTGTTGAAAATTAACATTGGCACAGTACCGTGAAACCTAACTTCACAAATTAAACTTAGATATTCAGTTTGCAACTTAAGTAAAAATTAGGGTCTAAAGCACAGCGGCAAAACTGACTATAAATAAAAAATAGGGTTGCAAACTCACCAACCGATCCCAGCCACGTGTTGAGTATCGACATTCTCTTCATCGGAGTATACACCGAGGTGTATAGGAGCAGGTTGCCCGCGCCCAGGGCGGCGGTGAGCGGGTTCACGCCTAAGTAAAGTAGGCTGAGCCCGGTCGCGCTCGTTGCAGCTGCAAATCCTATAGCGTGGGTGGGTCTGAAACACAATGATTTGGCAAGTTAATTGAATAGCACTTATTTTCGCTTCGAGAGGTACGTAAAGCGTTGGTCCCGGCTGCATTATCAGCCAGTCGTTAACAACAACAATCCACACTGGGCCCACGCGGTAGTTTTTAGTCCATTCTCCCAGTGGTGTTTCCATCCATTGGGACAGTTCATGCTACAGCAGTGGGTACATAAAAAAAGCTGGTGATACTTACTCCAGCAGTCCCTTGACCAGCACGCGGTTTTTAGTCCTGGACATCTGCGCGTCAAACGGCACCTCGTGAAACTGGTTGATGGAGTTGGCGGCGGCGGAGACCAGCCCCGTGCCGGCGGCGCACAGCGCAAACGTCGTCAACTCGAACGGCGCCGGCGCGAGCGCGTAGCCCGCCATCGACGTCAGCACCACTAGAGCTGCAAGGAATAGACAAATCTGTGTTTGTGCTACAATATAAAACCTTTGTGAATATCACTAGATTATGTCCTGAGGTCTGGGAACTGGGGAAAAAGTCAGCAGAGGATATTGTTCTCTATTTTTTATTTATGTCACAAATTGAAATTATTATCATAACGTAACAAGCAAATCATAATTATAACTTTTTAAAAGATGGTTACATTGCAAGTTAAGTAATTTTTACAAAGTTAAGTATTGACTTAGTATGTCGATGCATGGAACAACTTTAGTACCTACAAATGCAACTCGGCCTCCGTCTGAAAACCAGCATCACATCCGTGACACATGCTGAGCCGGAGACTTTTTTGCCACTGTTTCACTGCTCACCTTAATATCTTTATGCTTCTATATTTCTTTGTAACCCTTCTCTGTGTAACAGTGTGCAAAATAAATTATTTGATTGATTTAATTTGATTGCATAAATTGCGATGGTTTACCAAATTTAAATATCTTAGGCTTCTTCTTACTTTAACAGGCACATTAAGCAATTGGCATTAGTTGTTATCGTAAGATGGTAGTTGTTTAAGCCCACCAACCTGCATTAAACCAATGTGGTATGTATATAATTGCCCAATAGTGAGACATTTATAGGCTGATGCATATGATGGATATATAAAGTAAAATAACATACTCACAGGTCAATCGGAACTTTGACAACATCATACAATATTGTCCCACATTGTTTTTTCTATCCAAGGACGGGGTCTCTTTCCACACTCTTGTGTCTTGCTGGACATTTTTGCCTTTCTTCACAGTAGCTGTTGTTTGTATTTGTGTTGTGAGAGCCTTAGTGTTCCAACATTGTGAAGTAGATATCCGTGCTATGTGTTGGGCTTGTGTGCCATTCTGTAAAAAATTTATGAATATAGGAATCTAGTAAAAAAAATATATGTATAAATATAATAATAAATATATGTATAAATCCAGACATAGTCAAATATTTTAGTATATTATATTGTCTCAAATAAATTTTTATAATTACCCCAATTTTAAGCAGCACAGATTTGGTGGAAATCCACTTTGAACCATGTTTTAGGCAAAATGTGCAGTGGAGTACTTTTATGTAGGACATGTTGGTTTCTTTGGGTGATCACATCATCCTAAAAGGACAAGAAAAGAACTTGTTTTTTGTTATAAATTCCTATTTAGGATTATTTTTAAATTTATTATTTTAGACATCAAAATACAGTTAAGGTGTTTGTAAGGTATAGGGTAATTACCTAGTAACCATTCAAATATAGTTCAAAGTTGGTAAAAAAAGTCTTTACCTTTAATGTTATGTTATCTTTAGGAGGTATAAAGATACCTGTTAATAAGTTGTGTCACAAAATGATAATGCCTATTTTTGAATGCAGCTATAAACAGTTAAAACACTTACAATATTCAAAGAAAGATTTGTCAAAACACTTGACAAGTATTTTGTAAATGTAAACATTTTAATTTACCAGGTATTTTAGGTAATAACTATTTGAAAGTTTACCCACAACACATGGTTGCAGTCACAGTTATTATCACAGAATCCATATGATAACAATAAGTAGGCAACGTAGATAGTTACATAATTTATTGTTTTGAGTCACAAATGGGATCTACATGGTATCAGCTGCAAAATACGTTTTGACTTGAGTATTATTTTGTATGAAGTAAAAGTCTAAGAAAATTATACTCACTTATGAAGTTTAACTTAAAATAAATAACTATAAAATGTTCATGTATCACGTTAGTGAAAAATATTATAGATAAAAAGGACAAATTAATACATATTTCGAGGTTATTCAAGTAACCCCGAATGAAGGAAGTCCCATCTGACGTTTTACTTTTTTATATTTTTATTGTTCGGTTCGGTATCAGTCTCGTATAACGGTATTAATATATGGTTTTAATCAAGTAATCAATATTTGAAGCTGAAAAATCGATTTACTATTATTTAATAATAATTAGAATTTTATAAGAGATTGTAAGGAAATATTTCTAAATTTTACCGTATAGCAGATCACTGTATAACACACTATGCGGAACATGCGTCCCGCATTGTCTTGGCGTTTGCTACCAAAATAAAAATATATAATTGTATATAATAGTCAATATAAAATCCGTTTGGATTTTATATATTTTAATTTACAAAAATATTTTTTTGAAAGAGGAATACATTTCTGTTAAATCGATAATAGTAAATCTTTTGTATTTTTTTTGCTGGCAATACAACATTGTAAACTAATGTTGCGTGGTAATTTTAACTACCAAAAACATGGGTAAAGATGAAGTCATTCAAATTAATTTGTATTTTTTAATGTGCCTGACGTTACATTGTGGTAATTCTAAGGTCTAAATAGAATTCTAAAAAAGAGGTGTTAAAGTGAGGTTCTCACTTAATTTATAAGAATATGTTTATATTTATACATCATTTATATACATGTCTATTTTTGCAATTTTTGTAGTTCACGCCTGTGAGTGCCGCGATTTAATTGTCTACTGGTTTATAGTAAATTGGTACAAAAGTGGTTCACTTTTTTAGTTAAAAGTTGAAAACTTTTTTAGTTGATTTTTATACAGGGTGTTTGGTAATACCTACCTGTGCAGTCCCGAATATGGCAGGTAGGGTACCGTTCATAGAACCCCGGAAACCTATGAGCATAATAACTGAAAAACACCAGATGGCCGAGATATTAAGGTTCTTTGTTACTAGGAAAAATTTCGTGACAACCCTAGGTCAAGCTGATACGTTGTTCTTGGTCGTAAACCTCATAGTGAAACATAAACAGAAGTCGAAACATTGCAGGGATGAACAAAAATATAATAATAAAATAAATCAGATTTTATTTATGGGAAAGCAAATCTAAGTAAATATGATTTTGTATGTTTTCTATCACAGTCTTCTCTATACTTACCTATTACCAAACATCCTGTAGATCATGCTTTTGAGTGTTTATATCTGAACTATTTTGTTAAGTTGTATTGGTAAACTCAATTTGGTATAAATGCTTAATGCTTAAAACATACAGTATTAAGTTAAGTTAAATAAACGCGGATGTTGTGACGGTGAAGAGAAAGTAGACCCTTGACTGAGATTTTTGGCCTTTTCAATTTTTTTTTTTATTTAATTCAATTTTACAGTACACTTACGGTATTGCTTACTAAAACGTACACTGTTCAGTTAAGTATAATAATATAAAATAACAAAAAGACACAAATACAAAAAAGTTTCACCTACCTACTTAAATTAATACTTTATGTACTCACATAAAACGTTAGACTTTTGCGTAAGTCGGTTTTGGGTAAGTCGGTTTAAATCGGCCTCCGGGATCTGCTGATGTTTGGTATTAATGGCCCTTGTTGTCGGGCCATTACATCCACGCCGCGTTCAGGCTCCCTCCAGATCGGCAAACAGGCGCGCGCCGGCGAGGTGGTGTCATAAGTTAAAGCGATACACAAACACAATTAGTTGTTGTTATAGAAAAGTGGAATTGGGGTATCTCAAAACTTCTTTGTGGTAACACAGTTTTTTTGTTTTTATTTTGATTCGATTGATATTCGAACACGGAAGTGGTTTCGTATGTTGACGCTCGCGTTGCGAAACATGTCTAATTGCTTTTTTATAACTTTATAAAAATGTCTAAATTATGGTGAACGATTAGTCGGCCCCGCTACAAGGAAAGCAGACTCTGAAGATGGCCTCGAGGGGTGACAAAGGGAATGGAAATGGCGAAGAGCAGATCGTTGAGGTAAATCGATATGGCCTACATTTTTTGACAGTTAGGTAAACTTGACCTGGGTATTGAATGAGTATAAAATGGTATGATGATTACAGACGTTAGCTGAGGTGTTCCGCTGCTTCATATGTATGGAGAAACTGGTGGATGCACACCTATGTCCACACTGCTCGAAGCTGTGCTGCTATGCTTGCGTGCGGCGATGGTTGACGGAGCAGAGGTCCCAGTGCCCTCACTGCCGAGCAGCCTTGCACCTGCACGAGCTGGTTAATTGTCGCTGGGTTGAAGAAGTCACGCAACAGATCGAAACCATGCAACAGACCAACTCGGCTAGTCAACGAGAAAACTTTAGGGACAGGTAATTAAAAGACGTTTTAAAATTCTAAGCAGATTTCAAATTAAATCTTATCTTTATATTCTTAACTAGTGAGCCGCCCCGGCGTTGCACGGGTGTACTTTTTTATTTTTTTAATATAGCCTATGTGACTCTGCGCTAATGTAGCATTCTAATGGTGAAAGAATTTTTTAAATCAGTTTAGTAGTTTTAAAGTTTATTCGTTACAAACATACTTACATACATACAAAAATACAAAGGTTTCCTCTTTATAATATTTGTATAGATGAATTTGTATGATGAAGATGAAAAGTAAGTATTTTTCGTTATCATGATTTAATATTATTTTTTCCACTCCCAGAGTAGACTTACAAACCGATGGCATAGTGACATTCACAAGAGCTATTGTAGCCTAAACTGAATAAATGAATTTGAATTTGAATTTGGATTCATTATTCCTGTTGTATTGTTCGTTGTATTGACTATACATTTGTGTAGGATAAATGAATCAATGAAAAATTTAAGATCAAATGATAAAAAGCAAAAGTAATATTTACAATAATGCTCATATTTACAACTAGGACTTATATGCCTAAAGGCTAATCTGTACAACTCGAAACCAAAAAGTTGAATGTTTGTAATTTTTATTGTTAAAAATATCTGTATTAAAGAAGTAATTTGTTCAAAGATTCACATCCAGGGGATTCGTAGTTTCTTTGAAAAAAAATTATGAAAATTTTTTGCCCTGTAGGACTCAGTTTTGACAGGTTTGATATTTATTGTACTTGTTAGTTGTGTTCAAGCAAAGGTAATAAGTTATTAGAGCCACGAATATTACGTTTTTATTTTTTAATAAAATTAATTAAAATTTGCAAACAATATTTCATAATTCAAATGTATACTTAAAAAATATGCATACTTATGTTAAGCCGTCTGTCAGTCACTGTTTATTTGTCTTGCAGTTGAGATCGTTTTACATACTCCTGTTTAAGCAATACAACATCGTGACTACCATGGCGTGTTCGAAGTCTAAGTGATCGAATTCAGCTGTTTTGCCTGGAGAATTGAGTGAAGCGCAAGTTTAAGACTCAAATGAGCCGCTTGTTACGGATCATTACTGTTGATTAGGTTAAGTTAATTTTTTTTTTCCCGAGCGAAGCGCAGCGAGGGCCAGTCACGAAAGGGGGGAGGGCAGTCACGGAAGGGGGGAGCGCAGTCACGGAAGGGGGGAGCGCAGTCACGGAAGGGGGGAGCAAGTTCTCCCCTTAATTGTATAATAATGTAACTTTCATAGATTCATAACCTCAAAATTTCTTTATTGCATATCTCTGAAACTATGCATCTCCTGGGGGAGTAGTAAGGGAGGGCTCAGAGGCTCCCCCAAACCCCCCAATTTTGGTTTGGCGGTTGAACAGTTTTACCTGCCTATTTTTTTTTTATTTATTAAGTAAATAATTTACATTTTCTTTAGTTCTTGACTTGTTTTTTTTTTTTATATGTTTCTCCCTCTTGAATCAATCTTTTATCCAAACATATTCATTTCTCTGGAAAATTGCCATCCCTTTCTCATAGTATGTTGTTTTCTAGACTTTTATGTTACAGAAAATTTTCTATTTTATTACAAATTAAAATATATTTTACTGGAGAATGCTTATAAATGAATACATTTTCATATGACAGGAATATATATTTTTTTAAATATATAAATCTAAGTAAGAAATTAAATAGTTACTTAGCCCACAGCTACATGCCTACATGTCTACATCCAAACTAAACCTTACAATGGAAAAATAAAACCAAACTTTATTCCAATTTAATAATTCTTAAATTTTTTTGGAGCTTCATCAGCACTGATCAAGATCAAGGAGCAAATTTACCTAAACTTGCAGATAAGAAGAGAGTGGTTAAAACCACCAAAACTATTTCTGGGATCAGTAGGCTTACTCTCGAATGCAAACTCAATCTCAATACAATTCCAATGCGATTAATATGTACGCAATTATCGAGATGGAGCGTTCCGAAACTGCGAAACTATCCGCATTGGAATTATTGTATTGAGATTGAGTTTGCGTTCAAGAGTAAGCCTACTGGGCTACGATAAAAAAATGTTGGTGGTTTAAACACTCTTAGTCTTATCTTATCGGCAACTATAGGTAAGTTAGCCCCCTTCGTTTCGATCACTGTACATCAGTTAACTTGTAATGAGAATGCTTGAATGCTTGCTTGCTTGCTTGAGAATGAATGCTTCTTTATAAAGATTATAAGGTAAAACCTTATAATAGGTAAAACCTTATAATAAGTAGGTAACCTGCTAGTACCTCCAAAAAATATTTTGTTTTGTTGTACAGATGTCCAACCCACCAAGAGAAGCTAACAGTGTACTGCTGGACCTGCCGCCGGTGCATCTGCCACCAATGCGCACTGTGGGGCGGCACGCACACGAGCCATACGTTCAAGCCATTGGAGGAAGTGTACGAACAGCACGTGACGCAGATACGCGACGAGGTGTCGCAGCTGCGCCGCCGGCTGATGGAGCTCATCAGCCTCGTGCAGGACGTGGTGAGTAATCATCATCATCATATCATAATCACCACTTCATTTTAGGTCGCCACTACTAAAAATTGAGGCACAAGCCTTGCATATGAATGGATAGGGAGAACGTGCTATAAACCACCACGCGGTTGCAATGCGAATTGGTGGTGGTTAACGATTGCTAATGCAGCCGAGACCAACGGCTTTACGTGCATTCCGAAGCACAAAGGAGCTCGAGATGATAAATATATTGGTCACCCATCCGATGACCGGTCTTTGCGAAAGTTACTTAACTTTAGACATCACACAAACACACATCGAGCTTCTCGATGTGGTGAGTAGCAGCTGTTATATCAGTCAGGTTGGGGGTAGGATTCTACCCAGAGTCCGAGTGTATGGCGTTGTTATCTCAGACAGTCTTGATTCTACCTAGAATTGAACTGGATAACGGCTACCCTAATACCTGTTCGCCGACAAGCACCATTGTTTCGCATAGCGTGTTCCGGTTTGAAAAGTACTAGATTATCAGCCAACCCCAAGACTTGTAAAGTAACACTTTGAAGAGTTGGTTTTATCAATTAGCATTATTTTTTAGGAACGCAACGTGGAGTCTGTAAGGGCCGCTAAAGACGAGCGCGTGCGGGAGATAAGAAACGCAGTGGAGCTGATGATATCCCGCCTGGACTCCGCACTGAAAGCCAAACTGCTGACGCTGATGGGCCAGAAGAACAGCCTCACACAGGAGACTGAGCAGCTCGAGCATTTGCTGCAAGAAATAGAACACCAACTGCACGCAAGCACGAGGTAACATTCGAATTTAGTCACTTTCATGCAACAATACCTCTATACATCATACTCCAGATGAAACCTAATTTGTAACCACGATGAAGCCAAGCTGCTGACCTTGATGAAAAAATCAGGTAATAGAACATCAAGCAAGCACAAGGTAAATATTACCCAATCGCGCCCCCAACCACAATGAAAGTGCGAGCAGCAAGCACATTAAAAATAAACTCATGTACTCACAATGAAAGAGCGTGGACGTGCTTTCATTGTGATACAAAAGGTCCGATTTTAGGCAGTGTGATTTGAAAATAGGACAGAATAACGGGAACATTGTTTGCTCTCTTTTTTGTCGTTTTATGATGATGCTAAGATCAAATATTATCTGTGCTTGTCTTGGTTATGGTTTTGAGTGAAACAGCGAAAGGGCACTAATTTATCCTTTATAACTGTATACAGTTTTGGGCTTTAAACTTGTAATGCTTACAGTATTTTAATATTAGAAAATTTTTCCTTTCTTTTTCAGATCAGAGCTAATCGCTAAAAGTGGTGAGCTTTCTAAGATGATCCATCAAGTCAGAAAGAAACCAATGGCTAGTTTTGTGACGGCGCCCGTACCGGCCGATTTCCATAGGCAAGTCTAGTATAAACCAACCTATTCTTAATTTAAAAACTTATAATTTTTAAAGAATTGTTGTTTTCAAATGAGGATATCATTACAATAAGTTTGTATTCTTTATTTAAACACCTTTTTTTTTAAAATGTTTATCACAAATGAGGTTTACGTTATCACCAAACTCCTTGTTATTTCCTATGACAGTGAAATCGTGCCGAGTTACGACAGCAGCACGTTCCCGCTAACGAACTTTACTCAGCTTCAACACGCGGCGGCGCCGGTGTACTCCGCGCCTCTGCACGTCAACGGGCTGTGCTGGAGGCTAAAGGTGTACCCGGATGGAAACGGAGTCGTAAGAGGGAACTACCTTTCAGTTTTCTTGGAACTCAGCGCCGGTCTACCTGAAACCTCTAAGTAAGTCATGCTCTCCTGGTAACTAAAACTAATGAGTTAATGTTACCCAGAAGAATAATAATTGTATGTCACTACTTTCTGGTCGATACTCTATCTAGTATGTGGTATGATTTATGTATGACATCAGATAAAGATAGATTATTCATATCAGATATATTAACATCAGACCGTGATGGCACATCCTGTTGAACTTATTAAATGGTTAAGAAGTACAATTATATTAAAAATGACTGTAATCTACCCAATTGCTTATTTATTTTAAATATCACGTTTTTGGTACATCCTATATTTGAAAAGTTTCATAGGAGCTTTGATCCAATGCAATATCCCCAATGTTTGACATAGTTAAATAACTTTGCATTTATTATTACAAGCACTGCTAAATTAAGGGTAGGCAAGAGGTGAGTTATCATCACATATTATATTTGAATTAATATGCAATAAAAAAAAAAGCATGCAATTGTATACTTTTTTATGTTTTATATATCACTAAGTATGTAATGTTACCTTTTATGTATCTGTATATATTTTCAGTAAGTGTTAACTGTCTGTGTTTATCTTAGAAGATAGATAGATAACCTTCTTATCGCTCACTTGACACACAATATTGTAAAAATATTACGATCGGATGTTAATGATGACAATGTGATGACGATAATGATTCGGATGGTAATGTTAGTTGTTGACATTGAATGGGCGCCTTTGGCTTTCTTTTGGCTGTTGTTTTACACAATATTTTATAAACATATTATTAATTAACATGCAATTGTTGTGTGCAATGTTAATAATATACTGTCTTTATCTGATATGAAATCTTACACAAGTGGTGTTAGTATGATGGATATTATCTTCTCAAGAAAACACTTTAATAAAATATATCGTAGATATACTTGTATGATTATTAAATACCATTAGAAAAGTGACTGGGGCATTATATGCCTTATATAGCCTACTAGCGGCCCGTCCCGGCTACGCACGGGTGGACATTTTTTTTAATATAGCCTATGTTACTCAGCGCTAATGTAGCATTTTAATGGTGAAAGAATTTTTAAATCGGTCCAGTAGTTTTTGAGTTTATACGTTAAAAACAAAAATACAAAAATGCAAAGCTTTCCTCTTTATAATATTAGTATGATATAGGATATATTGGACTCCCTATTTTCTTTTCCCTAAAGAGGCAGATGGTCATTCTATTAAAACCATAGAACTAAAGTATGGCAAAGAGTAATGAAGACAGGGCCACGCATGCCTTTTTAAGTATTCTCCTAGCTCGGAGATTTGTCACTATAGTAGACTCTCTAACAGATTGGCAAGATGTCCATTTGTGTGAATGTAAATAACTCATTCTATTAAATCCATAGAACTATGGTATGTCAAAAATCAACGGAGAAAAGGCCCTGCATGTCTATTGCTAGTATTCTTCTAAATATGTCACCTCACTATAATACACTTTAACAGATCGGCAAGATGAGCATTTCTGAACGTAAAAAACTTTATTCGTTCTTATGTGAATACTAAATACCGTTTGTTACTGTAACGCAACCACGCACCGTAACAAGTTTATGCATTATTCATTACATATCCTTATTAAATTATGTTATATGTAGGGCAATTCTGTTTACCAACGATTATGTTAATTAACCAGTGTTTTAAAAGTAATTGCGTAACATGACTTAAATTGAGCCATAACTTAATAAAATGTGATAAAAGCACTTCGTGTGCTTACTGTTTTCATAATAAATTGTTTCTGTTGTAGAATACTTACATACTTTTTTTTTATTATTTTTCCATTCGCAATTTTTATTTAGTATTCGTCATAATATAGCTCTATTGCTATCGATTATTTTGAAAAATTAAACTAGTTCTATAAGGATTTTCTTCCATATAAGGTACGCCTTCGCTTTGCATCCTTACATTACATTCGTCCTGATCACGTTCATATAAATACGGATCTTCATAATTTTGCTAAGTCATTTGACCGCTAGGATCTTATGTAGTACCGTGCAATAGCCGCATGATACCTAATATGTGAATAGCACTATCCCCATTGTAGTCCCTAAGTCTTATCACCAACTTCTATCGCAATTATAGTCAACGATGTCATAAATTTTATATTCATTGTTAGTTCTAGTATCGGACTTTGTGGTTGTGTCCTATTACAAGGATACGACACGAACAAGAATATATCGTACTGAATGCTGAGTGTGAGTTTTATTTACCATTTGACCGCGTAAACGAAAACGCTACGTTCGTCTCTAGGAGGGACTGCTTGTACCATACAAAGTGACCGAATGATGGTTAAAACTCGCAATAAGTGAACCTGTTAAAACAAAACGGTGCCTGTTTTGTTTTAACAGGTTCACTTTCCAAAAAAATAACAATGTTAAATCCTTTGTTATCTGCTACGTGCTCTTCAGGACAGTGAACCGGTTAGTTGTGTATAAAACCTGTGTGTGGCTGTTAAAAATACAGCTGCACGGTAGACTGATACAAACTGACAGATTTTCTTCAATGAACTTTGAACTTTATATCTATAAGGTCGAAAATCTATTGAACAGTTTTAAGTAGTCTGCACATTGCAGCAATACAATAAATCGTTGCTACCCTGCCAGGTACGAGTACCGCGTGGAGATGCTGCACCAGGTGTCGCGCGACCCGTCCAAGAACATCGTGCGCGAGTTCGCGTCCGACTTCGAGGTGGGCGAGTGCTGGGGCTACAACCGGTTCTTCCGGCTCGACCTGCTGGCCAGCGAGGGGTACCTCAACCCGGACACGGACACGCTCATACTAAGGTGAGACACTCTCCCAATTTATTGAAAACTAGTTGTCGCCCGCGACTTTGTTCGCCAAGACTACACTATCTTACAGGAACCTGTTACCGGGATAAAAATATCCTAGTCCGGGTCATGGCCTGTCTATGTGAAAAGTTTGCATAAAAATCCGTTCAGCCATTTTCACGTGATGCGCGGTCAAATAAACAGACAAACAGACAAAAATTCTAAAAACTGTTGGAACGTGTTTTGTTATCGATTCTTAGTATCCCCAACCAACTTTTTTTCGAATATCTTCCATGTACAGACTTTCGACTCTCTTTAGCTTTATTATATGTATAAATTTACCCTACCACCCCTATTAATAACAACAAATGTTACTCATCATCACTAATCACCAGCTCATTATATGTCCCCACTGTTGGGGCATGAGCCTTCCCTGTGGATGGATAGAGAGAACGGGCCGTCTGCCACCACGCGGGCCCAGTGCGAATTGGTGCTTTTTAACGACTGCTGATGCAGCCGGGACCAACGGCTTTACGTGCCATAACAAATGTTAATTATGGAACATCCACATCCATGGATTTGACTTAAGCACGTATTTGGAACTCAATACTGACGTTATAGTTATAAAATAAAATAATAAAAATGCGTTTATTTCAATAATCTTAGTTGCTATACCAAATGGGATGAGGCATTTGTTGTCTTATAATAACATTGTGTCTACACTGGGAATAAATCACCACTATTTGCCTGATAAAGGTCAGATAAATCTAAAGCAGCATAACAGAAGATTTGGATAGACAATTTGACACTTATCAGAGAATAGTAAAATAGCACTTGTTCTGTTTGTAATAAGAGTCGCAAACTTACATGTATTAACATGTTGAGATGGCTGTTAACGTTTTGAAAGGTTCCAAGTGCGGCCGCCGACGTTCTACCAGCGATGCCGCGACCAGCAGTGGTACATCAACCAGCTGATCTCCATGCAGAACCAGCACATTCTGCAGATTAATGATCTCAAAGAGGTGAGACTTAATAATAGATTTTAGGATGTTTTGTTCAGATTAAACTTGACCAAAATCACTCCTCCCCTGGTATGGTATGGTAAGCGGATACCGTAGCTCAGGGGAAACCCTGGGCTACGGTATCCGCTTACCATCAAAGTCAAACTAATAGTAAATTTATTTTATTCAAATAAACTTAAATAATTTCTTCACCTAGGTTACTACCCATTCAGGACGTCTATTTTTTAGCTGTGGAAAAGAATGGGCTTAAGAAACTCCACAGCTTTAAAAGAAGTAACACGTCCGTTATTCCCGCAGCGTCTCTCCCTGGAGATGTCTCGCAACTCGATAGCGGCGACGCGCGCCACCTCCAACATGAACGCGGCGCAGGGCGCGCCGGACGCGGACAACCCCGCGCAGAACAACCCCGTCGACGGGAACAGCCTCAGCGACTCCATCGTGTTCGGCAACCAGTGGAAGTTCAACGCCTCCAACGTTATCAACAACCAAAGATTGACTAGTCCTAGTGAGTGGAACGCTTTTGTGCTGTTTCTAAAAGGATGGGAATTTTAAGATATTTATTTCTCTAAGAAAGTAAACCTGTAAGGTCCACATAGAAAAGACATATAAGTATATATATAAAAAAAACTGTTATCTTACGAGATACCCTCGTACAGTCGGGGAGAGACATTTCTCTCTGGACCACAAAGAACCCTGATGGATAAAATTATATGTAAAGTAAACGCGGGTAGATTGTCGATAGTGTTCGAGATGTTGTATTGCCTTTTCGGAAAAAAACGAACAAAGATTATATATATTAATCTTTTACATACACATTTATATACATAACAGTGCTGGTCAACTCGACATTAGCTGAATTCGGTTTAGCAAGCCACATAAGGGCTTGTCGGACTACGTTATACCTAAATGGTATATATATGCGTATAATTAGGAACGATAAATAATCACAACCAATGCCAGTTAGATACTATTTATTATAATCATTATTGCCTTACATTACAACTCCCTATTACGTGTGAACAATATGTAAAATGCTTATGGCTATAACGTTAACATTGAGGTCAGTTCAATAAACTATTAGTCGCCACAGGCTCATGATAAGGATTAGATATGCAAAGAGTTCACTAAAACCGATAACGATTATTAGGACATTATTCTCTCAATAAAACATTATTAGCTTTCTAGAACAAACAACAACAGCATTGTATCCGCTCAGGTATCCTGAACACGGCGATGTTCGCGGAGGACACGCGCAACAACGAGGTGGTCCCCCAGCAGACGTACGCGTACGGCGACTACACGCTGGACCGCCGCGCGCCGCACGCGCACGCGCACGCGCACGCGCTCGACGCCTGTACCAACCTGCCCTCCACGTCGCGGTATGTACGCTGTAAACGTATACAGTGTTGCCAACATCAATTTAGAATTTTCGCTAAATGTGATTTTTAAGGTAGTGACGAAAATTTTTTTAGCGTGATCGAACCCGTACCTCAGGTCATACCGGTTCAGGTGCACTACCAACTATGCTGTCGTGCGTGGCTCTTTGCAATCCGCCGAAATTATGTATATGGCATAAGTATATTATGTATATGGCATAAGCTAGGAAGCTGATTCTCAGGTATTTGTATTAATTAAGTTTAAATTTTTTAAATAATCATGTTTATTGTTGCATATGTTGTTGCTTGGTACTTAATACTGTTATTATAGGTACAACATAATGCTATATATATATATCTATGACTATGATCGCTGACTATCTATTCATACTTTGTGAGCCAAAGAACCTTTATTCAATACATTGAATTGACTATAGTCAAAAACACAGGTTATCTATTCAGCGCTCTGCTTGTTAGTAAGGCCCCTAACGTATACATAAATAAAATCGTTGGTTTCCAGGTCGGCGAACTCCCTACACGCCCCGGGCGCTGATAACTTAGCCTTGGTCAGCCTTCATACGTTGCTAAGCGCCGCCGCCGCCCCCGCCCGCGTTCCCGCCAAGCCGGCCAAACAGCCGCGCCCCGACAAGCACATGCCAGCCAAGGACCTGCCCGCGCTGCAAGGTCAGGGCACAAACTCTTGGTTATTATAGTGAACAGAATGTGCTGGCACTGCCCACTGACACTGCCCACTGGCAGGTCCGCGAACTCCCTACACACCGACAAGCATATGCCAGCCAAGGATCTGCCCGTGCTGCAAGGTCAGGGGACAAACTATCTTGGTTAATAGGTCTGCGAACTCCCTGCAATGCCCCGGCCACTCCATTTGCGCCACTCCATCACACAAAATAAGAGATGGATTTTGGAGACGTGTCCTTGAATAGGGGCTAAATGGGCCCGTGAAGGCTTTTGGACAGCCTTCATACTAGGGCATGTAATCTCGGTATTTATTTATAATTTCGGTATTGCATCTAGTTCAATACCGAAATCCCAATATTGGAGTTTTCTATTTGTCTGGATTTTAATGAAAACACATTTTTTAAATGATTTTCAGTCATATATTTATTTCAAATCTTAATTAAAACACTAACAAATCTTGTAATCTGTTAATATTCACTTTCAAAAATCTAAATTTCCGTATAATTGTAGTTTGTCTCATTTTTTATTTTATTTGTGCTTAAAGTTCGTTGTCTTAAATTCTAAATCAACAGTTATAGTCTTTTTTAAAAATCAGTCTCAGGATATTATAATAATTATAATCTTCACCAAATTCAAGTTCCATTTAAACCGATTAGGCGTTTGTGTGTGCTTGTAAATGAAACTTTAAAAGTATTACTTTAGGGTACATCTGTATAACACTTTTAAAGGTGTTATAACACCCGATAGGACTAAGTGGGTCAAAGTAATAAGAATAACATAGAGGCAGCGCTGCTTCAGTGGGAAGGACCCATCAGCCAGCGCGACTGCAGTCGCTGATGAGATAGCTTTAGGGATGGAATACTATATTCCGCATTCCTATCTCATCAGCAAAGGCAGGCGCAATCGATGGTTCAATCGCTAGTGTGCCAACGCTGTTGATAACAGGCAGGCGGCATACCACGCTTGGATCAGGGGTAAAGCTCTTGGGGATCCCGAAACTAGCTCGCTGAAAGCAGCCTATAATAATACCTGCAGAACTGCAAAAGAGCCTACATTAGAGCGGATGCCCAGCGTGTTGCACGGGTCAACTTGGAGGCTAATGTGCAACCGGTCCCCAAAAAAGGAGATCGGTCAGATCCATGGAATTACCGCCCCCATAGCCGTAACTTCAATTTTGTGCAAAGTCATATAGCTCATTTGAAATAAACAACTTGTTCACTACTTAGAAGAACACTCCACAATTCACGATCGCCAATACGGGGTTCGGCCAACGGGTGATATTCGAGCGTACGTCGCACATCTCTGGGGTGAGGCTATTGACAAGCGTGGTGAGTCGGTGGCTGTTAGCCTTGACATAGCCAAGGCTTTTGATCCGGTCTGGCACAAATCTCTTCTCTCCAAGCTCTCGGCATACGGTCTGCCTGCTCAGTTCTGCAACTGGGTAGCTGGCTTCCTGCATGAGCGCAGAATCCATGTTCTGTCTGATGGATTTATTTATTTTTTATTTATTACAAATACATGCAGGATGCGCTTCGCGGCTCATGTCAGTGAACGCTGGTGTCCCTCAAGGTTCCGTTCTGTCTCCTACGCTGTTCCTTCTGCATATCGATGATGTGCTTCCACTTGGAAATATTTATTGCTATGCACGATGCATGGGGGATATAACGGTCACCCAGCGGCAGGGCGGGTCGAAACAGAAGTGAATCGAGTGAATATTGTCATTGAGCTCAATCAGGTATTGGACCTGATATCTAATTGGGGCTCCAATAATCTGGTTGAGTTCAATGCCAAGAAAACACAGGTATGTGCGTTCACGGCAAAAAAGTCACCAGAAAGGAACAAAACACGGAATAACTATTCCGACCTTATTCTCTGTTTATTATTCCGAGCTTTTTCTCTGTTTATTTGTAAGACCCTTGTTTTTGACACCGATGAGTCTGATCAGGTCAGATGATGGACTGATGTAGCGTCAGCTCGGACTTCGTATTTAGAGTACACACACTCGCTGTTTTCAGCTGACGCACATACTCGAGTATTAGCAATAATTAGTATTTAAAATGTAAACACAAATAAGCAAACTCTTAGCTCTCAGCTCACGAAGTTATAGACACACTGGCTGTTTGATTTATCTCCCACGCTGGGAATAAAACTAAGTGAATTACCGGATACTCTTAAAGACAACAAAAAATGGTAATAATCCCGTCCATAATTAAGTCTATAGGATTTTTATGTAAATTAAAAATACGGTTTCTACCTCCACAGCCGTATCCAGCACCCCAGCAACAGAAGCGAACCAACCACCCAACAATGTTGTCCTCTGCTCCTCCATATCGTCACCCGAGCTCAACCCCAGCGGGAACAGCGTGGTGGCGAGCACTGGCGTCAGTGCGGGGGCGAAGCCCGAGCCTGTACTGGAGGCCTGCACTGAGGCGCAGGACAATCCGAACATTCAGACGGTGTACGCCGCATCGGTCACCAGCAGCGATACTGGGGTGAGTAGTACTTGGATTGTAACAAAGAAATATGTGGACGTCCAAGGTCCGGCCAGCGAAAATGTCTGCCGATTGAGACTTTCCATAGTGGACTTTAAATCGATAAAAAAAATATTCAAGTAGCGTTTTTTTACATCGTCTGTTGACGCGCTTCACTATATCTATGGATTTTTCTTAAGCATAGAAAGTTTCTAGATCCACAGGGGAGCCTTTGTCTAGCAGTAGACGTCTTTGGCCGAGATGATGATGATGATACTGATGATGATAATAATGTGTTAGAAATTATCATGAAACATGATTTAGTGGGGTGGCAAATATTCAACTTCAAAGCTTGAATGGGATATCAAAAAGAGCTTAAATGTGTGCTGCTCTTAAGCATAGAAAGTTTCATTCGTTTGGCTTATTGATTTCAAGGATATTGAACTGTGAAGTTTGGTTGGAACACCAAGGAAAGTAAAGTGATAAATGCCCCCTTAATGTGCTTGAATGTTTGCAATAAAACATATTGAGTGTTGAGTATGTGTGCGCAGGAGTTGATGCTAAGCGAGCTGGAAGTGTTCGCGGACGAGCACCCCGGCCACGCCGACCACTCCAACGAGGAGAACGACGTCGACGACGAGACCATGTCCGGTGAGTCACGGCTTCCGAACGAATCTCGAATGTAGTTTTTTCTGCGTTGCCTAGCGCCTTATTGCGTAGTGTCTTGATACTTTAAATTGAGTTCTAAATGAATCCGACGTAGTTAAATGTAGCACAACTACCCTTTCTTCATACCAACCTTTCCCTTATACTGAATCTAAGTATGGCCGTTTCATACTCTTCGCTCTCGAATGGGTCTTTAGCGTGTCGGTATGCGAGTGGTGCGCGTTTAGTGAGTCTGTCGTATCAAAAGCAGGGCCGACGTCTTTTATTGGTTAACAGATCGGAACGGATTAATTAATTAATTATCATTTTTACCAATCTGAACCAATGTCGATGTCTTAAATGTTTAATGTCCTACGAAAAGTACTGAATCACTCACGCCTAGCCCTTGGACCTATAAAGCTAAAGATTTGTTTAGAGGTTTGCCATTAAAAACTCAACTTATCGGTTGCGAGTCGCGCGTTGGCGCCTTCCCTTTCCTCTACCGTGTTGGCCTAAAGTGATTAGATTTCATTTATGACTCCACTGAAACCTTTCCCCCTTCCTTCTCCCATACGCCCCCACTCCCACCCTAACCCGGCTCCTCTCCCACCCAGACGGGTCCCTGGCGAGCGGCTCGTGCGAGTGGTGCGCGCTCAGCGAGTCGCTGGTGTCAGTGTGTTCCGCGCCGTCGGTGGCGTCGGGCGCGTCCGCCGCCTCCGCGCGCCGCTACCGCTACCGCCACCGCCACCACCACTCGCCCTACCCGCGCCGCCAACGGCAGACACACCAACACAGTTGCGGAGACATCTGATTAAACAAACACGATACAACACCATACCACCTACATGATGACACTACGCGATCGTTCAAACGCTGCTTTTCCGCTAAAGCTGGACGCAGTAGTCAAACGGTGCGCGAAATACCCACCATTTTTATGTTATTTGGCTCATATAAAAAATACTAACTGCGTAATAATACAAATTTTTTTTTACATAGTACTTAAACAATGCTACAGGTTTTCAGGAAGTAAAACAAAAAATAGTTGATACATTCTAATACATACGTTATATAAGATCTACTTCCTCTACCTTGCATATCAAATGAAGTCATGCTATTGGTAGATGTTTTCCTCGCGCACCGCCTAACTACTTTGCACAGCTCTGGTGGAAAAGCAGCCTCACGCAACACGATACATATTCCGCAGTTGTTATTAATGCTGCTTTTGCACTAGAGCTGAGCGAAGTAGCTAAGTGGTGCGCTAGAAAAAGAATCCACCAATAAGATTACTTCCTATTCCTTGCGGTATAAAATGGAGTAATCCTATTGGTGATTCTTTGATCGCGCACCGCTTAGTCGCACAGCTAAGGTGAAAAAGCAGCCTTAAATATATAAAAATATATAAGGCTCGCTTTCATAGCTCGTTGATTTTAACGTACGTTGTCGACACTTAAATCTTTATAAGTAACAAGGGTTAAAAGAAATCATTAACGCGGCGCCGGCGACTTACATCTACACATATACACAGTTGCGGAGACATCTTATTAATGAACCACACAGATCACACCTACACGCGATTGTTGATATAAAAACTCTGGAGTCGTTATGAAAAGTTGTAAAAAATAGAATACGACCTTTTTCATATCTAGATGTTTGAACAACGTACGTTGTTAAGAGTTAAATCTCTATAAGTAGTAAAGGTATATAAAAATAAAACAAATTAAGACTTTTATTTGTATCTCGATGATTGAGTCGACCGATGACCGATACTATACTATACGATTACTAACATAAGGATATATGTAAACGTTATCGAAGCTTTGATTTGTTGGGTCGTTTAAAACATTTAATATCGAGGCTAGACTAAAATTGTTGCAAAAGTTGACTATGATTGTTTTTTGTTAAAATATTTTAAAAGAAAGATAGATCGATGGGAATTAGTATAAATCTCATTATTTTTAATTGTTCATAAATATTTTTTCTATAAAAATTTGATTATATTTGTTTTTTCTTCATTACACTAAGAGAGACAGACGTTAACATAAAGAAAGCTCTGTAAAACATCGCAAAACAACAGAACAACACACGTCGTCACAATAGATTGATTTGTACGTCGTCCATGCTATATGTTTGTACCGAACTAGATTCATTAAACATTCGCTAATTAAATTGATTTTTTAATTTACACACCGTCAGTGTGAGTTCCAAGTAAGTAGCATGTTCGTACTTGTGTTTCGTCAGACTCGCAACGGACTAAGTGTTCTGTGTGATGACAGGTGAGAACGACGTGGAGGGCGCCTGCGGGGGGTGGGCGCGGGGCGCGGGTACCGCTGGGGCGGGGGCGAGCGCGGGGGTGGGGGGCGGCGGCGGCACGGACATATTGGCGCGCTTGCTGTCCGCCGTTCAGTCGCGCGGCGTGACGCCAGCGGTGACGGACGGCAGCGTGCCTCCGCCGGCTCCCCGCCGGGACAGCGATACAGACCCGCAGATGTCCACCGCGGCGCATACGGACATGCTGCTGCTCAACCTCATGCGGATCAATGGACTCACGCCGAAACATTCCAAGCATGGTGAGTTGATATTGAACATGTTGTTTAATAATCCACCATTATTTCACATTAATATTCGACATAACACAAATTTTAGAAAATAGAACAAAACCGCAGCCATGTTTCTTCACTTTCCCGCCAAGAACTCAGCTGTTAATAACCATTATATCACTGTAAACTGTACCTATTGCCGACTCCACACTCTCTAGGAGGTTGTCTCGTCTTGCCTCCTCGGCACTACATTCGGTGTCGGTTTTTGGGCATTAGTGTGTTTTCGGTCGTACGCGCTCGCGAGAGTGTAAAGCCGGCATATGATGTTGCAATAACATTAAAAATCAAAGACACTCGTATCACTTTCGCGCAGTACTTTGTTCCAATCAAACCTTGAATTGATATTTGGTGATCGGGAACCGTATCCGTAGTCGTATAGTTTAATCAGTTTAGATTACTACATCCGCAGTGAGGTGACTGCTAAGGGTGTGGAGTGGCGTGGGGAAGACCTTAAGTCGTTTTAAAGCTACAGGCTCTGGAGCATGCCAAAACTTCATTGGGCATACTTCCACTGGCGGACCACTGCTAGAACGAACAATAAGTTTTGCATAAATTATTATTACACCGCTATTCCATCATTGCATTAGTTATATCCCTTCACAGGCCCTAAACGACACTGGACAGCGAGCGCTCTAAGCCCTGAAGAGAGGCCATCAGGGTCGCATGGGCACGGGAACAGTGCGCGTTCCCGCCGCAGCAGCAACCAAACCTCGCGCGCGCGCCGCCTGCCCAGGCCCCAGGCCCTGTCGCCGGGGCAGCTGCGGCGACGCCCAGAAACCAATAGAACCTCAAGTAAGGAACCTTTTAAAAATGCTGAGTTACTGAGCCGATTACAAGGAAGCTTTATGCCCTGTAATTTTACCTGTTCCCTCAAAACCGGAAAACAGCAAGGTGGTCGCTACCTACGCGGATTCTGGACAGAGCCTAAGCGTAATATTTACAACGTCTTGGTTTCACAATGTTGGTTAGACGTTGTAAGTGCAGTTACCACTCCACCACAGTAATATTAGTTCTAAAAGTGGCCACTACACAGCCCAAGCAGGTAATTAGTTAACTATGAGCCTCTTGAGGATACACGCAATAAAATATTCAAAACATTGTTATTATAAAACATATTCATAAATTAAAAATAAAGGAAAACAGTGTCTAACTAACTCTGCCACTAAACTATTAAACAATGTGCATTCAAAAGTGGCCTCTATCGCCCAGGTCATAGGAGCAGTTTCGGCATAACGCCGCCCGGCACGCCGGAGCGCGCGGCCCTCTCGCCGGTGTCGAACCTCGCGCTCCACGACTACTGGCCCTCCGTGTCCTCCGTCAGCGATAATGACGAGGTCGAACTCATTTTGGACTACAACGTAAATATTAACACCAGCCTGCACTCACCTGTAGGCCTAGCGCAAACTTCTGTCGACCTTCTGTCGTAACGTAAAGTCTTAGACATGCTAATGACGTAAAAACTTTTTTTTTTTTTAAGTTTAGTTTGTTCCTTAAGGAACCGGCTAAGGTCATAGACCATGCTGCCATGTCATTAGTTTCTTAATTTCATTGTAATACATAAATAAACAATATTATATTGATGATGATGAATGATAATAGAAATGGGAAGTGAGAAATTATATTACCCCCCAACCCCTCGAGTATCTCAGTAAAGATGTGGGGCTTTACTAAGTCCTCACGCAGACTTCTTGTGAGAATTTGAAAAGTAACATTGCACTGTTTTGTTTCATTTGCCAACACTCATACACACTCACGAACACTTAACGGTTAATAATCCACCATTATTTCACATTAATATTCGACATAACACAAATTTTAGAAAATAAAACAAAACCGCAGGCATGACTCTTCACTTTCCCGCCAAGAAGTCCGACGTAAAAACTATGAAATGACGTCTGTCAGTTGTTAATTTCACTTACGGACGTTGCTGTATTAATTTCTGTACGATATTCCTATTTTATGCTACGATACGAATACGATAAATGTTCGCGCGTGGCCCACTGTACCACTGATTTTGAAGTATCTGGTGACGTCACGAAGTTTAACAATTTAGTTTGGTATTTGTTTTTTTTTTGCACCGTTTGATTCCGAAGTCTATTCTGTTATCTGTTCTGTCTACGTGTTTGAAAGTTCGATCATCAACTATCAAGAAGTGAAGCTAAGCTAGCAGTAGTAGGGCCATAAAATGAGCTGATGATGATGTTGATGATGGACTTAAGCTCCACTAAAGTTAAGTTTCTATTTAACTAACACATAATGTAAAAAAAAAGTTTCGTTTTTATTTGATTTGATTAAGAACTCTTTGTTGAACTTGAACAAATAAACTGAAAACACGATGATTCTACGTCCTGCCAATAAAAAAAAGAAATGGCTTGTATGCGAACTACTTTGTGACTAACAACATCGCATATTCCGTATCGCAATTCATTCCATTATACTAGTAATCCAGCTATTGAATGTTTAATAAAACGGAGTAGGTCTCTAGATAAGTAACGTGATAACCGGTCCAAACTTTGGTACCCATTTGATTATGGACTGTTCGTGACGTCATCGGATTAGTGTTTTATTTTTTATAGTTGTGGGTGTAACCGGATGACCTCAGCTGGAGCGGCCAATTCAAATTGCTTTCTCATTAGACTTGTAAATATTCTGAAACCATTATTCATCGTTTTCTTAATTTGTATTGGGTGAATTTGCAGCGAACTTTTTAATATACGCACGCTTAAATATAAAAGCTCTACTAACGTGCAAACTTTAATTAATTTTTTCATACATAGTTCATGTTTCATCATCGTCATTCATATTCCATTACAAATTTTCTAGAATAAGTCAAAACCCGAACGTAATTTTGTAACTATTCTTTTTGCTTAAAGTTCATCTTTTCAGCTATGATTGAAATGCATCTGACTTAAGCATGGAACGCACTTGAATCAAAATATTAGAAAGCGAAAGGAAGGTACGACAGCATTTTGCGTTATTGAACCTGGCACAAGTCTCTCCTTTAGTGGATAGTACTAATAACTAATGACAAAAATGGTGAAACTATCGTAGCGCCATTACATGATTATGTAAAATTTTTATCTATAGTAAGCAAAACAAGAGATAGATAGAATATAGGGGACCGGCTTATATGGACGACGTTACACGTTAGAAGAGACGAATTCGCTGCGAATCGTCTCGCACGATTTCATACGCGCTTTGGCGAAATACTATGTACCAACCAATATATTATCGAATTCACGAGCATGGCGCCCATTTTAAATGAGCGCGTATATTGGGTTTTGCCAGTCACGACCTTCGCGCAATAGGATACGCACCGAATTCTTGATTAAAGCCTTCTAAATAAAAGCCTTTTGGTTTTAAGTTCTTACCTTTTCTTGGAGTCAATGCAATCCAATCGCATTGGCATATAAAGCTGAATGGAAGCAATGTGCCACTAGTTTAAAATATTATTATTATTCAATCTGTCCGGGGAAATAGTAATCAAACTTTAAGAGTGATCTATGAGCAATTTTATCGATCAAAATACCTCAAATCAGGGTTCTGACTGAGTAATAAATTTACCCTCGTTCTTTTCTTTCATGTTTTTTTTTTACTTAAATCAATCCTTACTCTCTCAAAATGAATGGGGCCCATGTGTGTTTGCTACTTAATCTTGTTAGCTTTCGAATGATACCAAATATTTGCTTATCAGTGTCAAGGTGCCCATGCCGTCGCATTTTTTTAAAGGAAGAGGTAAAGAAAAACTTAAAGTTGTGAGGCGGGTCAGACCCCTGATTTGAGGTATTTTTATCGATAAAATTATCCATAGATCACGCTCTTAAAGTTTGGTTACTACTCTCCCGGACTGATTGTATACTAACTACCTTTTGGTATTTTGTGTGGCAACGAATGAATGATTTTTAAAAAATAATAATCAGGTTACGTTTCTTATCAGCAAGTAAGTAACACAACACTATTCCTACACAGGACACGCTTTTCGACATGCTGCTGAACAGCCTGTCGCTCGAAGGCGGGGGCGCGGAGGAGGCGCGGCCGAGCACGCCCCCCGTGCAGCCGTGGGGGCCTGCCGCCCCCGCCCCCGCCCGCGACTGACGCCGCCGCCCGCGCCGCTTGCCGCGGCCCCCACGGGTGCGGCGCCGTCCGCGCAATGACAACTAGCTCTGTACCTGCTCGTTCTAGTAGTCGGCCCGTAGCCGCTACGACTGCACGCCGTAGCTTAGCGCTCGTAGCCCTTACTACTAGCCGTAGCACTACACATGCTGTAACCAGCGCGTTGTTAATGCAGCAACAACTAACTCTACCTGCTCGCTCCAGTAGTCAGCCCGTAGCCGCTGCAATCATTCGTAGCGCTTTGACTGCACGCCGTTGCTAGCGCTCGTAGCCGCAGTGACTATCCGTAGCACTACACATGCTGTAGCCAGCGCGTTGTTAGTGCAGCAACAACTAACTGTACCTGCTCGCTCCAGTAGTCAGCCCGTAGCTGCTGCAATCATCCGTAGCGCTTTGACTGCACGCCGTTGCTAGCGCTCGTAGCCGCAGTGACCATCCGTAGCACTACACATGCTGTAGCCAGCGCATCGTTAGTGCATCACCGTCTAGCTCTGTACCTGCTCGCTTACACATACTGTAGCCAGCGCATCGTTAGTGCAGCACCGACTAGCTCTGTATCTGCTCGCTCCAGTAGTCTGCCCCGTAGCCGCTGCGAACAGCGGTAACTCCACACGCTGTAGCACTAGCACGTCGTTAGCACTGATAGCACCAAATACATGTGTGAAGACGGGCTAAGGAAGAGGGAAGACTTTGCAGAGTGAGTGAGAGCTTAGCAATGTTCATCAATTTCTATTAGTGTTGATCATATGAGATTTTGCAAAGAATATGGTTATTGGTAACATTAATCGCTAGTGAGGTTGTGCGCTAAATATTAGTAGAGAGACTCATCAACGCACCGTTAAAATGAACTGTTATAAATTCGGTCGGACAAGATCAATACATTTATGGCCGGACATGCACGAATAAACTAGACACACATCTCATGTTTATAATGTTGGATAGTTTAAAGTGACAGAATTAGTATCTAAACCAATAGTAAGTGTAAACTATTGAAAGCAGAAACACGACTATATCTATTTGTTGTCATATAGCTTAAGACGATTTTTCATATTGACTGTGTCGTTTTCTGTAGTAATGTAATCAATAATCACCAACTAATATTACTGAACCCCACTTCTCTCTACGACTGATTTACCATGCAGGCTAATAAATTATAATTGATGATAGTGAGGTACAATAACGATGTCATACATACAGTAGTAACTCTTGACAGCTGTTAAAAAGCAAGTCAATTGATTAAACGCTAGCCAAATATCTTTTCGACAACATACATCCGTTGCTCCTGAAAGTAATGTGATTTGCCAAACGCAAGCTCTGAACTCAAGGAGTCGCGAGATGAGCAAAGACTATACTCGTAGTGGCGAGGTCAGTATCTGTAGTTAGCAAAGGTTATGATAATATGAAAAGCCGTTCCATTTGTTACGGTGCTATGTAAGGGTTAGTGTCGATAGGTTTGTACTGATACTGAAGTCATAGTTAAATTATTTATTTATACTCAATTATTTTAATGATATTATTTTATTAGAGAAAGAAACTTTCCTCTATTTTTGTTTCTTATGATTTGAAAGCTTTCTCTTCTTTACAAGTCTGAGTATTTGTCTGTGGGCATTAGTTAAGTTACTGAATTGTAAAGATCTCTGATGTTGAATCGGTTCATGACATTCTTTATAAATGTAAAATTTGAAATGATTTATTATATTCTTTAGTATGTTGTTGCATTTATTATATTCAAAATTAATTTTAACTTTTTATTTCAAACCATGTTTATACTAAACAAGTTCAAAGAACTAAGATTTATTAATTTATTTTAATGATGTTTAAGCTTTTTTTCATTCTCAAGTGATCGTGCAATGTGATGAAGTCATAACCAGCTTGCAACCTGTCAATAACACTATAATAATTATAAGTAATTTTCTAAATTATACACTTGAATTTTAGATTTTTATAATCTGAAACTGTAATAATAATATAAGCGTTTCTGAATAGTGTATAATAACTATTAAATTACACGAGTCTTCTTAGAATAAGATAACAAAATATTTAGACCTACAAACACAGTAATTGGTTTTTGTGTGCCCATTCGAACGAATCGGATTTTATCATGTAAGTAGCATTAATACACGTTTACCTGACGATATATATAATTTGCTTCCGACTGTTAAGACGGCTGACAGGCTATTACGGAGGTCGACCAGGTAAGCTAAAAATAATAAGATACATAATTATAATAAATCTAAAAGTACAGATGGTAGAAATGTGTCTGCAAATAAGAAATAGATGATCTTGTACGATGAAATGTACGATCCTTCTTATTGTCATAAACTGTCATGTCGATTTTACCATTTACAATACGGTAGGTACTTATTTAAGTAGATGTTCTCTTTTACCTAAACTTTGTGGTCGACCTGAAATGCTCAATGAATCTGTTGTTATCAGTTTAAATTGGTGGTAAATGTGATTGTAGCGCGGTCTGCATGTAGACATAGGCCCTAGTTTGCAGCGTATAAATGCGATTGCATATTGTAAGTAAGGATACAAAACAATCTACCTAGACTTCTGGTACCGTATGCAATGTTAAAAGAATGATGAAATTATGCAAAAGTTACAGTCAAGTGTAGACTCAACTAAAGAGCATAAGACGGTGACAATCAAAAGTGAAGTCTAGTTAGGTCAATTTGTATTGTAAATTAAATTGATTTGACTGAAAAGTTCAAACTTGTGTGATCTGCTTTAGGTAAGGAGGCTTCAGTACTGAGTAATGTTAGGTAATGTGTGAGAACACGGCGTCCGCTGATTGAAACGTTGAAGTGTTGGCAGTACACCTCGTCAGTGTCAATACTAAACTAAACGAGAATTACTTACACGACATTATATTCTTGTTAAATCCATTATAATAATGAATGATATTAGTCAAGATTCCGCCTAAAATGCTATTATGTTTTCACTCTTTGTAAAATTATAATGGAATAGACATTTTCTAGTTTTATTTGGTATTGAAACTGACGTTAGGAGTACGTTGCGTGTGTCTCGTCTAAAAATGTCTGAACTCGTCTTGGGTACAATTTCTCTTTCCTTGAGAATGATAAATTATATTTTTGATTCTGTATAAAGATAGATGTTATGATTCGATGGACGTAATTTAATGATCGAAATAAAAAAATATAAGTAACACATTTGTCGTTTTTTATTGTTTTTTTCGCTATAACCAATCAATGGGCGCGCCCGCAAAGAGTAGCGCCGCCGTCTGCAGTTTATCACTAATGTACGCAAACCGCATTATATATTTTTTGATACGCCTTCGATTTGGACCATTTGTTTATTACATTTTTACTATACCACACATTTATCTACAGCATTGATCTCAATCAATATACAAATCCGCATCTTATTACAGCGCATTTATCCTTGCGCGGAGCCACCCTTTTGGCACATGAATAAATATTTCTTGAATAAATATTTTTGGTTTAATTACATACGTTAAAATATTTTACTAAAATAATGCGACTTAGGTCGAAAATTAATCCCTATTGAAACGCTCAGGATGGCTCGGGTAAAACCTAAACTTTTTTTATAAAGCTCTACCGCCTATGAACGGGTTCCCCCTATATAAGAGAAAGAAAAAAAAACGAGCGAGCCTTACAGTAGTCTCATCGCATATGATGTGTAACATTTGACATCTCACCTTAGTAATAAGCAATTTTAATATTACATTCTGAAAAAAATGGGTCAGGTATTACATAATTTTATTATAAATATAAAATAAATGCAGTAAATAGTCATTAAAAACATATTAAAATGACCTTTGATAGTCAAATGACACAATATGTCACATATAATAATAATATGTCATGTTCATAATATCGATTTTAAATTGAAAAAATGAATGTAAAGAAGACGAAAGTGATGGTGTTTGAAAGAGATGAGGCAGTGACAGACTGCAATATCGTGATTGGGAATGAACAAATTGAACAGGTGAATGAGTTTGTGTATCTGGGTTCAAAGTTTACAAGAGATGGAAAGTGTGAGAGTGATATTGAAAGAAGAGTGAATGCAGGTAACATGGTGAATGGAGCTTTGCACTCCTTTATGAACAGTCAGAAGGTGTCTAACAAGGCTCGTTTGGCTGTGCATGGGGGGGTGTTGGTTCCGACACTTTTGTACGGAAGTGAAAGTTGGGTAAGGCAGAAGAAACATGAAAGCAGAATAAATGCAGTTGAGATGAGAGCTTTAAGAAGTATGATAGGAGTTAAACTGAGTGACAGGATAAGAAATAGTGAGATAATATTGGACATCTCACCTTAGTAATACGCAAATTTTAACATTATATTCTGAAAAAAATTAGTCAGGTATTAGGTACATCATTTTATAAACTATAAAATAAATGCAGTCCTGGGTTCAATTACCAGGTCGGGCAATGTATTTTGGATTTTTTCGATGCATAGCCCGGGTTTGTGATCACGAACCCAAATTTGGCAAGCGTTAATCACCACGCTTGCCAAATTTGGGTCCAAGCCAATACCCATCAATTGTAGTAATGACTTGATTACAATGATGGCGGACTTTGCCCAGCAGTGGGATAGTTATAGGCAATTCACTTTTATTAATTTGGATAATTCAGTATAAGACGGAATTCCTTGCTTTCTGACCGCGCCGTTTTGGGGGTTAAAGTTACTCGCGTCCGTAGGTTTACCCTCGAGACCCTACACGTGACCCCTGGGTGGTGCTAAATGAGTGACACTGTCTGAGTGGTAGTCACGCTGCATTGCAGCACGAAATGGCTGGCTCGCCCGGCGTAAGCCAGAACCAGAGCCCCATCTCTCACCCCTCCCCCCTCCCAATTCCTACTCCCTCCTTAAGATCCAACTCCTTCCTCAAGGCCGGCAACGCATCTGTGATTACTTTGGTTTTGCGGGTGTCTATGGGCGGCGGCGGTGAATATTTTCCATCAGGTGACCCGCCTGCTCGTTTGCTTGCTTTTAACATAAAAAACAGCTGAGCTACAATAGACCATAGACTTTTTGATTATGGCAAGATTTAGTCGATACTTAGTCGAAATTAGTCGTCAAAACAAAATTAGTCAGTCTTACGTGTAAAAAGAGGGAATGAAGGAATAACAGGATATGTTACAGAATAAACAAATCATATTCATTGATCAATATTTTATTTCCATTGCTCCAAAATATACACAATGACAAGTAATTGTAAATCTGGATAAATCCACATTTGCAAAAATGTCTTTAATAGGTGGTTATTTGAATTTCATAGCTGATTACACGAAGAAAATTAATAGACTTGAATACAAATCTGTTGTAAGCAGGCGCTCGAGCGAGCTTTTTGATGTCTTTTAACGTTTTAACAAGCGGAGTGTCTTCGCCATCGTCATCGCCATCGCTACCGACACCTACCCTCTACTTACAGTAATCAGTAAAATTAGTAAATTCACTGTTCCTACATTAAATGATAATATTTACAAATAAAACTTTAAAAGGAACGCTTTGCAAACATTCAACAAACTTGAGATCGTCTTAATGTAAAGATGGTATAATTTTTTAAAAGTTAAAGAACGAAAGTCAAACATCTTTTATGAAAAAAATATGTACAATAGTAATTAAGTTTTAAAAGGAAATTGTGCCGAATCACATTTTACATTCTTCCGAAAATAAATAACAATCGAATTTAGCTTATAATACTTCTCTTTGATACATAAACAAAACAATAAAAAATAATTGCATTCAACAAAGCTACGATAACAAATTTAATATAAATTAATCGTAAAAGAAATGTACATTTTTACAAAGCTAAGGGGATCACTTTAAAATTATCACTGTAGCATAGTGTTACGTCAATTAGTTGCAGATAAAGACGCTATTGGATAAACATATTATAGTAATAGCGAATACATTATTATTGAATTCATATATTGCGTTCAATATTTACAATTATCATTTGCAAGGTCGACTCAAAGCCTATACATATAAAATTGCGGCCTCACTGCCTACCATATAACTAATTGGAAAAATCTAATCATCTGAATATTTAATAACTTTCAATAAAGAAGAGATATTACAGGTAACTTCATATAGCAATTCGTTAAAATATCTATGAATTGATAATTGTGCATAAATTTAAAATCAGCTACCACTATTGTAAAGGCAAGTAGGTGATGTACGCTTTCATGATATTTGTATAGTTAATAGTCTCTATTATGAAGTTTCTATGACAATCTACCTACAATATAATACCTAATATTAATTAAATGACGTGGTGTTATAAGAGTCTGGTCATATTATTTACCTTCACCGGTAATTCATCACTTAAGATTAAGCGCCCACAGGCAAAATATCTAATAAAATTTAATTGTCTGTACTAACTATATACTAGTAGCACTAATTTAATTTTACCTATATTATGCATTTTATTTGCACTCTTCAATGTGTCCCACGGAGACTCCGTCAAAAGTAGTTAAGTACCTACAAAGGGAGCCTGGCTACAAGCGATATGTAGTCGTGGGACGTCCTACGACAACGGTTCTATGTACACATTACAATACTTTGCTATTTCAAGTTTGTGTCCATTTCCTTGTTATGGTTGGTTCGTGGGTGGAGTGCGGGCCTCACCTTAGCCGGCGCGTCCCGACTCTACTCGTCAGTTTCTTTATCATTCTTTGGCATTATATAGTGAGCTAAGTTCGTTCAGGCTTCCACTAACAGATTCTTTCCATTTTAGAAATAATTCTACTACATTACGGACATCGTATTGCACTGTTTAAATAATAAAAGTCAATAATCACTTTCGCTTTGTATTATCATATTAGCATTAACCTAGTTTTCGTTACACGTGAAACGGTAATAATGATTTGAATACGAGTAGAATTCAAAATTCACTTCGTTCTTTGCAGACTCGACCGGAGCGGAGCGGCCGTTCCGGACATCGATAACGGGTAAAGTTATGTTTATTTGTGACCTAATCTATTCAGTCGATTGAATCAAATCAAAATAATAGCCTCTCTCTAATCGAAAGCTTCGAACCTCGAGGTTCGGTTCGGCACCCGCCGAAGGTAGATCCGAGTCTGACTCGTCAGGTGCGAGGCGGCGGTCGACGGCTGCCACGGGGGAAGGACGCGGAAAGGGGACGACTAAGGGTCTATTCCAGATTCAGCGTTCGGTTAGTCTCGCAGGAGCACACAAGGGTGGGAAGCACCTCGGAGCACCGGCGCGCTCACAGCGCGTGCGCGCGCGCGTCACACGTGCGACTCGAGCGGCGGGCGCGGCGGCGGCACCAGCGGCGCGGGCCAGGCGCGCGTGAGGTCGGGCGACGACGTGCGCGTGTGGCGCGCGCTCCAGCCGTCCTTGTCGAAGTCCTTGGTGCCGCCGACGGTGTGCCGCCGCTTGATGCCGCGCTCGGGCATGCCGTTCTTGCGCTTGAGCTTGGTGGAGCGCCAGGCGGCGGGCTCGCGGCGGCGCGCGCCCTCGGGCTCGGGCCGCGGCCGGCAGTTGAGGCTCTCGGAGCGCAGCACGCGCGCGTCGGGGCGGCTCGGCTCGCGGCTCGGGTCGCGGCTCGGCTCGCGGCTCGGCTCGCGGTTGAGGGACTCGGCGCGCTTGGGCTTGTCGGCGGCGAGGTCGTCGCGCGGCGGCGGCGAGCGCGGGCGGTCGGCGGCGGGCGCGCGCGCGCAGTTCTCCTTCTCGGAGTCGTCGGCGTCGTCGAGGCGCCGCCGCGGCCAGGCGGCGTCGTCGCTGCTGGAGGAGGAGTGCCGCAGGTCGCGCGCCAGCCAGGCCGCCTTGAGCTCGTGCGCGCGCGCGGAGGGCGAGGCGCGCTCGCTGCCCTCCGACGGGGAGGTGCTCGACTTGCCGTCGTCCTGCTCGTCCTGGCCCTCGTCCGCGTACGGGATGCTGCCGTCGTCGAGCGGCGACGAGTTGTTCAGCGAACGCAGCTTCTGGTCGAACGTGCTCGTCAGAGACGACACGAGGTCGCCGGCCCCTGTAAATGCAATACTTTTAGAAGGTGTCGAAAGCCATTAAATTGCTTCTAAACGGGCACTATTTTTGGTGCAATATGTGACTGGTGTATGACAACTTTTTAAAAAATGGGAAACACCGGCCAAAGATACTGTACATTATTTTAGTGCACAACATACCTGTCATTGTAGATATTATAACAAGAAATTGTTGCGGTCACATATTTCAATAAAAATATTATCCATCTAGGAGATTCGTATCGAACACTATACGGAAAGCTTACAGAGAGTTAACGGAAATAAGGCAAGGTTAGATTCGATCGGGTTAAGTGACGTCAATGGAGATGAGACCTACTATGTACATGTACGGCGACGTCTCTCAAGTCGATGTGCGAGCGCATAAGCCGTGCTGTCAGCGGTCACAGTTTCCAAGCGTTAGTTATCGGCTCCGTTGTTCATTCACATCATCGAATACACAAAAATAACTATTACTATTAATTTTTACTTTTTATTTTCAAGTGCTAATTGCTACACTGAAGCTAAATTAAATATTTATAAAATTTATAAAATACAGTGAAAACTCAAAAAACAAAATTCAGCGCTTACGTCAGCCTTCCCGGTAGCATAGCGGTCAGTGCAGCCACCCGGATTGCGGAAGACCCAGGTTCGATTCCTAGCTGGGTTGGGTGAGCGTTTAATATTTTCACTGTATTTTATAAATTTTATAAATATTTAACAATTACTATTAGTTAACAGTTTTAATTTAAAGATGTAGCGTTCATGTTTGTCGATATCTTACGTGTTCCGTCTTCTCTTAAAGCTACTCAATGCATATTTCACTAACATTTTTATTTGTTTCAACAGACCATGTTAGGTGATAGTTTTACCTAAAAAAAAAGTAATAAAAAGTTATGCTCTAATTTATTATTTTTAATATTGTACCACCGCCGACCGGTTCAAAATTCCAAGCAGGTACGAATAAAAAATATCGAGAAGGATCCGGCGAGAATCTTGATTAAAATAAATAAGAAAATTGAGACATTAAAATATGAATCTGTATGAATAAATCACGTAAGCTTACAAATTGTTATCGCTTCATAATTAATCAGTAGCGTGTGACATCGGCGGAATGTTAATTTCATGCATTTTTATTTTCATCTACAGTATAATAGCCCTTCTTATCTTTAATAGTCTGTGATTTAAATAAAACGAGCGAGCCTTACTGTAGTCGCATATGATGTGTAACATTTGACATCTCACCTTAGTAATAAGCAATTTTAACATTATATTCTGATAAAATGGGTCAGGTATTATTTGAAATGATTTTTCATAACAAAGAATAATTAATTTTAATGAAAATTGTATTTTATTTAATTGACACTAAGAGTAATGCAACAGTAATGCAATGGCGCGCGCTCATTCGTCATATCAAATGGCGCTTCCCCGACTTCCTGTTACACACTTCCGTCCCAAAGGAAAGATGTTACACAACACACACTTCCGTTCCATTTCACGAAATCACTCCCACAAATTGCAAGAAAGCGAGAGCACATCAAAAATTTCGACAATATAACCACCAGCTCGTTTTATATGCGCATTGCTGGGGCACGAGCTTTCTCTATGGATGGATAAGGGGATTTTTCAACTATATTAAAACATAATTGTTTATATCATAATGACACCTATTTTTTTATAATTTCCCATAGGTTTATCTGTATGAGTAGTTGGCAGTTGATATAATTTATATAACGATCAATGTTTACATTGGCCTAAACATTACTCTTTAACTGGTAAAGTTTTTTAATGATACTCAATCTTATTGCCATCACATAAAGTTCAAATTACTGTAGACAGCAGCTTAGCAGCAGTTAAAATAGGCATAGCTCATACAACTTGGAAGACTATTAGAAAGCACACGTAACAAACGAAGCCGTCTCGGCTTGCGCATACACGCCCCACACTTGCAACACACTTGCAACACGCTCGCAACACGCGTGCAACACGCTCGCAACACGCGTGCAACACGCTCGCAACACGCGTGCATTCCTATACCTTTGAGTGTGGACAAAAGAAAGGGATTGCTGTGTCTACTCTCTGACGTCAGAACTGGACACCTAGTAGGGCAAATAAGTAGAAACCTTCATATAACACTGTATACACGTAAATAAATATGAGGGATATATACTAATAAAGGCTGTCTCAAAGTTTTGCCGCTCGTTACTGACGGGTATGATAAAATGCGTATTTAATAGCTACCAGTTTTTATATAAAATAATGCAATATATACCGTCAATGGTGAAGGTTTCGTGTCGCCCGCAATTCAGCGCTGTCATCCTTTCTATATCGATTCTGTAAATAAAAATAATATACATTATAATTAACTCTTTGTCTATTATTTTGTATATATCTTTGTTAGATTTCGTTTGTTACTTAACGAAGTTTATATACTAAATACTTATGTTTCACAATAAATATTGTAACATAATAGTATATTTTCAGGTTACCCTTTAAGATAGTCTTGTTATGGTTATATCTGGGTTGCAGGCAAAAATCCCGCAAGTGGAAAGTTACCAATTTTTTTACAATTTATTATTTTTAAATTTATTTATTTGTCTTCGGGAGTCTTGAAGCAAAATATTCAAAAAAACATAATACACAACCAATATGGCTATGCTAACAACAAGTATCCTCTGGACACAATAGTTCTGTTAGTCTTCTTTTTGCTTGAAAAGCACAAAAAACCTACTTCAGGGATTATAAAATGTCCCGAAACTTAAAAAGTGTTATATGTTTAAAGGTGGTAAATCCTAGTACAGGAATTTTAAGAGTGTTTTGAAACTTAAAAAGGGTTACAAGTATAAAGGTGGTAGTTACTTGTGCAGCGCGTTGTGCGGCAGGCCGTCGTAGTCGGCCAGCGCGGTGGTGAGGTGCGCGGGCGGCGAGCGCGGCGGCGAGGCGGCGGGCGAGGGCGGCGCCTCCCACTTCTTGTCCTTGCGCGGCTTGCGCTGGATCTTGCGGTTGGCGGCCGAGATGATGGAGGACACTATGTCGCGCGTCGACACGTCCTTGCCTGCAACCAGCGACGCCTGTGACAGCTCTGCGGGAACGACCTCACGTGTAGGACCATTATACGTTGTACGATACTCGTATGGGTAAATCGTTTAAAACTGTTCTGCAAATATTAGGTTTGTGAAAGAATGACCGCATTTAACGCGGGTAATATTTTATTGTGGAGCTCGTTTGCACGGTGGTTAACGCGCTCAGTCTGCGAGTGCCGAGGTTAAGCAATCCGCACTGCGCCCAAGTGGTGGTTTATGTCCCGTTCTTCCTATCCATCTAAAGGAGGGCTCGTGCCCCAGCAGTGGGGACATAAAATGAGCTGATGATGATGATGATGAATACTTTATTTAACTATTTTTTTATACAAGTGGTCACCCAGCGGTCGAAATTCGACCGTAATTTTAATGAGGTTGCACGGACTGCATCCTTAGTAATGAAAAATAAAAAAAAAATTGAATGTGAGTTTGGATTGGCATTGACAGACTTCGAACGCTCCTCTTTCATTTTTGAAATTTTTGGAAAATGTATGAAACAATGTTTATTTCATTTAATGTATCTTTTATGCATAATTTTAACAAAATATTCGCATTCTGCACTCCTTCTTCTCCTTCTTCTTCCTTCTCTATATAAACTATAAGTGTGCGAAATTCATACTCCTCCTTCCGCCCAATTTTCGTAAAAAGGGGTATTTTGCTTCACTTATTAATATATAGATATAGCAAACATTCTTGATACTGCCAAATACACGGCGGCGTGGAGACACAATAGATATCCAATTGTTTGTCATTTCATGGCAGCGAATGTGTTAAACAGTAAAATTTACAAAAGTAACATTGACTAATGGAATCAGGCGTTACTTTGCGTTCAATTGCATTTTTGTGTAAAATGTAACATTTTTATAAAGTAAAATTAATCATGCTAAAGGATGTCTTACCTTCGATTTTTTTAACATTGTGTATGAGCAGGTCCCGGGAGGGCGCGGGCGCGGGGGATAACTCTTCGGAGGCAGAGGGAGGGTCCACGGGAGGGTCGCTTTCATCCTCTTCGAAATACCAGTCGTACTGCAATATGAGAAATCTCGTTAGCTCCGCTGTATAATATAATGTAAGTATGCTTGTAATATATAGAATGAGTATTTTTGAATTTAACAGATTCTAACGTAAATTTTCAAATTCAAATACATTTTATCAAGATCAGCAAACCATCGTTGCCGATAATTTCAAAGCAATACCTGGTGTGAGGTCATTTTTAAATGAACACACGCGTGCACATCAGACTACCACAAACTGTCAAATTTCCTCAATAGACTTTGGACATTATTTATATGGGATATGGTTGAACATTTATTGAAGAAAATGGTCAGTTTTGGATAGGTTGATGTGCATGCGTCTGAACATCGATAACTTAGTAATTGTATTTCTTATTTTTCAGACAAGTTACCAGCAAAGAAAAATACTAACGTGAGTGAGGAAAGATTCGATGATCCGGCACTGGCTGGACATATCGTTGACCATGGCGAGCATGTCGTCGCTGGCCGCCCGCACCAGCGTCGGGCCGAACACTATCGCGAGGTTGCGCGCCTCCATCTTGTTGTAGGCGGAGTGGGCCACCACCCTGCGCAAGTGCTGGATCAGGTACTTGAGTGTTTCGTAGTGCGCGTCGGGGAGCGCGCGCACGAGTCGTCTGAGCTCGCGCGCTCGTTCGGGGGACCGGTCGGCCGCTGTGGAATGATATTTGTTTAGCGAACGGTCCTTCGAGCAGGATAAAAAGTGGAAGAGTTGGACATTTATGTGGAAATATGAGATTGATTATATTAACGTTGTCGCTTATTTTGTACTCTATCTTTGTGTTAATTTATGAGCAATACAAGTATACTATAATTGTGTATAAATACAATATAGTAGTATTGCTCAAAAAGTGGCAAGAGTCTAGGACTTCGGATGGATCACAATAAGCGAGGTAAGCGTCGTCGCCAACATTCGCGTTGTCAGCTCTTTGTACAAAGGGGTTATTACCGATTTTGGTGCGATATCTATACACTGAACATAAACTTAAACTGTGAGTAGGAGTAGGAGACTAGGTGGAGCGACGATCTTCGCAACGAGAAGGCAAGAGCTGGGTGAGGGTAGCCAATGGTGCTCAGTGGCGTGCGCTTGGAGAGGTCTATGTCCAGCAGTGGCTAACAGAATGGCTAATGATGCGTAGTAAACTCACCGATGAAAGCTGGGTAAAGGTCGGCAGTGAGCAGCGGGTCGGGTAACCGCCGCAGGTACGCCTTCAGCAGCGAGGAGGCGACGTGCACGTCGGCCCAGCGCGCGTCGCCGGCCGGCGGCGGCTCCCCGCGGTCCAGCGCGGCGGCCAGCGCGGCCACGCCCGCCGCGTTACCCGGCACGCGGTACACGCCTACTGTTCGGAGGCCGTACGCCTGGGAACAAAATAACAATGTTATGGTAATACTCTTATGATTAATTAAATAAGCCTTCTGAAATACAAAAAAAACAATAAAACAGTCCTCAAATTACCTACAAAATTATTGATACAAATTAAGGGTTTAACTTCTTACTATTTTTTGCTATCATGTCTGACATTAATGTATTCAGACTGCGGGCCCGTTGTCCTGTGATAAAAGGTTCTCTTCTGAAACTACCTCAGGCACCAGTCTCTCACAAATGTGGATCATTAACAATGAAATAGATAGCTTAGCGTTAGATCTAACTCATGTTCGTTAGCGAAATCAATAAAATAAATATGTATTATGATTATTTAACTAAAAGCTTACTTACATTTAATTCAAGACCCAAAATTATTTAAGCATTTAAACTTGTTCCCATTGTTGGCTTAATCAATCTGATGCTGATTGCTTCATTGTACATGATTGTACAACAAAAAATATAGTAAAATTTGTAAGTTTTCATTTTTAGTTTTTTAATAATCTTTCCAACCTAATTCAGTGTATTCAGAATTCGTCATATTCTGGATGAGTCGTAACCTAACTGGACGAATGCACCAAGTTTAGGCGTGACCTCTTCACTTGACCTTATTACTAGTGTGTGTGTATGTTCGGTTACCTCGACGGCATGTGCGGGCAGCGTCACCGCTCTGGGGACGAGCGGGTGTTCGGGGTCTGAGGGGCACCTCTCCAGCGGGGCTCCTAACCAGCCAGTGGCGGCCGGCGCGGCATTACTCGCCCCGCCGTGCATGCGCCTCAGCTGCTTCGCCATACGACCCTTCCACGTCTTGTTCTTCGGCGATGAGGGAAGAGCCGGGGCCGGGGGACCTGCGATTGTGGGCACTGGAATAACATATCGACACATAAGTATCTGCCGTTTTGTTACGGCGAAATAGTAAAAGCGAACGTTGCGTAGACAGTTGATGTTTAAAGAACTAACAAAAGTACGTCTATAGATGTTTAAATAGCAAAGCAATCGTTTCTATTACAATGGTAAACTGACAGCATTTTAATAATAACAAAAGATTGTAGTAAATTACTGGTGAGTGTGTACTAGTCTAAGAACATGTTTGTGTGTCCTTTAACCCAGGCCCCTCATACGCCCAAAATCGCACAGTTTGGAAGTGATTGTGAATGCCTGGTGTCAGCATCCGGCCCTACTCTTTAATAAGGGTAGAGCGAGAATTAAAAAAAAATATATCACTCATCATTAATATCAAAAGACGCCATTAAAATTGAATTGTTTGCACGAAATAGTTATTCGCATTTAGCATTTTGGCGCCCATTGCCATCGGGCGCCTAGAGCGACCGTTTCACTCGCTCTGCCCTAGAGGCCTGATGTTACTTTTGGACGATGGACTTGCAACTACTACTAACCAAGAAATACTTCTTGTGCTCGCTTATCATTCATATCAATCGTATCAATCGCTTATCATTTTCTAATGTCTATACAGTGTGTTGGTATATCCTACCTGTGGGCGATCTGTTCCTGCCGATCTTTTTGCTGCGTTGCGGGGGCAGCGGCGAGGGGCAGTCGGGCTGGGGGGCGGGCGCGGGCAGCGGCGTGGGGGTGGGGGGCGAGGCCTCCGGCGGGGGCTCCGCCGAGTGGCGCCGCAGCGCCGCCAGCCAGCGCTGCGCGTCCGCTGCACCTTCCGCCTGAACGAAGAGGGTTCATTTTAGCACTACACTGATACTGCTTATATTATCAATGCGATTTCGATGTAGATATGCTAGATCAGGAGGAGCTCGAAGGCGCAGTGTTTAAGCAGTCGTTAAGAATCACCAATCCGCACTGGGCCCGCTTGGTGGTTCATGGCCCGTTCTCCCTATCCATCCATAGGGAAGGATCATGCCCCAACAGTGGCGACATAAAATGGGCTGATGATGATACCAGATCACGCCAAAATTACTGCACTGCATTGCATGTATTTTGTAATAAGTAAGGCTACTCCATCGCATACGTTCGTATGCAATGTAGTAGCCTTACTTAATATCAGCCCTGTTCAGGGCTGATATTAGGTGACAGCTACACACCTAGATGTTTCATAAATGAGCAAAGAAATTGTCAGGAAGACAGTTCATGCCCTGTACTAGTAGCTTAGTGGCACGCAAGCGCTACAGTGTTTGCGTTTGAGTGTGCCCACCTGCAGCAATAGCTCGGCGCCCGCGGCGGTGGTGACGCGCACCACGTGCTTGCGCTTGGTGTAGTCATCCGCCAGCGCAGCTAGCGAGTAGCGCACGTCCAGAGCATCTCTGGAGCCGCTTTGCGCCTCTGCGCCCGGTCCGCTCACTGCGCCGGGGCTCTGTAACAAAACAAGATAACATTATTATGAGGTTAAAGTGTTATGTTAAGAACACCTTATCATTCATCATTGTCTGTCTATAAATATCACCTAAATAATGCCTGTGGTCCACCAAATCTACTGTCATCATGCAAAGAACCAATGTCCTAAATAGTCACCAACGAAAGTTAGGCTTTTCGCTAGCTGGTTCAATTAGAACTTTAATTAAAGTTCAAGTCTTACTACAATGACTTGAGAAGTTGAGACGTATGGTCTTCGAAATTCAGTGCTATTCTTAGTTTCACAGATAATGAGAATTGTGTATGTCACGTGAAGTTACCACGCGCCAGTTTGCAAAAAAAACATAATTAGGCAGTTAGCATTTTCAAGTGTGGGAATTTCGTAAGGCACTAAGACTTCGTGATGTAGCTACCAACTTTTTAGATGTAGCACTTTTTAAGTAAAAGTTTTAAGACAAACTTTACAAAAAGACACTTATTAAGAAATCTTATAAGTTTAGTATAAGTAAAAGTTATGTTAGTAGGCTAGACGTTTCTAAACTTTTAAAATAAGGCGGTAAAGACTTCTTCAGGGCATGGTCACAGACCAAACTATTCAAAAATGAGCATTCGTGTGAACAAAATTGTTGTAGCGCAGGCGCAGCTCACGGATCTAGCGAAAAAATCGTTTCAGCTTTCACGCCCTAATTATGGGTATTACCTTTCAAAAAGAGCAGACGTGAATCAGACAAGTGCTTGAAATGTTGCTCGTGTTTTAGACTCCATTATCTTTGTAAAGGAGGCCATTAATCAAATGAGTGTCGCACTAGGGTTGACACCATTATAAACACAAGTGTCAAAACTATAAATTATTTTTAAATTTGTGTTTGTACTTAATATTATTTATTTATTTATTTATTGGGAAACAAACAGCATTTTATAGTACAGAGGTAATAACTTAATCTATGTTTCACATTTGCCAAAACAGTTTCCACTTCTAATTAAGATAACTACTACTACTTACTTAAAAAATATACTTATATATTTTTTATTTAAAAATAACCTCAAATACTAATAATATAATATTTTTTTGTTTCTACAATTACATAATATGTAATATAACATACACGATACTACTATGTCATATATAATGTCATGAATTGCTTAATGCTAAGCAGATTATTATGGGCACTATCGGGAACTACAACTATAACGAAAGAGATGGTCGTATAAAAGCATTTCCTTCATTTGTGGATTTTTTGATCTCGCGATGAGCGTAGGAATACCTATTCCTATGCTCAACGCGAGACCCAACAACGAGTTCCCAACAGTACTCATTAACGACATCCAATTCAGAGCCATAGATGTTAATGATAAAACGAAACTGTGTAACAGTGCGCTATGTCCTAAAACAAGTGAAGCTCTCGGTAATTAATATAGACTATAATATAAATTATGGAGTATGTGCATTACAAGTCGCTGACAACCCTACTATCGAGCGGCAACACTACAACGATCGAAACTGGGTACAGTGCGCTATGTCCCAAAACACGCGTAGCCCCACGGCTAACTTAGCTCCGTCTAATTACCGGCTCCATTCAACTCATACATGTCCATTTGCAACGCCAAATTACTTGCCGCATATGAACTCATAGGTAATAATAGCCGCTACTTCCGGTTGTATACCGTATTTAGAATTGCAAAGGTTCAATCGCAATTTTATTTGCAACTAACAAAATGAGCTTTGTAATACATTTGGATGTAAACAAGATTACAAAAACACAAATGTTGAAAAAATTTCCACGAGCAGGATTTGAACCTGCACCCTTCTGACATACCGGGTCAGGTGCTCTTCCAATTGAGCTATCGTGGTTCTAACCAGCCCGCCGAAATTATTCAACACTATTTACTTTTTACTTTGAAAGCCAAAGGCACCCATTCAATGTCAACAACTACCGTCATTAACACCCGATCATAATATTTTTACAAATACTAAAGATCAGTTAAGAAATAGGCAAGCTATTTATAAAATGTTACAAAAACACAAATATTGAAAAAATTTCCACGAGCAGATTTGAACCTGCACCCTTCTGACAAAATTATATAAACAAAAACAAAAACATTTTGTAAACAAGATGTTGGGGTGAGCTTTGTTGATGTTTCATTTTGCATTACAAATTGTTTATTGAAAGTGAGATCTGCCGACAGACGGTTTTGCTAAATGAACGCCCGTAATACGGCCTACGCTGTTTATAATGGCCGCCTTGTGTAGGCTTCGATAGGCTAACATCTGTTCACCACTCGCCGGATCTATGGTTTAGAGAAGGCAATCGAATGCGCAAGAGTGGAGTCCGCTTCCGAAGCTTTCTGACACTTGGGTGAGTTTAGCGAGCTTTCCTAATATGCATACTAGGCATAGGTATAGCATATTCATTTATTTATTTATTTTTCTGCGAGAGATTTGGCTTTTGAGGATGATATACTAAGTTAGGATAGAGAGGTGGGTAGACGAGAAAATGTTACATATCAGCGCGAAGTTACAATTTTTATTTTACTCTTATGCATAAGCTGTGTGAACGTACCATTAATTTAAATGAGAGAAAACTTCATGATAGTATCACAATAAACTATTCCTTTTCCACATGATGACAAATAAACAAAAGCGAATTTAGACTTTAGTAGAGCGTAACAACTCGATCATGACATACGAATTAAAACTAAAAGCGACTTTATCTCCACAATTCTAGTGAAAAAAATTAAATGGTCATGCTTTCAATAGTCTCTAATTCGCCGTCCGGAGATATTGATCGACGATTTATTGCGTCGGACGACCCACATACTCACTTTCCGTATTTGCAACACAGAAAAAAAAACACGTTCGTCGGCCGGCGACAACCGTTCCACGATCGCAACCTATTCACATCAAACGCAATTAGCGGGTCAACGGTCCCGTAGAAGTGGCACAATTACGTAATGGCCATCTTGCGTGCGCGCATCACAGGAAAGATGCTAACGAACAATTAGCAGACCTCAGTAAGGAGGATGCGCTCAGCTCATTTAACTACGGAACTAAGCGTCGATTATTTAGAAAGTGTTCGAAATTCGAAGCAACTATCTACACCAATTGACCCGATAAATAACTAGGTGCCCACAGCCTTTACCGGCCGATAGTAATAACATATTACTTGTGGGTCAATTGCTTATACTCCAAGTGTGCGTAATTGAGGGAAGTGTCGTGTCGCCTTCGCGCAGCCGTCGATACGCCGCAAATCGCTCTCAATAATAATTTAACGATGTCTCGAGTCTCGACGCTCAATTAATTGGAGAGTCGTGGCTTTGCGATTGAGAAAGGCTAGTGTCAAAAACGAAATCGCTTTTGATGGCCCATTTAGTAATGTATACGATCATCTTCATAGCGATAAATCAATTGCAATTGAAGACAATCGACGCGAATTCATGTTTTGTTTTTTTATGACATGTGTTTGGTGTACTTGACATTATTTGCGGTTTAGTAAGCAGAGGAGGCGGTTCAACTGATGTTTTGTAATCACTACGCAATTGAATTGAATAAATATGACAGGGATAACAAAGTATTTGTTTTATGTTATGTATGTTATTGTAAGAATCTTTAATTAGTTTTATTGCACTCAGTCACAGATTAAATATTAGTTGTGGAAGCAACATACAGAATGTATATAAAACAAAATATTTTACGCATATACCTATGATTTAAATACTCTTCTATTACAATCTGTGTTATTGCAGTTTGAATTTAGATGCAACACTTTTTAATCACTAGGACAAAAGCTCACCAATAAGTCTATGTACCAAAGCGTCATGATTTGGCTGAAGTCCACGCGCGTCAGTTGTGGTCGCGATACGTCTTGGTCGTTGTCACAGCTTGGCAAACGGCGGGCATTATAAATGCACTCGCTTCAGACTGTCCAGAGCACGATATAACATGATCCAGGAAATTCTACGTCAATTCTGGGAGAGGCTCGGAGAGGGCAACGGCCCAACATCACCACCGGTAAACTTCCAAATTGCACTGACGTGACTTGTTGATTGTTTTTAATTTAATTTTAAAATTATGAATTTTGTGTGAAACACGAAACACATCTATTTTACAGATGCAAACATTGAACTTGAATGTTGGACCGTGAAAACACGAAAGTTGATTGTTTAATAAAAAGGTCCGGAAGTTTGCAAGCGTGGAGAGGGGCGGGCGGCGCCGGCGCACGCGTGTTTTACTGTGACAGTGCGCGTCGCGGTCTGCCTGGTGCCTGCGCCTGCGCAGAGAAAGTGCTCCCGCGCGGCGCAGACTCCGCGGCGTCTGCCAAATTGGCGTTTTCACGCTTCGGGAATTGATGGCTTTGGTTTTTCCGGACGAGTCGCTCCTCACAATAGCTGATTTGCTTTCTACGTTTCCGATGATTTACTTTGTTTTTATTGTGCCATCAATTCGTTTTAATGATTTTGTTAGTTTTATTTGAAATTACAATAACAATACTTAATTTGTAAGTCTGTATTTATAACAACACTACATTCGACACTAACTTATTATAACAATAACAAAGATCTTTGTAAGGATCTTTGTTATGGTTGTAACCATTTGTTTACGGTCGGACGCAGGCCGTAATTCCATCTAATCTGCTCAGGCGACGCAAGCAAATGCAATTCGTCACACTTTTCCTTCTCACTTTTGAGTCTCAGGGTTGACGGCAATTATTTTAAGTTCGTGATTTACGATCATTGTATCACGGCGACATGCGGCTTCTGTTGCAGAAAGCAGACGATCTTGCCAACAACTTCTTAGAATAAATGTTAACTATAATCTTGTGGAATGTGCCAGCTTCAAATAACGTTAAATCTATGCACAAGCTACTGTGAAATCATTAGGCAAGTGAAGACCCTGCTCAGCTAGCTCTGGTATTGACCCTTTGACAGTAGATTTCGCACTTTCTAATTATGTTTAATTAACGAAAGGCTCATCTGTTAATTAATGATAATTTAATTCGAATTAATGAGTAAGTGCTTAAAGCTACAATACCGTAAAAAGCATTGGGTACGACACTAGAGATCCTACCGACAGCGTATGTACTGCGATGATCAACATGCGATCACGCAATCTCAAATTTATTTAAATGTAAACCCATATATTTTTGTTTGACAATGACCAAGGCAAAGGCATAATAAACATGCAGCCATTTTATATTTTTCTTATGAAGGCGGCGAACAATGAATTTCCCATACAAACTCAATACCAAAATAATTTTTAATTGGATAATGTTTCAACATATATATGCTGTTATTCGGATTAAGACAATATTTACCTAGGGTCTTGTTCAAAGATTTTTTTCAAAATATTCACCTTCTTAAAAATATATTCGAATATATCGTACATTTTTAGAACGTAAACGACGTATTTTCCACCTATTTGTTTTGTATTAAAAACTAAATCATCCATAATGTAACTACAATAGAAACACAGTTTATATTATCATGTTACAAAATGCCTTAAAGAAAATGAAAATATAATAAATTTCCTTCATCATTTTCGGTATTACACTCACCTCGATTTGCACTCGAGAATGTATATATAAAAATACTTACACTTATGTATATAATTTTCTTATTGGTATTTTTATGTACTATGTTTAAGTATATTATTTTATTACACCACGCGTCGCCACCTCACGTTCAGGGAGCTGTCTGAAAACCAGCGCTTCTATTCTGTGTATTGCCACAAAAGCATTGCTGAGACAGCTACCCGTTGGCCTTGCACATCACAGTATTTTTTAATGTGATTGTGTTAATTGTTTTATGATGTTATTTTTTTTGTTATTTTAATTTTATCTTTTTCATCTGTTTGTATTTGTTTTTGTGCAGGTCAATTAATGTTTCACATTCTTATTCTTTTATACTGTACCTTACAAAACCATATCAATGGGTACATTTTACATCCCATATTTTTATATTAGACTTTCTCGATCTTTCTGTTTAATTTGGCTCCATCAACTATCAAAGTTTGGTAAACTATTGTTTTGAAACATTTCAATATGTACTATTTTAGTTTTGAGTCATATTTCCGAAGGTGTTTGAGTGATCGGTCGACGGCTATGTGGGACGGTTCACATCGGACGTTCGTCATCAATCTTTGCTTGGTTGCCAATTGCACATTGTGAAACTGAAGTTACTGCATCATATTTATAATGGTTTGAGTGAGTTTCAGCACCTACGTTGTCTTTTCGTCGAGAGACGCAATCTTTACCTACCTACGATAGGTCTCGATGAATAATTCAATAGTTATACTAGGACCACCTAATTTCTGTACGTTTGTAGGTATATACGGGCTGGGGACGCTGTAAAGGCTATGTGCAGCTAACAACCTTCATTACAATAAGTCAATTAGCATGAAACGGATCGCTCCGGAATAAAATCATTTTACAAGAGCATAATACTCGTAGGTATAAAATAATAAGATTGCCAATGTCCACTGTCACCGGAGTCACCCTGTAAACATGGATACAGGGTTCAAAATCTCAAGAACAATTTACATTCCAGTGTTCGCGTAGACTTTAAAAAATAAAAAGGAAATATTATTTTATACTTTTTAATCTATCATATAATATCTACCCGTAGTAACTTCAGAAAACATGATAGATAACAATCCTAACAGGATTGTGATAAAAACTCTAATATCCTTCCAAAAAGTCTTAATACCGCTGCTTCATAGCACCAAGTTACGATCGCCATCTAAGTTGCAGCAACACATCGAAACTCTTCTAATAACTAAGATGGCGGACTGTCTGAAAGTACATCGTGACTAAGTACCGGATAAATAATGAAAGTGACATGGATGACTCAACAGGCTTTTATATGGGGCAAAGGCGCCGCCACCGTAGCATTTCGGCAACATTGACTCATCGTTACGTGATTGTGTGTTATGAAAAGATTATGGCATTAACTTATAGAGCTAGAACTTGCCAATCGACTAGGAGCAGTTCAAGTGTAGTTATTATATTAAGACTGCTAATGTTCGACATTGACATCAACTAATGAAAGTCAGTCATGTTTGAAAGTGGAGATCAGTTTATTGGGACACACTTGATTATTTTATAAGTTTATTAGAAACGTATCTAACTAAATATATCTACAATTATATTATGAGAGTGATTTGATCCTGTCGTTTCAATATGTCGTCATACAATAGAAATACATTGGAAAATAATATTAACAAAATTTAAAAAAAGATACGATTTGAAGACGATTTCAAGCAATGTATTATGAGGTACTTTTAATACATTTTCGTAGCGTCTATATCTATGAGTTTCAATTTTAGAAATTCTTTATTCTATTTTATCTTAGTCGGAAGACAAGGTAATACTAAGATTTATACAAAAAGTTCGTACCAGTAGTATATTTACATCAAATCATATCAATAATAGAGCATATCAACGAGCGAGTCGATATTGCTATGCAGAAATCGACGAGGTTTGCTTTCCGTTTCCAATTATCATATTCATAACTTTCTTGGACGCTTCTGTCTGAGCTATGTTAGCTTGTTATGAATAACACCAAAAACAGTGTTCCTAACTCGTTTAAATAGGTTAAAGATATAGGTAGATATAGATAGGTTTAAAGATGTTTATTCTCATACGAAATTACATTTCACTTATAATGAGATATAAACAATATATATATTACAGTATACAAACTGTCACACTGTGGTACTCGTCGCGATATGCAGGTTAAGTTTATTCTTAATCATGTGTATAGTCTCACAAGTTTTCACTTCATCTGGTAACCTATTAAACAGCTGTGCTCCAAACAGAATTGTCTTTTTCCCATATTTAGTCCTAGGTGTAATTATCTAATTGTATATTTGATTTAATTCTCTTTGTAATTATTTTTTTATTAGAATGCATGTTGTATATTTATGCAGTTGGGATAGGTTCATTAGTTTAGTATTATATTCCAGATTTCAATTTATGTATTCTAAATGTGATTTTCTTAATGAATTGTAAATAATGGGTTTTAGTTTTTTTTGGTATGCAGTGTGCTATTTTACGAAATGCTCCCAGTACAGATATTAATTTAGATTTGACGTGCTCAATGTGTGGCCTCCAAGTTAGTTAATGTTATTCAAAATCATCAACAAACATTTTGTGTAGTGTTAATTGAAATTAAAAATCATCATTATTGTTATTTGTTTATAGGAGATATTTATAATTGACGGTTTTACAACTTTGTAATCTCAAATCTCTGTCGTTATTAATATGAGTGTTTTTATTCGTATATAACTCCGCTATACCTGATGTTAAGTGTAAGCGGAGTCCAAAGACTGCTAGAGCTGTAAAGCAGGATTGTGCTGCATTGGCCCTCCTCATACTGACTAATTCCGTTTGAGTATGACAAAAGTTTTGATAAGCTGTCTGACACTTTAACAGGCATAAGCTCCAGCTCAATGGTAAGCGATATACTATGGTTACTGACCATGAGACCTTCGTTATCTATACCGAGCAACGTATCTCGTCATAGAAAAGTCAGTTCCAACGATGTCCCAACAATCTTTATGTGAAAATAACAGCGCACGCAAACTCATAGTTCCCGATTGGATGAGACTCTCCAGAGATCGGTGATGTGGAATTACGTCAGTTTGTGGCTACGTCACCGGTGCATTTGGGTCAGTTTATTGTGCGCGTGCCTTACAACCTATTTCTGTTTTTATTTTTAGCACATGGTAGAAAGTAGACCGGATTGCAGGCATGAATTATGCGCCTAGTAGATAAGGCGAGGGTGAGTGTTGCGAATCAAGCGTGGTTGATTGATACGATACTTGGGTTATCGCGATTCGTAAGTGGAGTGTCCAATCGGAATGCAATATTTATACTGTTGCATTGGGTATCTGGACTTTTCAATGTCATATATTTCTATTTTTAATGTGACATATATTATGAAGGTTTTGGGAAGATTTACTTTCTTTATGTTTTGATTTTAACGCAGTATCTGTTGATATGGCTAACTAGTTACCTTGTGTTAATATTCCAACGCCTCTGTTGTTAAGCGGTAAATAAACCCCCGCACCGGTTTAAGATTAAGTCTAGTGGTTTAACCATCTCCATCAGGTGCGGTAAACGCTTCTTTAAAATGTATTCAAACAAAATAAAACAGATATATTTAAAAAAAAAACGGTTATTAGTATGGAAAACGTTTTTATACATGGAAAATTTACCAGTATTTTTTTGTAACATTTCGTTATCAATAATGTGGAGAACCGAAGAATAGTAATAACTGTTAAGGTCACCTAACGTAACCGATAGCGGCAAACACAAAGTCGTTCTATAAAAAAACCGTGTTAATTAGAAATTGGGGTGTTCGATAACCTCGTTGCAATTCAATAATATGTATAAACATGATAATTTTTAAGATATTTTTAAAGATACGTTTTTTAATTTCTAGGTTTTGGTAAAAATAGCAGTCAGTTTTTTTATAAATAATTTTTCAATTAGGTTAATTGCCAGTAGAGTTACTTAAAATCGAACAAAAAAGAAAGAACATTAATCAAATTAAAAGTCGCCAAATTCAATGTTAACCGGTCGGTGTTTCATCGAAACGCCTTTAATTATTTCCTCCAGTGTGTCAATAAGCGATCGCGAATATATTACCTGGGTGTACCTATTACGTTTTGTTTATTTACCCGTGGCCCCGAAACGCGCGCTAGCGGCGGCGGCGGCGCCTGCGCAGCGAGCGATCGCGCGGAACCGGCGCGCGCTTGTTGTCTGCCTTAATGGGTTCATTATAGTACCGTACGTATGCATATGACCTAATATGGCGATGGTGCACGGCGAAATGCGAACGAGAACAACTACGCGTGTCCGACGACACTGTGAGCATACTCCCGTACACCTTCGGAGGTTCTTTTAAGATATTGCGATTCATTTAATATAGAACACTAGCGGCCCGCCCGCGTTGTCGTTGTAAGTATCTAGTAATGCAAAGGAAATTAAAAAATACCTTCTAAGCCGCTTAGGTGGGAAAGTGTCAAGGATCAAGGGAAGTGGAAAGGTTTTGGGGAAGGCCCAGCAGTGAAACGTATATAATAGACAAAAAAAATGCAGATGTCACTTAAGAAACCGACTTGCAGAATTTTAAGTTTGTAAGGTCAGTCGGTCCTTAAAATAATTTCGCAGCAAACCCATTCCTCACACAAACATATTAGCTTTCTGGAGGAGTAACCTGAACTGGAAGTAGTAAAAAAACAAGGATTTAAATTTCAGACATAATAATGAAACCACAAATTAGAGCACACGTTGATCAGAACTACAGGATCTATGATAAGCATTACCACATTTTGACTAATACCAAAATAGTTGCATAACCGTAGGCGCCGGGCCCATTAAACTAACAATAGGTACGCCGGTTATTACTAAACAGTTTTATACAGAGTGATTCGATGCTCGTACGATTCGGAGAAGCGCATTACATATGCGATTAGCGATAGAAAGTAAACAATAATAATTGGCAAACGCTTGTCTGCCCACTCGCCATTGAATGGAGCCACCGATCCGGAAAGAGATCAGCCTGGAAGGGACAGTGGGCGCGCCTGTTGGCTCTCTCTGAGCGTGCTCTAGGAAAGCTAGGGGGAGTGCGGCTAATTTATGGCCTGGCCTTCGTCGCATAAGTCACTCCTACAGGTGATGACAAATGGATTCTGTAGTTGCATATTTGGTTTAAGAAGACAGGTATTGAGGGAGGATGGTGCACATGTAAATTCGCATTAAACTTCAAACAGACAGAACAGCTTTCAAGCATCTGCAGATTGGACCTATTATGATTGTTATTGTCTTGATTTTGTATGAACTTATGAACACTAGAGGAGTTATGGCAAAAAGAAAAGAAACGCATTTCAAATGTCGTAATCCTAATCTATCATTCGTGATCTACCACTAAGACCTTATGCAAGTATTCAATTTGTTTTTAATAATTAGATTATCGATCGGTACCACTGAATATTCAGTGAGCGTGATCTTGTAATCAATGGGAGATAATTAAATTTTCTAATGACATAACTTATAAGTTGCTCAACATGAGTGCTGGTCGGAAGAATCGCAGCAGCATTTCTAGTGATTTTATCTATGCTCGGTAGTCTATGGCGAGGTCCTCGACCCCGGTAGCGATGCGGACGCGCGCGGCAGTGCGTATGCGCATGCATACACAACCGATTCTCGGATAAACGATTGACAGCTAGAAGCGCGGATATTGCGATTTTATTGTATGCGTTTCACTGGATGTTGTGTTGAATTGTAGGTATTTTATACGTGGTCTACAGATTAATCTTTAAAAAATTATCTAACTATTCCATATGTCTCATCGCAATTACTTGTAAACCTTTTTTCATTGTTATACATCTAAGTTTTATATTTGGTGTATATGAGCCAGCAACAAGCATAATAGTATTTTGTATTTTTTAGGTAGGCATATAATATCTATTATTATACTATCTCATACCCTTTGAACCACAACAAAGCAATGCAAGATAATACAGCATTGCGGTAAAAATAGGTAAAATCGGGGTAGGTATAGATAGGTTTAATTATTAAAAAGTAAATAAAAGAAAATTTCTGCTATCGTGCAAAAAAAATACAACTTAATGAATACTTGTGTAAGTATCTCCCATATAAGTAGGTAATCCTTTCTTTATTTTGTTTGTGTTTAACTGAAAGTAACTGTAAAAAATATGTTTTGAGTGTCGTGACTTTACGAGTCGCAATTGTCCAACCAACGTACTAACACAAAGGCAGTAATTGAGTGCAAACATCTCGCAGACACTCGGTCTAGCGAGCCGCGCACGAATGGCGATTGGCCATGTGGCCGGCTGCTTTATATCTGCCTGCCATATTCGACTTCGCATTGCAGTGCATCGGGCATTTATTTCATCAAGTGCTCTCTGAGATATCATTTCAATGTTCGAAGTTGCATTGAACGACCATTAATTGTGGAAGCTGTGTCGCAGAATGCTACAATCAGCATCATCTACTGTTCCGTCGACATAATCGGATGGTGTTTCGTTTCACACGGCTTGAGGAACCTTTTAAGTTTCTCGCCGCCCCCAAAAAAGTTCGGTAACGCTGAAAATGCTGCCTGAAGTAATCAGAAAACTCTCCAAAAAAAAATGTTGTATAACTATGTAAAACTAAGTTTAATGTGTCATCAAATAAAGAGTTTTAATTAAAATTGCACATATCTGCATTACCATCCCAAGACTATGGGACAGCCCGTGAAGTAGGCTCCCACACAAAACGCACGTAAGTACCACAATCCGTGCATTCGTGACAATTACTCGTGCGTTTACGCGGCGGACACCGAACATACGCCGCGTACTGGCTTGCGTAATGGCTTCTAATGGGAAAATGCTGTTCCTGCGATGCGCAAGAGCATCCGTTCCATGAACCAGCCCAGTTGCGGAACTGATGGCCACTTGTGCGACTTGAAGTCTACAAGATCGTCGGACGATCGAAAATAAATCACAATCTATTCTATAAAAATTACTATATAATAATACATAAATTACTATATAATACTCGTAATACTTTTCGACGAATTCACAACATTATCTTTATTACTGCACAATAAAGAGAAGGTCCATTTCCTTGTAGCCGAAACGATTGCCATTTGTACATAAATCAAAAAATACTATTCGTTCAATAGCGACAAGTGCTCGTTGATGCGCAGAAGTCGATGATCAGTGTTCCCAGAACTCGTTCTAACAGATGTTCTCGGAGACAGACAGACGCCCCGCCATTTGATACAGAGCTTACAACAAAACGAAACGAAGCTCGATTCGTTATGCATAGCGCTTTGCACATGGTTGACTTCAACTGAAAACGTAGCGAGGACAGCTATGTACGTTAAAGACATTGGAGACTCGCTTACGTATCACGGGATAGGCCTGCTGAGGCTGGTCTAATACGGAAACAGACGACGTCGCACTCGGCCGATGACAGCCTCAGATAATGCGAATAGATCGTTGCGCAAGCGCAGAGATAATGCGCTTTAAAAAGTCCACTCACCGCGACTTATCAAGCTAAAACAATAAATTATCTTTATCAGATATATTAGAGTTGAGAGGCAGAGACAATGACTGATTTCAAAGATTTAAAAAGCATAATTAAAGATTAACAATTAATATCGTTTTGGTCCATTACAATTCAGAAACTTCAACTGCCATCGAATGGAGTGAAGAGATGTATTGTAATAAAAACAGTGGATGCTCAATTTTATTATCAGGAAATACTACATCTGAAACGTTTCATTGAAATTCTTCATTTGATCTCAAATTTAATAAACAACAGATGTTTCTGCCGAGTAACTCATCTCGGTGCGCAGGAAGACACAAATTGACTAATGAAAATCAATTCGCCGTCTGCCCTTGCTCTAATACTAGAATGTCCCCTATCAATTATTTAATCTGAGATGCAGTATTGGGTCAATGGCGAACGCATAACTCTCCATAAAATAGAATTTTGATTATCGTCCACTCCGAAATAGTTCGGGTTAGGAAACAGTTGAGTGCTGCCAAAGAAATCTCAGAATCTCTTATAAAATGTGTCTGAGTGACGGCTGTTTACAACGTTCGGGGTTCGGTTGCGAAACGGTTTTATATTCGAGCCGTGTCGAACCACACGTACACCATGCGTGCTGTATTGTTTGATTCGTCTGACAGTCGCTTTCTCGCGGACGGCTAGGGCATGAGCGCTGCTAGCTAATAAGCACTAAGCTAGAACGCGGTAGTGCAAAAGGAGGAGACAAGTCACTGTTCATTTAGCACTGACTAATTGTTAATCAACCAAGTAGAAAATCACCACACTAGGATATAGATGTTCCATAATAATTACCAAGATGTAGGAACACAACTGGACGTTTCCATGAAAGTGCTTAAAAATATTAGACAGTGAAATTTTGTTTGTATGAAAGTCCGTCAGTTTTGAAGTTAAATACATGAAAATTGGTATTTAGGTTCTTGAAAAGAATTAAAGAATGACTTGTCCCAGGAATTTTGTTTATTTTTCTTTAAATGAGTAAAAAAGGGAAAAAGGTTTTTTTGGGGAAATCGTTATTTTTAAAGTAATAGTTATCAAAATTAATATTTTAATCGATCTTTAGATTTTCCAACAAAAAAAAAGAATGACGTGTTTTGCATTTTTCGCCTCCCCTAGAGAGGTGAAATAGGGGTGGAAAGTTTGTATGGAAATCTGTCATTCCTTGAATTTCGTTATTTGGCCTGGTAAGAAATTACGAAGAGTTTCAGGATTTTTGGAAAACGATCCCTTAAGTAGGGGATGACAATTTGTACAGGATTTTCAGAACGGACCAAAATTAGTTATACAGGTGATCTTTATTACGCGGTTTTGTGTTACACTTTTTACTAATTCTAGCTTACATCCATGCAATCCTGGGCTTTTTAATGATACAAAATGAAAAACTTAATGTTGAAATGACGTGACATGTTTAGTTGTCTAACCCTTATTACTACTTATACCCTATATATTTACCTTTAATAAGTTTGGCTTTTATTACGAACAAACACAAGTCACGTAGCCCACGTGAGCAAAGCCACGAACAAAAAGCTAGTAATAAATAAAAATAAAATAAGTAAAATCAATTCAGCAAATAGTGTTGAAAAGTATATTGGCAACGAAATTACAAAACGCTTCCTTAGAAAGAATTTCGTGCCTAGGAATACCTACTGTATGGAAAAACCCGTTGATGTAATTCTTTCGTTTCAACTAGAGATTCAGATTTCCGTTTCAATAGAATGCGTGGGTTACTGCAATTTACACATAGCAAAACTGACAACTGCGAAAAATATATTTTCGCCTTCGTAAGGTAAGTAAGATCAGTCTTAGACTTTAGACCTAGAGGTCCCGGATTGGTTTTCTAGCGGGTTTAGTCATCATCTTATCTAACTAACACTGTCGCCATAAAAACTATATTAACATCATTGTCGTGTTTCTTCAGTTTTGTTTATAAAAAATGAGGTAAGATATCGGCGATTCAGCATTCCGGGTAAAGTGCATCTTTGCCTTTATCTGCGATCGAGTTTTACAAGCAATTCTATCTCTCTCTTCTCTCAAAAAATTCGTATAGCGTTCGCGTGACACAGGCAGGAGTTGGGAGTTGGTATGGTATTGAAACAGAGCCTGCTGTCAAATACAAAATCATGTTTTTGTGAAGTGATCGAATCGATCGAACGACTCGCACGAAGCACCCAGGTAAGGTAAAGACTCGCAAAACTACCCCGCTGTGATAAAATAGTATTTATCGTAGATAGGGTTCAATAATGTAGTCGCAGGAGCAAATTGTTTGCGGTCCGGTACTCGGAACTGCGAATACCTATTCCGTGGCGAATACAAACTGCATTTAAACTCGTTACGATACCAATTGGCTGATTTCGAATGCCATCGCATTATTATAACACCATCTCGCACCAACATCGGTCACGCATTTTTAAAGCGAAGCGAATTGGAGTTTCGGAATAAAAAAAAATATACAATCTATTATAAATAAAATATACCCCCTAAATAAATATACCCCTTGGGTACACATTTTAAATCGACTTTGCAGTAAAAAGAGGAGTGATAAAATACCCTACAAATACAAAATAATTTAAATAAAAACATAATTTGTAAGAATTGAACAATCAAACAAACTTACCAAGTGTAGTTCGATTGAAATTATGCACCTTGTTGTCTCGTCCGAAGATGATGAGACAACAAGGTGCATAATTAGCTCAATAGCACGACATAAATAAAGAATCTGTTATTATCATTATTTAATCTGAGATTGTTATTGAATTTGTATATTTGCCACATAGACAATCTCACACAGGCAATCGTAACGTCTCCATTACGGTGCGGTGTAGAAGCTGATAAATAAATATTCGATTTCGATCAAGGGGCACCCGATCATCGTATTGGTTTGACGCGCGGCAACACAACAATATAATTTCTACGCGTATCGATTCAAGGATGGACGGCTATTACGCGGCCGCAGGCTCGTTTGCAGGTGGATCACGCGCGCGCCGCCGCCGGCATGCCGTCATATCCTCCACTGAATTGGCCACTGTAATTAATAAAAGAATATGCGCACGAGCACACTATGTTCGGAAGGTGGTATTAACGCATTGTTGATGTTCTGTTCTGTGATCAATCCTGACAAAAAGTGTGCGGCAATATTGGCCAGGCTTGAATCACACACGTGAATCATCGAGCTTTCAACAATTTAGTTGGCTTTGACACGCACGACCGCATAATGCTTTTTATTAAATAGCAAATTGATGAATGTGTTACGAAAAGTATGACTAATAGCAATGGTGTGGATTCGTAGAAAAAGTTGTCTACCTCTCTTTGCTTTGTGCAGAATTGTATTAAACTAACGTCAAAGTCAAAGTCAAAGTATTTTGATAAAATCGGGTCATATGCGTATCTGGTAATTTACGAAACCAAATCTGGTCATATGCGTATCTGGTGGTATGCGAAATGCACTTCTGGCCATCCGCGTATAAGGTAATTTGCGTTTCTGGTAAGTCTTCGCGTCTGAAGGCCCGAATTGTTTAGGCATTGTGTTTCACGCACTGGTTCGTTTTACTTCGAGTATTTCGAATATACCAAATTCATCCAGTAATCATGGCGTTTATACGAAGTTACTATTTTCGGATACATAAAGCCTTCGGCTACTGATACTCCATGAATCTTCGCCGTTGCGTGCGTTGTTTTGTTATGCGTGTTATTGTAGCGTCAAAACATAACATTATTCCTTTACAAGTTAGTGGTTAGCATAACAATTTTGCAAATAAAATAAAATTTTATTATGTTACGTTATCGTTCGAAATGAGCTTTTATTACATGTAAAATATACAAACTAGTGTAATCCGAGATTATATTGAGATCGAGATATCGGATAATGTAAAAAAAAAAACTAAATTGAATACGTGATAACTCGAAATCACTATAATCTTCAACTGAAGCCACTTATTATCTTTATTACAAAAGCCCTGCACGATAGTAATGTTTCTCTTTTTCTCAGCACCATCACAAAAGGCTGGACCTTCGCGTCTCGTCGCCGGCCGGCCGCATGCGCTGATCCGACCGAACCTGCCCACGTACCAGCGTCTTATCTCCTGTCATCGTCTCCCATTATGCACTAGACATGTGAGATGTGACCTCTGCGGGAGAACCTTCTCCTGTCTTCATTGTAAGATGGATTACTATCATAAATTGACTTATCGACAGGTTCAAGAACATCAATGGGAACTTCGCGGTTCCATTGTGTTTTCGTGTACCGCACGCTCTCCGATGAATAGTTGCATAATTAGCTTTGTCTAATATAATCACCAGTGAGCTTGTGCTGACATTTTAATTATAACGTGTTTATTGATACCGAGTCGGTAAACGAGCATATAATATTATGTCCAATAAATGTTTGCCACACCAACGGTATTACGGGCGCGTTGCGAACTGAAAAGGGTTAGCTCTTATGCTTCCTATGTCCTGCAACGTCACTGAACCCTCAAAACAGGAAGATATGCTGCTTGGCGGCAGAAATAATAGGTAAAAGGTCGCTATTCAGTCAGATCCCGGTTACGATAATATCACCAAGCAGTTTCAGTTATTCGTTAACTTTTCATTTAACCTCAGGTAATTTTGCGTAATATTCGACTTTACTGTTTTTAAAGCACTTCCTCACATATGCATTTTCGTTTGTTTCAATAGTTTGAACAGTAATGTCTTACACATAACTATGAAGTGCAGCACTGGTAATCTAAAGAAAGTACTTGCACTGTTGTCGAAACTCTGGGGACGATACTGTTCACAGATACTGTCAGTACTTTCACTTCACATAAATTATTCGTTATTAGCACCTAACGTTTGTCGATGGCAGTATTAAACCCAATCTTAGTCGTTTCTAATCCTAGTAATAACCTCGTTCTCCTTCAATTTTTTAAAGTGTATAATCTCTTGCTGTTTCAGATGCTGTTTTCTTTTAACCAAGTAGACGAAACGGCTTATTCTAAATTATCGTTACATTTATGGCAAGGGTATTAACATTTTCTAGTGTAGCTATCAACTATAACTACGTTTTAGTTCACTAACCTTTTTATAAATAAGCTTTGGACTTGGTTTCGTATAACATTATATTTAGTTTAATCTTCAAAGTCTTACCAACACGCTGGAAGTGCGTTGACCTTTTAAATACTAAAATTGTTACCACAAAATGTAAACTTAAGATATTCATTCAGAGCGGAAAAGCGATGATGTGCGAGTTTCTTGGTAATTGAACATTTTCATAAAGCGGTGTCCACAATAAAACTTGGAAGTTCGCCGACCCTACATAATGTCTATACAAAACCAAGTGTAAATAGCGAGAATTTAATGAGCCATTTCGCCAAGTTGTAAGGAATCGCGCAATTTCATCTTGTAGCGCTTAGATACAGGCACAAAGACGTTTCCATATTGAGTTTTGGCAACTTTTAATATTGAAAGGGAATTTATTTATACAAGAAATTAATAGTATAAATTCTTTTAGAAATTGAAAAGGTTAGACACTTAACGATTCACTATTGTTCAGTTGGTGTAAATTAAGTTTTTTATTGAATTGAAGGTATTTTAAGAGTAGTATGGGGATTGATAGGCACCTTCAGTAAGAACACCCACATATGGCCACAGCCAGGTAATATATGGTTGTCTGCCACTGAAAACAAGGTAGGCAAGTCTAGACCGAAGACGTAAGGAGCGAAGGTTTCTGGATTTTTATATATACTTACTTATTATTGCGTCGTGACGTCTGACGATCATTTGACATTTAATTTTAGCGCCATATTGGGTCGCTACTGACCTGGAACTTGGCATCTAGAAATCTCGGTAAGGTTACAGTAATAATAAATGGCTTTTTACTCTTTATTGACTATTAAAACATGAATTTAATTGTTTTAAAGTCGCTGAATGCCCTTAAATAGATCGGTAACATAACTCATTCCATTGTTAAAGTTCAGAATTGTACAAATTTTCATACCAGTTTACAAACTTTAATGAGTGCATATAATTCGCCAATCAACTTACTTGGTAATTGGTTAATCATCTTGGCGAAAACATTGTTAAATTTAACATTTATTTATATTACACATATATTACATACATTTGCAAATCCAACGCGTAACCTCATTTTGTACTATGCATCCACAACACGAACAATGTCACAGGAATTCCTCATTAACGGAATAGAGCTACAGAAATTGCAAGCAGAACGTCAGTGATTGAGCGATGGCGGATCCGTCGTTTAGTATAAATATTAGGGTCATACATGACTTACGCCACTCGCCAACTGGGCCGTGATAATCGGGAGTAGACACTCGGTTGTGCAACCGGCGGTTTCAAACCGCAGCTAGAAACCGCCTATCGCCCGTATTGAATTAACCATTCTCGAAAAACATAAATGACTTCACATTTTGTGGGTGTTCAGGTTCTAAATGTTAAGAGCTAACTACGCTGGATCCGCGTTCCTTTGTTTTTTGTAGAAGTTTTTTTTTTTACTTTAGTTGATGGCTTCGTGCGATTAGCAACATTTAACATTTAGCCAGTGTCAAAGTAATTTTTCTTACAAGTAATACATAAAAAAACAATATTTCCTTCCAGGATGATGATGATGAATGGTAATAGAAATGAGAAGTGAAAAATGATATACCCCCCGACCCCTCGAGTATGTCAGTAAAGATGCTTTACTGTGTGGGGCTTTACTAAGTCCTCAAGCGAACTTCTTGAGAGAATTCGAAAAGTGAAATTGCACTGTTTTGTTTAATTTGCTAACATTTATGCACACTCACGAACACTTAACGGTTAATAATCCACCATTATTTCATATTAATATTCGACATAACACAAATTTTAGAAAATAAAACAAAACTACAGACATGACTCTTCACTTTCTCGCCAAGAAGTCCAGAAGATACTTAACTGAGTATCTATTTCTTTATTTTTTATTCACATCGCCTTAGCCTTTATCTCTCTTGAAGGTCATTGGCGATAAGCGAAGTGGAGAGCGCACTTTACCCCTAAACTACAGAGGACCTGGAACGCAAAGGCGTTTGTGATAAGTAAGAACATTGGTACCCACAACGATCCTTGAGAGAATATCATCAACCAAGGCGCTTCGTTTGTTATAGCTTTAGATTCACTAGTGCGCTCTAGGTCGTTCTATCTCTGGGTTATCGATTATAACATAACAAAGTAAAGTAAGTTTCTTTCTGATGTTAGATATTCGTTTCCTTAGCAGTACCTGTTGGTACTGACAACACTTTCTTCTGTTTCATTATCAGCATCATTGAGTAGTTCGTCCAAGCCTTGTTTACTCGGTGCGTAACCTCATCAATGGTTGGATTTGACAATTTCGTAAACGTTTCGTCACCTGCGTAAGTTACATCACTAGACGTTTCTAGTAGACGAAATGGTACAGAGTAAACAGTGTCGCATAACAGTGTCGCATAACATTATCGATTCATGTTTTCCGATGTAACGGTAAAGTTGATAAAACAGAGCCGATACGGTTTAACATCAGCATGATATTTGAATAAAAGCGTAACATAAATGTACAGTAAAATACAAAGAAAAATATAAAGCATTATGATGTATTCGAAATATAACAACATCGGTTTTTGCAGTACAAAAAAATAGGTATGCGCTCGCGCAGTGATTTTGTTATTGAGATCAGCCTTCATGATAATATGAAAATGCACATTCAGTAATTAACTACTTTTAACTAGGAAACTCTATTGCGATTTTAATTAACAAAAGAACCTGCCTTTGCCTTGATTCGCCTAGTCTAGACAATTAACAAAAATGAATGTAGCAGGGATGCGCCATAAATTATGTTGCTTGTCAATTAATCTGTTCTGTACACTGACATTTTCCGCTTATAAATGTCTATCACATATCGTTGCTATTTATGGGCAGGCTTGGACATGCGGCGAGGTCGGGTGGAGGTAAGGTACTAAGGTCTAAGCCTGGTGGCTGAGCGTGCTGCGTCCTAGATGCAAATGATGCCGTGTGTCACCTGCAAGCCATTCTATAAGTGATGGACGGCCACAGAAAAAGGTGTAAAATTTACATATCAAAATGAGTTTCTTCTTTAGAAAAATAAAAAAGTCCGAATATGCCCTATACACCTGTCTGTATTAAACAGTTAGAATGAAACCCAGTTAAACACTTTAATTTTTACTTTTATTTAAAAAGTATAAAAAATGTAGAGCAAATTAAGCTCTTTTTGTATAAAAAATGTTAAGAGACAAGAGCAATGTTACACAACAGGCCAGCTGGACATATACCTACATTATCCTAAATGTTATGTCAAAACGATACCATATCACCAACCACGCACCTTTACTCTGGATAAGGCTAAAAAGCCAACGACGACGGTCCACTAACAACATACTATTACCACAGGCTAAGGATTATTTAAACTTTACAAAAGGATATCTCAAAAAGGTTTTCGTTTTATCAGGATTTCGGACGCTTTGGAATTTTGTTTGTTCGAAGCCAAACATATCGCTTTTAACAGGGCAGCGCACACGGGGTTATTTGTATAAAATAGTTGTGAATAAAATATTTACACAGTTTTATCGCTTTACGCAGGATAAAACAATGACGGCAAATATTTTGCTGCTTTAAAAAATGGTTTTTCAAAATACTCATGTCTCTACTTCCTATGTATGTGCCAGTCTTTACGAATATATGTATAAATAGATGTAATTTTTTCATCATATGAATTGTAACTGACATGACAATAACTAAACAACACTTTGAAATATTGTCAGATCTTATCGATTTTTCTTTACTAATCGCATACTAACATGATCTTCTTCACTATTTGTAAAGGCTATATTATGATGTTGAAACATTAATTAAGAAATCTATAGGAAAGTAAGTTCCATAAACGAATATGTACCTACCATTAATACCTACCAATGGAAAAAAATCTTGGTGGCGTAAAAATCTAATAATAATCTCCACATTATACATTGTGGGAAGATATGTATTAGTGTATAACCTTTTCGTATTTTCAAGCCGTCTATAAAACAGCCGACGGCGTCGCTCAAAACAAAAGAATGATAGTGTTCACATTAACCCTGACATTCGACAAATTCTCACCAAAACATAATTTACTCGCATTGTTTCGCAATTTCAAAACGCAAGTGAAACTCGCTTTGTTATGATAGCCTTAAAATATGACAGCCATATTTATTGAGGCGCTTTCACGTCATTTAGTCGATTCGAAACGAAACAAGAAGTATTTTAAAAGACATTTTGTTTTAAATAATTGAGTCGCAAATATATTTGTTGAATGTAGTGCTGAGGATGTAATTAAAGAAAAGTTTAAAGCCGACGCGTCCGCGGCTGTTTTTAATTACAGCTCAAAATAAGTAAACATATAACGTGAACCTTGACATATTAGTTTCCATGTTGCGTGGGAGTGGATTTTATTAATACACATTTTCTGTACTAAACGCAGAGGCTGCGCGCGGTTGTTTAAAAATAATTTATTACGGCCGCGTCTCTATGTGCGCTTTACTATTCTGGTTTGTCGTTTACTATTATTTATTTACTTGGCGTGTTTCGTAAATTGTATTTTGGTCTGGGCTATTAAGTATTCTGTGGTCTGAGCTCATTAATCAGTTTTATTGATGCTTTATAGTATATGTAAGAGGGAGTAATAAACTCTAGCGTATGCTGTGATCGTATTATGAATGATTATGTCATAAACTAAACGGTTTAAGTGTAGGTGGCTGTAGTAAGAAATGTTAATCATAAAACAATTGAAGACGAATGGTCCATCAAACAGGTGGGCTCTATGCGGCCCCATTACGTCTCTAACACTAAACAGTCAACTACAGAGACAGCGCATTGAAAAACTCTTTTGTACCGGAGTGGCACAATGGTGACAGTAGTTTACGTCGCCGAAAAACAACAAGATTTCAATAATATTTTACTGGATGCCCGCTAAGGAGCAGGTGATCTGTCTGTATTACCAAAATTTGTTAAAGTCAACAATCAGTTGCTGACCGTTATTTTTAATGATTCAAGCAAAGAATCACTAGTTTCTGTCAAACACTTGCAACTACCCTACTCGTTGCCCAAACATTGGCCGCATCACCACCGAGCGAAATGGCATTCAGCAATGTACGTTTCACATTACGTGAAGCGAATTACGTAAGGGCGCAGTCGCAGCTGACGCGGGAACCAGTTGTGGCACGCGGACCAGTTCGCGGCGAGCAAGGTCCTGCCATAGACACTGCGAGCCTACTACAGTCAAGCGAAGACGGTAGCTCATGCTGTTGGGGTCACTTTTGAACTCAAACACGGGGTAGTTTAGGCGGTCGAGATAACTTTCGCGTTCGGGGTCACTTTGGCGCTCGGGGTTAGTTTGGCGCGCGGGTAATGACGGACCAAATAAAACAAAGGCATTAATTATATCATAATTCTAACTAAGTATACGGCGTTTAGACTAAACGGAAATTGTTATTTTACATTATAATAATAATAATAAAACTCTTTATTTACAGACATACATCCATAGTGTGTTAGTAATAAATAATACAATAAAAACTTACATGCTATGTTAGTATGATTTATAATTTAATTTAATTTAATTCAATTTAAAAATTATTTTGCGGCCCAAACTCCTGACATCACTTGCAAATTGGCCCAGTGTACTAGGATTATACAGGATTGTACAGTGTACAAGGATTTATGGCGCTCGCTGTATGAATATTATTTGTTTGGAAAATATTTTGTTAGTTGTTGCGTATGTATGCTAGTCCCTGAAAAGTGACCTACAGAATTGATTGGCATTGAGTAGTTATGAGAACATTGAAGAAGTTTGAATGGTACAACTGTTTACAACGGGTATTAAAATCTAACAAATAGCATGAATGCCATTGAGTTAGAAACACATACTCTTTATATTTTGCTTCATTGTTCCTTTTGTTTGCGGTTTTGAGTACAAACTAAATTTACCCTGCTTACACTGTTTTGACTATACTGCGGCGATCGCGAGCGTTACCCTCCAAGACTGGACTATTTATTTTTAAGAATCCCGATGTAAAAGCGCATTGCGTCCGCAGATAACGATGCAAACCGACATTGATAAATATCGCATAAGAAAACCAAATGAGGTTGCATAAACGAAACGAGTCTTAACATCTTTCGGTATTTTAAACGAGCGATCGTTCGCAACTTCTGTTTTGAAATATTTATTTATCATATCTTTGTAAACGATATCGTTAGATGTTGCCATGTAAACTTACATATTTTTTATAGGAAAGCTCATAAATATTTGAAGGTTTCGTCAAAACTATCTCTATGAAAAAAGAACCCCTATTTTAGTTATCTCTAGATAGTTTACTTTTAAATATCAGTCTCATGGTCTCATTGTTAGGAAGAGAAATCACACTGACTCCATTATGTGATAAATATATGATATCGGGGATTTTTCCACACACCTTTATTGTTATAACGTTCCATAAAAATCTGGGTTTCTATAAAATACATAAAATATTGCATAGATTAATAATGCGGAACGACAATTTTGAAGTTCGTAGCGATACCACAGATTACAAAACAGCAAAATTATCATAACAACAAACGAGAAAACAAATAAATTTTGTAATTTATAGGTCGCTCAACTGATAGAGAAACAAGTTTTTGATTCCTGATCGTTTCCGCCACAACACTTCGGCTTGAATCTATTTTGGAGTTTTTAAATTAGATTGTTAGGTAAAAACATTATCCAATAATTTGAAGCTATTTAAAAAAGCGTAAATTTAACTTTAAATTAATTTCTTGTTGTTTGTCATGGTAACGTAGTAAGAAGAGTATAATAAGTAGTTCTTCAATCCAGTTTTTTCAGGAATAATATTTTATTAGCGGACAGAAACATATGAACAAGTGCCTACACTTCCTTTCATACTAATAAAACTAATGGATGCAAGTTTCGCACATAAGGAAGGAAGAAAATTATACAAAGACCTACACGTTTTTGCATTTCATTGATAAACCTCGGCGTCAGTCATTAACCAGTGCTTGCGAGACACGCTAATGACATGCAAAAGCTATTCTTGGCCGCGTAAAAATAGAAAATAATTACACACAGTGTGTGAAAAGTACGAGCCCGCATGAATCACTTAATGGTTTCGTATGTTATGCAAGATTTGATTGTATGATGGCTATTATGCTAATAGGAAAATAAAGATGATACTTAATCCATTTGAGAGCAAATTGACATATTACTTTGATGAAAAAGTATAATTTAAAGAATCTAAAATAAACGATTAGATGTTATTTACTTTGACATTAGTTTAAACTTCGAAATTCTTACAATTTATTTCGGCGAAGGAAATAAACGAATCTATTTTTTGTTCAACTCAAATCAAGGCTATCTATCTAAATCAAAGTAAACTAAACAAAGGTAACTAAATGAAAACTCCAGATTTCTATTTAACTATAAAGTTACGATTTAATTATTGACAGATATATGTTTCTGCCCCCAAGCATAAGTATCCTGCTTTAATAAAAGGGAATAAGTTGTATTATTTTATGTAAATTTTGTTGCGAACAAATTACAATTTCATGTGATGGGGTGCGACTTCGTATTCCGCTCAACTTTTGCAAAAATAATAAGATCTGATCAAAATTTATGCACATTTGGACATGGCAGGCCTCAGAGTCAGGCACGCGCAAATAATACCAAACGTATGTATCACAAAGCGTCACTTAACACGATCGCTTCCTATCACGAGGACCTAAAGCTTGATCGTAAACTATGTAAAAAAAATATATATACGAAGCATCGGCGACGACGTCAGAAACATTCAATTTGTACAGGGGTGGCTTCGTCACGCGAGGCTCACGCGCGGGGCACGCTGCGGTCGCGTGACCAAACGCACCCCGGACCGAGGCCAGTTTGCGAATAGCTTTAGTTTTTTTGTAAGCCACCTATGGCTTTTACAGTGTACCGGACTTTCAAAACGGCCAAAAACTTATGGTTTTTTAAGCAGTATCGATGCGAAGAAAACTGGTGGAACTGGACTTACTAGCCGTTCTCCGGACGTGCAAGTTTTGTTTTTTTATTATTATTTGTAAGTCAGTTTCTCATTAAATAATAATGAATTAATGAACATTGTTTTTCTATTCTAATACATACTTATTATTATTTATAACAATTAAATTAAGAACCCGCAACTTGCTTCTTCACATATCATTTAAAGAATCCAATGTTGTAGAAAGGGAGAGCATGTGCTGGGAGAGCTTCCCATTTTTGGTTGTGCGTGCGATAAAAAAAATTAAAGGCTACTCGAGTCGTAGTGATCACACATCGGCATAGGGTTTCTAGAGATAATGGCATCCCGCAAGCATGTGTGCCCATCCTCTACTAGATTCTCCGAGGCATTTGGATCGGGATTTAGAGCGGAATAACCCGAGCGCTGAGTCGTGGGGTGACTTGCGACTGCAACCGGTATCGGCGCTGTCTAGACCGCGATGGGCAGGAAACGGTGTTCCCTGTTACGGTAAAACTAATTCATTGATACGTATATGTACTGTTACCGGGAGTTGTTTGTCCAGTCCGCTGAATGTATATGGCCATCAATTGAATACTTGAAATTTTATCTATCCATGATCTATCTTAGTGAAGAGCTCGATGGCGCAGTGGTTAACGCGCCCGGTCTGCGAATGCTGAGGTTAAGCAACTTTCGCAAAGGCCGGTCATCGGATGGGTGACCAAAAACTTATCATCTCGAGCTCCTCCGTGCTTCGGGAGACACGTGAGACGTAAAGCCGTTGGTCCCGGCTGCGTTAGCAGTCGTTACAAAACCACCAATCCGCACTGGGCCCGATTGGTTGTTTATGGCCCGTTCCATCCATAGGGAAAGCTCGTGCTCCAGCAAGGGGGACATAAAATGAGCTGATGATGATGATGATGATCTATCTTAACTGTTGAAGGGATTTCAAAAAACAAAAGGTTGTAAAATGATTAAGAAAGACTAAATAACGACCGCACCACGTAATTGCTATTTTGAATGTTGTTATGAAGTTGTTAGCATTTACATAAGATGTAAAAAAATGCTTTTTTTTTGTTTAACTTTGGTGTATTTGTTAAAAAATTTGAAAGGTATTGTAATCAAAATATCCGTTCGTTAACTGCTCACCTAACCGTATAACCTGATCGTATCTGTTCGACTAATTGCTTTTCCGGCAAAGTAGAGTATAATAAATAATTAATCCAAAGCATGTGTAAGGGCATTAGGCAAGGCTTACCCATGATCCAGTGGAGCCCCAGCGTTTGAGCCTCTTCCCGAAAATGTTTTGGCACTGCGATAGACAAGAGACCGATGCGGCCGGCTGTATTTTACCAACAAAACTGTCTCTGTCCAATGTCATGGTACACAGCACTTGATTGAGTACAACACTATTGACGTTTTAATTTTGGAATGTTTACTTTTTTCTGTTTATAAAAGTTCGACACAAGTCACCGGTGCACTCGCGTTGAGTTTCGGTAACTGCACTCGCGACGGGACGTTGGGACGTCTGTTCGCGGCCACGTTCGCGGCGTGAATGGTGCGAGCGTTTCCCTCGCCGGGAAATCGCCCGCCCGCCTTACGCCCGCCTATGCTTTTCGTTTCGTATGCTATATTTTACACATCTTTTAAGCGGAATCGTATTAGTGTCGGTGGGACAGTTCGAGTGTCAACGCCATTTGAGATTTTCAATGAAATTGCGAGTACAAACCAATTTAAAAAAGCGGGTAGTCCAATTTAAAAAATTAGAACTCACTTTCGGAAAATGGAAATTAGAAATACCTACTAGAGGAAGCATAAGTAGTACTAAATCCAATAAGAGTTGTCACTATTGTCATATTTATGTAATTCTTGTCGTGTAAAGTGAGTAAACATTTGTAAGGCTTTTCTAAATCTGTACAGACACACAAACTGTGACGCGCATGTCTCTTACGGAGTGTGCATTGACAGAACTATGTCATAATACGAGTAAATGCTTGTACGATAAATGGCTTTTTACATGTGACTAATGAAAATTAATTCAACTGCTGTTGTTATTACGAAAAATAACAATACATATGTACGTAGAACTGAAATGAAAAGTACATGTTTACAATCAAACTGTAAAAGTAACGTTACCACTAGCTACCTGACATTCAACCCTCATAAAATATAGTTTGTTTAGAAAACAATATCCCATGAAACAACTCGTACCTACAACATTTCCCAAGCGGCCTTATATGAAATTGTGAAAAAAAGGTTGCTGTTTCATACATTTTGGCCAAGAACATATTATGCTTACTTATAATTATAGAACTTATAATGCAAAACTCTTTAATAATGTTTGATCCTAAAAAGTCGATTTTAGTTTAAAAGTTGCTTGAATTGATAGGTTGTTTCATTCCTTCCAGGATGTTACACCGTTCTCCATACAACCTGTCTGCAGAAGTAGATGAGCGCAATAATTGCCAGTTCCCCGCACAAGGGTAGGGCTGCCGACCGGAAATAGCGCCATGATTGGCCGTGTCCACATCCGACCCTAATGGTTTGTGGGGCAGCGCGTCGTTGCCAGGCCCCAAATTGGAGGAAAAACCTGCGAGGGAACTCAAGGGTACACCTATAAGGTGTTTTATTTATAGATAACTTAGATTTACGAGTAACTTAACAAATAACTTTAAGTTGTTGCATTAAAGATAAGGATAAGATGGACCTGACATGCTCACTTTATTCGACCAAAAATTCAAAATAAAAAAAAAACAAAACGTTTTTGAAATGGGAGCTTTAATAAACAAAATATTTTGAACCTTTATATAAAAATACGCAAACCAGTCCGGTACTAATGTTGCACGTAATTGTGTGACGTACCTGCCTACTGCTTGCCGGTTACCGTCAACAAAGTAACAAATATGTCAACATTAAAGTAAATTAGCAAACGTGCTAATCACTGCGTCACCGAGCGGTGTGATGGCAAGTACGCATTTTGCTATGTTGTCGCTGCTTCCAGAAGCGCATCTCACCATATTCGTTATTGCGAGGAACATGATTGGTTCGCGTTGGAGATTTTTGCGTGTGATCCGAAAAGACCTTGGTAGATGAACTCGTACCATATAGTCCTCTATTGTGGAACTAATCCAGAGGCCATAATAACTTATACAACTTTAGAGGGCTCAATCCCTGATAGTTATTAAGTGCTAACACAGATAATGGTACTATGAGTAGAGCTTTTGGACCCTGTGTTGTTTAATTAAAAATAAACACATGTGTTGCTTCATTCTTCACATAACATTAACCTGGTAACCTGGTAGACTTACTTAGTAAAGATTTATATTATATTTGAATGTAGCGACGCATATACACACATAAAAACATTCTAGGGATCAAGTACATTTTAAAGTATTGTTGCGTTATAGAGTTTATATTTTAACTTTTTTGGATCGTTAATGATTGTTTTTAGTGAATTTTTAACGAATATGAATGGAAATTATTTTTTTACATTGTTTAAATATGGAAAATTAACTGTCAATATGAATTCCTATAAAAGAGCGTAATGGCAATTTTACAAAAGCAGTACAATTTCTGCAATGGAAGTGAAAAAAATTGCAACGATATGGAGCACGTCGTAACACGCACTTTAGACAATTCTCATATCAACGTTCTGCCGTGGCCTGTACAATCACCAGCCCTCAGCCCAATTGAGCATGCATGGGACATGCTTCAAAGAAGAGCTCTGCCGAGTATTTGTGCCCCACAACAACTTTTTGACTTGTTAGAAAGAACGTGGGCGACTGTTTATCAAAGTGTGTGTGATTCGTGTGAATGGTAGAAATACAGATATTTTTTTTAATTTAGACAATAAAATTTTAAAAAGCCAACCTTGTTCTTGCTTTTTTTGCCAGTTAGGTGACGACACGTTAGCTAATTTTCCCCAATTTGTTAAAATTGCATTTTTTCTTAATTTTTTAAAAATAATAGGGATAAAATTGTAAAAGAGTAGAGCAAGAAGCCAGTCTGAAAAACCAGATCAGGTAAATATTATTAAAAAAAAAATTATAGCTAAAAATGTACTTGACCCCTAGACATTTTTGATGTGTGTATAATAAAGATTGAATTTTAAAGTGTAAGGTCAATTCAATCACAATTTATAGCCGTTCTAAGTAAGTACAGCCTACAACTGTCCCACTGCAGGGCAAAGGCCGCCATCATTGAAATCAAGTAATCACTACAATCGATACTTAATCACCACGCTTGCCAAATGCCGGTTGATGATCACAAACCCGGGCTATGCATCGAAAAACCGAAACACACATTGTCCGACCTGGGAATTGAACCTGGGAATTGATGGAACTTCGGATATCGGGTTGTCGCTTTGCCACTCAGCCACCGAGGCGTTCTAAGTAGATTACTAGAATTGTTTTGAATCTGATTTGGTTGTTGTTTCTAATACTAAAGAGAAACCTTGTGCTTCTTTCAGTTCGGGAGCAGGACAACGAACGCGGTGTCTATGGAAAGCTATTTTCCGAATAAATAAATTCTGTCATAGCAATAATGATTTAATTTTATTCGAGGATTAGAGCGGACACAGTTGACACACTTAACCATTTGAACATAAAGTAAGATCAAAGTAATTGTAAATAAAGACGATTCTGATTTATGAATAGTTTTATATTGTAACGTTGTTTTGTGTTTTAACACTTTTGAAATTAATGTAGTAGAACGAATGGCAGATCTTAATGGCCGACACGCTAACGGAAGGCGGGCGGATGAACATTTCGACATTGCAATTACAAATGCGAACCACTTTTGTAAGTAAACAACTCTTTACTTGCAAGTGGTTATAATATGTTATGGTTTTGTAGTTAGGTGTTTTGAATATGCCGTCTATACATAATGTAGTAAATGACAAAGGAAGCGTACAAGGCGAAGGATAGTGGATGCTTAAGCCGAGCTCCAAAGGACGTACATCGACCGAATGGGCGATTTGCTGAGAACGGCCAATCAAAAAGAACTCTGAACTATAAGGTGGTTAACGTGGGGGTACCGAATCGTTTTTTTCTTAATTTAAAAATCTGTAAATTTTCGGTTTAGGTATCATGTATTTTTTTAGACTAAGTAGTTTTTAACTCATTTAAAAAATAAGTTTATTTAAGTAGTTTTAATTATGGAATGTGTTTTGTTCCCGTATGCATTTCCATATCATTCATTCATCAATATGCCAGCGAAGCTTTCTGAGTAGTTAAATCTATCATTGGGACACGGGTGTACCACCACAAAGGTGTAAATACGCGCTGGCGAAATCGTGGGCGCGCTGCTAGTATATTTAAAAAAACCCTATTTTATCAGAAGAATAGGACAGACACCGCTTCTTGGCGGGAAAGTGAAGAGTCATGTCTGCGGTTTTGTATTATTTTCAAAAAATTGTGTTATTATGTCGAATATTAATGTGAAATAATGGTGGTTAATGGTGGATTATTAACCGTTAAGTGTTCGTAAGTGTGCATGAGTGTTGGAAAATGAAACAAAACAGTGCAACTTTACTTTTCAAATTTTCTCAAGAAGTCGGCCGAGGAATTAGTAAAGCCCCCACATCTTTACTGAGATACTCGAGGGGTTGGGGGGAATATCATTTCTCACTTCTCATTTTTATTATCATTCATCATCATTCATCATCATACTGACTGGAAGGAAATATTGTATATTTATGTATTACTTGTAAGAAAAAATACTTTGACACTGGCTAAATGTGCTAATCGCACGAAGCCATCAACTGAAAGAAAGAAAGAAAGGACAGACACCAAGTCTGTCACTAACGCGCCCCAAAAAAATTTATAAAAAAAGTTTAAAAAAATTGTTTACAAAATATTAAATATTAGGTAGTTTAGGTACCTACTACGTGAGATGCGATTTACGAGTTGAATAATATATGGTGGCGTTAACAAGCGTTTTATTGTGACTATTTACGACTCGTGTTTACAATTTTGAACTTCTCAGAAACTACCTATGTGGTTGTGTGTCGATTTAGTAACGAGAAAATACGCCATGGTTTTGCAGTATTCATAATAACTGTGAGTTGATGTGGAATTAGAATTCAATTCTCAATCACGATGTTCTCATGATCGGTCTACCATGTCAAAAAGCTTAGGAAGAACCCGGTTGTATGTTTGTTTGCCGAAAAACCTTGCATAAAACGTGGCTCACAATAGTGTGTCCCTTTTCTCTAACTTACATGATACAAACATAATGAAAGTGTAACAACACATTTTATTCAACAAGATTTATTATAAAACTCTGTTTTTCCGTGTATATTCGTTTTCATTAAAGGGACAGCTAACCAGAATCGGTAAGGCCTATGACTAGTGCCAGTTGACTTTAAAACTGTAACAATCGTAAGCAACCGAGGTCACCCTCTTACAAAACTAGACAAAAGTCTTGAAATAGAAGAGGCTATTTTAGTATTTCAACATTTGTCACCTTTGCAGGCCTAAAATACATATTCCTTGTGTAATTATCAGACTACATAATTGTTAATTGTAAACTAATTCATTTTATCTGATAGAACGGAACCTTTCGAAACGCTACTGAAGGAAGACCTTCGAGGTCTTGCGGAATGCATCAGATTTTTTTCGTTACTCAATGATATTTTTGTTTCCACACTTTTATATGGGTTTCCGCAAATCATTATAACAATTAAAAAACGAATTTTCATTAATTAGATTTTAACTTCCTTATTTAATTTTGTTATAAGTTAGTGCATAATTTATTTATGTACATTAAATTCTACGTGTTTAAATTTTTGTTCGATAAATTATAATAAATATAAAAACTAAAGACAAAATATAATATCATATTTACGATGACGTTTTTGTACTAATAAATGAGTCTATTGGTCTATGGGTATATGGGTATTTTTTATTTTATTTATTTAAAAAAAGACGCGTATATCATTTTGTCGTTTGATCGTAGTTTTAATTGGATTAATAAAAAAACTTCATGACAAACAAATAGCTTTCTAAAATAATAAAGTTAGGCATCAAATTTAAAAATAAAGATGAGAGAGCATCATAAACATTCACTACACTAAAAAGAACGAAATTACCGCTTTACTCAAATTTTGATCTGCTATGATCTTTTTCGAATCGTGTCAAACAGACTGCAATGCGCAATTTGAAGGCTAAACATTAACCGCATATAGTTCATAATAGAAAGTAACAAAGAAAGGAAGCAGTTTGAAGTGGCATTGCTATTCGCTCCCTTTATATCCGAACCCATCTCCGGTGCCCTTGCGTGGACCTTGACTTCTCCTTCGCAGAACCTCAAGGAGAATCGCACCCTATTCCGCTTGTACGCTCACGATAAATAGATTGGAGGACACGCTTTCATTCCGAACGGACCGAGCGAATATTGCTTTTGGTCAAGGATTTGAAGATTTAAAATCGTTTATTCAGATCAGGTTACAAATTAGCTCTCATTAATGTCACTATGCCATCGGTACGTAGATCTACACAGGGCGGTAAATTAAAGGTAAATAAATGTAAATTTCCATTAAAAACCGTTTTTTTTAACGTAATTTTTATCAACCCTCACATTTTTTGACTTCTGTTACGTTTGGACTATGAGCACATGAGTAAATATATTTTGAGTAAGTAAATATAAATGTGCCATGAGGTTGACGACCAATAACAATGTATCCCCTGGACATAGGACTGTCAACCATAATATCTCGGCCATACAGTGTTTTTTAGGCATGCTTATAATTTTCCAGGGTTCCATGCACTATCTGCGTCTTTCGGGATTATACAGGTATTTCCCAACACATTGTATATGAAATGGTAGAACACACAATTGAATTGCTTAATTACAGCAGTAAGTAGAGCTCTTTCTTTTCCTGCCAGCGCAGTAGTTGCGCTACGCCTTCCTACGCATCGCAATCGATCACGCATTCTTCTATTACCTTATTTGGTGGGTTTGGTTGGTACCCACCGCCACTCGATTACCATAATAAATGCCAATGAAACCATACACCCATTTCGACATATTTCTCCGCCAGGAAACATGTAAACGGTCGCTTCCAAATAATCGCGAGTTGTATCAAAATGGCCGACCTTGAGCCATTCCGCAATCTATGTGAATGCGGCTTGTCTGAGCTGTGGTTAATTAATGTACCTACACTATATGAAACACTATCTGACAATCATTTGTTTTTAGGAAAACATTTCGAAAAATGTATTTTCCGTCATCACATGTGTTCGAGCTTGACGTAGAAGTACTTACGAATACGATGTACGAATTGTACTTGATATACAAACAATAATTAATAAAATATTTTTAAAAAACGGACGCCAATGGACTACTAGTTAAGTTAATCATCATCATCATCATCATCAGCTCATTTATGTCCCCATTGCTGGGGCACGAGCCTTCCCTATGGATGGATAGGGAGAACGGACCATAAACCACCACGCGGGCCCAGTGCGGATTGGTGGTTGTTAACGACTGCTAATGCAGCCGAGACCAACGGCTTAACGTGCCTCCCGAAGCACGGAGGAGCTCGAGATTATACATTTTTGGTCACCCATCCGATGACCGGCCTTTGCGAAAGTTGCTTAACCTCAGCACTCGCAGACCGGGCGCGTTAATACTGCGCCATCGAGCTCCTCAAGTTCTCTAGTTTAGTTACCTCAGTTTTATAGCGATCCTTCCAATGTAATTCAGTAAATTTTGCAGTCAGTAAAGGAATACATTCTCAGCAGTGAGATAAGCTAAAGATTAGAGCAAACTGCATAACATTATCTTCAAGTAACCTTTAAATTTAACTTAAGATTATATTATCGTTTCATTAAGGCAACAGTTTCTATTGATAATTAGGAATGCTTTTGTTTTTTAATCTCTAGGATCGCGAGCCTACACCTGCAGCACAAAATATGGAGACCGCAGAAGGTAAGGTTAAAAGCACTCGAGCAACCGCTGCTCTCGGACTGTTACGACTCGTGGTGGCTATGTGGTTAGGGAATGTTCGTCTGCCTGGTTGAGGTCTGGCCAGGCTTCCATTTCGTGCACAGCGAGCGGGTCCAAGTAGCGGTCTAGGTGGGGCCTGTAGCGAAAAGATCTGCAGGGCACGTGAGTTATCCATAGTTGGTTGTTCTGCTCGGTGGTTTTCATTGAGTAGACTTCCAACATCTCCGGTACTAGTCTAGATAACTAGTAGAGGCGCCCGCTAGATGCAATGTCTCCTTTGACATTTGGTAGCCGGCTTTAAAGTTAACGACCCGAGCAGTGGAACTGCGAGTTGTACTTTTGGTGCAACGAGAAGTGAGCGAGCTTACAGCTCCGGTAACCTATCTGGATAGGATAGGTAGTGGACTATACTTGTCCACGGAGCAACTCGCTCGAGACACTAGCCTAAAAAGTACCGGATGAAGAATGCGCTTCGGCGCGTCCTGATCCGGCGTTATGACCTGACGTAGATGGTCCCATGTGCTTGCGTATGGATATCTGACACCTGCTTTGTAACCGCTACGTTGGTAGGGGGTGTCAGTATAAACTTTAAAGTCGTGTTTAGCGGGGTGTTACGAGCTGTTCCGAGATTCCGTGAGGTTCCGATGTGCGCGTTGCTTACCTTCTGGGATGCTTCGTATTTTGTGCCTGCAGGCAGGCAGTCGGCGCGTAGGCTTCTTTGGAACCTAGGTCACCGGCCCACGACCGATAGGAACTCAATTGGGTATTAAGCCATTATATGCTATTCATTCATCATAATTGAACATCCTGAAATTGTTTGCCTACGCTCTGTCAGTACTTTTCGCATGAAGATGTACCGGTGATCAACGGAACAAAACTTTGAAGATTAACATGCTTTTAACTCCTACTCATCGTGCTCATATCTGTCCATGTGGGTTGGTCAGTGCCCAAGTGTGGTACACTAATGGACTAATGGTTATTAATTACTGAGTGCTACTCAAAACGGTGCACTAAACATACCAATAGATACATAAATGTTTTTGGGTAATATACATGTCTAACATAATTGTTTTAAATGAGATACTTAAGTACCCATGGTCTTATATAGTGCGTCTTATATAGTACCTTCTATCGTTATTTACTCAAATTATATAATCAAACGCTTCCCCGTTTGAAATAAAAAATATTTATAAACGTATTATTAGAAGTTGTCAAGGTATTTAATGGAACGCGACTTTTAAAAGCGTATCAAAATGTTTAAGTCTTTAACTTATATAAATTCTTCCCGTTTGTCTTTAAAGGCATAATAAATAAACAAAACAACAGTTACTTCTGTCAAACGGTGGCTGACATTATGAAAGTAGTAAATCAACGGAACCACTAAACATCCACTCGCGATTAGGGTTATCGACTCTTTTTTTATTCATACGTGAAATATACAATTACTTTGCCATGGAAAAGGATATAAAAGGCTTGCTATAATGCAAAAAAGAGTAATTCTTGAGGAAGCTTTTGTTTTTATAATGTTTTTAACTTTATGTCCAACTGTAAGCGCAGGCATGAAATTTCTTTGAATGCCCAAAGGCGACGTAGCAGATTATGTAAATGGTGGAAAAGAACGAAATATCACTTTTAATTCTTTTTATTAGTTTTTATTATGTGATTTGTTCTTTTCACTCTAATAAGAACAGGGAAAAATAGGAGGAGATGGCTTTTGCCCAGCAGCCACTATAATCTGATTTGTTCCTTCACATCAAAACAAGACGACGGATCAAAGTGAGCAGATTTATGGGTCTTATCAAATTTTCTTTTCTTTTCGTAGTGGCCACCCCTACTCCAACCTCTTATAAACAAGACGCACACGTGATCGTAAATATCACAAGCGCGTCTAACTGTCCTTTGTCTTATTTGGGACCGCTGATTAATTATCAAACACACATCACTGGGCTAATGGACTTCCCTAGATAAAGCTACACCTAGGTATACAATTGATCGTGTTCAGTTGATGAACTTGCACCTTTAAAAATAACTGGTTTGGTTTCGGAAAATTATGTTTAAAAGGCAAAGTTTGATATTACAGAGTTAAAAAAGTAAACTTTGGAATATTATGTTTCAATGGTAATGTTCGTTAATATTCGTCAATAAAACAGTAAACTGTTGTCGACAGAAATACTGTAGCAACTAGTAAATCTGATATTGTGAAAGAACCATTTAAGCCCTTTTTCATGTCGCATTTATCTTTTTAATTTAATTACAAGCTTTCTACTCCACGATAACCCGCCAAAACGTAATCAGTGACGTACGTCGGCCCGTAATTACGTCGGCAAGGGCGTGCAATCAAGACTCAAATCAGTCTCACACTCGTGACGTCAGCCTATTTGAAAATAGAACCACTCTATTCGGGGCAGGTGAGGTGACGCCCGTGCAGGTGACCTGTGTTGGTCGCCTTGACTTTCAGACAGGTAAGCGGATTGCGTGATCGGGAACGCATCGATCTCGTCTTCCAATTTCAAATTGGTGCTGTATCGTATTCTAAATTTTTTCATAATCTGGAACTTCTTGTATCATACAGTTATATTGAGTGCTATAACGTGTTCCTGAAATTCTTACATAATACCTAATACATACGATTATGATTGTTGAAGTCTGCCTAACTAGTCTCGGTAACATACCTGTAACAAGAAAAATAAAATGTTATTAGTAATGTTTTCACATTTTCATCTTTAATACTTATAGACTAGTGATATTTATAAACGTAATATTTGTAAATTCAGCCATTTTCTGTACATCTAAAACATAAACTTTTTCTCTTTTTCATATTTATATTTTATCCTGTTAAATTGGTTAAGCAAAGTTAAATTATAAAATAAATTTTATAGCAATAAACACAAAACAACAAAACAAAGACCAAACAACAACAAACAACAACAAAAAAAATATACAAAATCAAATATTCTAAAGAGGTAAAATTTTCCATCCACATTAAGATCACAAGCAGAAATCGATTTGTATGTATGGTAGGTACTCATATTGCTTGTAAATCAAATATTATACATTATGTTGATATCAAAACGCGGGGAAAGCCTTTTGCGTGGGCGGCCAATCACGTCTGACATTTATATTCGATTCCCGACCCGGCTCCCGGGGGACACACCTTTTGCACACGATAGCGACACACGATATACTTGTCCATTCATTATAGTTTTCGCCGAAAATATTACGATCCTGCACGTGGAGACATCAACTTATACTTTTGAATAAAATAGTATAAATACGAGATAAATAATGCAAAAATGTGTCCCAAAGGGAGTACACACAGCATTTGTTGCAGTGAATGAATCACTACAACGCTGGCCTTCCGAAAGACTAGTTTTGAGTGAATATGAATTTAATTTAATTTAATCGAATTCAACACATCTCTTCAGTAATGAAGTTGTTTTGTGAAGTAAAGCTAAGATATGAGTTTGGTTTCTTAGCTTTCCTACTAACCTAACCTAACCTATCCTACTAATATTATAAACGCGAAAGTTTGTAAGTATGGATGGATGTTTGTTACTCTTTCACGTAAAAACTATTGAATGGATTTTAATGAAACTTTCCTCATATACAGACCATGACCCAGACCAGCATATAGGATACTTTTTTTTTCTTTTTTTTTTTTAACTGTAGTCTTCGCGAACGAAGTCGCGGGCAACAACTAGTTATTCCATAATTTTCTTTATTAATGAATTACTATAATAGTTCTAATGTGACAAAGTTCCTACAATTTCAATAAACTTTATTTTGATCACATTACTTTACTTATAATATTTACACCTAACGCCTGCAACACTTTTATGAAGGAAAGCATTGTCTGGTGGCCTCGGCTCGCCCCATTTCAGCAGTTCCCAGTACCAGTCTGTCCCCGGACTAACTCGATACACATGTAACAGAACACTACTGGACCGAAAACGCAATTATTTATTCGCGAATATAGGTTACAACGCACAATTAAACATTTGAGGACGAACCACTATTTTTACTACTTTGTACATGTCTGCACGCCGATGTGTCCCGTCAAACGGACAATTAGTTAGCTGCAGACACCGCCAATGAATTAAGTGCGAATGAGATTGCTCAACAGTCGATTAAACAATACGAAAATAAGAAGTTTTAGAAATGAAACAACACGAGTAGACAACAAAAGCCAATAATTAATCAACAAACCATTGAGAGTACAAATGACACTTCACGTAACAGTTCTTCAAAACAATAACAATTTTTTGTCTAAACACGAAATTCAGTACCCTAAAAATTGGTTACGAAACATTAACGAACGTAGTTTGCTATTTCTAAACAACATCTATGAAAGGAAATCTTTTTGATAGGTACCTAGTAAAAAGTTTATCTAAAGTCAACTACCCTATACTAAAAAGCACAGAATAAATCGAAGTGTCGATTGTACTAAAAGCTCGAACGATTTAATAAGTGCCCAACGAAACGTCTCAATAAACCTCGATTACAATTAACAATGCACGAAGTAAATTGCATTGTGCGGCGCACGTAAACAAAACGCAGATGCGAAAGCTATAAACCTCCGAAGGGCAGTTTTATGATTACTCCGGGCGGCAACGCCAATTTATCTTGATAGAGCCGTAAAGACAGATTCGGCAGTCTTTGTCTAAAGCTAACAAAACGAAAGAGACACCTCTTCCTGGATGTATAATGCCACTCCTGCAGGCGAAACAACATTTCACTTTAATCATGACTCAAGTTTTCTTTCGTTTTTATGTTTCATATAGAAATCTACATCTTTTGTGGGGCTGAGACAATGCACAGTATTTAATAACTGACAAAGGAAAACTGGTTTACGGCAGCTACGATTTATTATGTAAATATGTAATTTAATTGGGTGATGGTTTTTGAGCTAGACTTTGGCTACTGTTATCTTAGAGCATTATTTAAATCTCTAAGACTGTTTAGATCAGACGTTTTTTTATATTAAAAGGAGGCATACGAGCAGGCGGATCACCTGATGGAAAGTAATCACCGCCGCCCATGGATACCCAAAACCAAAGTAATCGCAGATGCGTTGCCGGCCTTGAGGAAGGAGTTGGATCTTGAGGAGGGAATAGGAATTGGGAAGGGGGAGGGGTGAGATATGGGCCTCCGGTACTTTCACTCACCGGACGAAACACAACAGCAACGAGTGCCATTGTTTCACGCCGATATTCTGTGAAAGGGTGGTGTTACGCCCGCCGGGCGAGCCGGCCCATTTCGTGCTGCAACGCAGCGTGGCTACTCAGACAGTGTCACTCATATAGCACCACCCAGTGGTCACGTGTAGGGTCTCAAAGGACATACATACGTACATTATACATGTTTAGGCTTTAAGCAATTCACAAAAATAAGAATATAGCACAGTTATAATACGATTTGGTAGTGCACAAATGAAACTAGTAGACAAGAAATCAACAATGCTTCCATTTTCGAGGCGCCATTTCTGTTAAATTAAAATTCTAAAAATTGTATCCTGCCCGAACTAATCTCTTTCCCAACAGGTTATTAGATATTCATTAGACACGGAAATGTAATTCGCTTCTATTTTTATATCAATTCCGAAAGAAGTTCAATAAGAGATTGATTAATAGCCATGAGAACCTACAGGGTGTTTTGACGCTAGGAATGATGGATTGCTTCGGTTTTGTTGCCGTATCGGTGATACAGTGTTTATGATCCCGTTCCAAATTGAATCTGACGTCATTCGGCAAATAATAAATACAATGGATGTATCACTATCTATGTTTCTCAGCATAGGATTACTGATTTACACATTTAAATTGGAAAACAAATTATTTATTTCAAAATTTAGTAATAGCTATATCGCCTGATTTTAATTGGTTTCCTTTATCCTTTTCCGTGCGATTATGTATATATTATTTATCAATGAGACCCGGGGACCACCATGCGCTATCTTTAATTACTTGTCGCGACTGACTGATTCATCATCGCCGAGACTAAACCGCTGAAATTAATTAGATGAAATTTGGACTGTAGGTTAATTGAGTGATGTAACCAGCCACTAAGAAAAGATTTTACGAAAATCACACCCTAAGGGGATCAAATAGGGGGTAAACTTTCACCCTGTATGAAACCTGTATGAAAGTCCGTCAGTATTGAAGTAAAAGACATGAAAATTTACAATTGGCTTTTTAAAAAGAAAGAAAGAAAGAAAAGAATGACATGTCTCAGGAATTTTGTTTATTTTCTTTGAAAGTAGAAAAAAAGGGAAGAAGGTTATTTTGAGGAAATCGTTATTTTTAAAGTAAGAATTATACAAATTTATAATTTAATCGATCTTTAGACTTTTCAATAGAAATAAAGAATTACGTGTTTTAACATTTTTCGAAAAACCTCACCTAGGGAAGTGAAATAGGGGTAGAAAGTTTGTATGGAAATCTGTCACTTTAAAAGTTAAATCCTTCGGTATTTGAACTGGTTTGAAATTATGAAGTGTTTCATGATTATCCTTACAGATACATAACTTTAATAACTTTGGCTTTTATTTAAAACAATTACAAGTCGTGTAGCCCATGTGAGCAAAGAAGCTAATAAATAATATAACCGCAAGAAAATGACGTATAAAAGCCTCAATTGAATTCAATGGTTGGGTAAATTTTCGCTAGCAGAATCAATATTTATCACCACGGTACTAAAGTCAAGATTAGATCACGAGGATAAATTGGGATCTGCAAATAAGTCACAATTTTAATTAAAACGCCCACGTTCTAATACGTTAATTTTAAACTAAGTAAGATCTAGATATTTCAATAACAAAGAAATACTGAACATCAGTGCTTAAGGTCTATGTTTCATGTGTAATATCACTGCGATGTTTCAACAAATTTTGTATCATTAGCAATTCAATAGACATTTTCACTTTTACGCGTTTACAACCATGAATGACACTTAGATTGCTTTTGAATGGCCCTCGAGGGGTTGCGTGACCAAAACGAGTAGTCCGACAAGTGTTATGTGATATCCTAAACTCCTACTTGTAAGGGTAATGAATGATGAAGAAATCTTTATTAACTCTGTATTTTATCGAATACCTAATCTAGTAACTAATATGTAACAGAAAAGTTTCATTATATCATGCTTTAATTAAAGGGTATGAAAATGTGGGTTTATAGATTTTCAGAAGCTTCTCTTTAACCACTGGAGCAGAACGTATTCCTTGTAACCATAAACCCGCAGCTTCCGTATAGAAAGCTGAATTTAATATGTACCATTTCGTAATTAATGTAGGTTGCCGGGAGCATCACGTTTTTGTTACGGGGCCAGCTAACTCCGCCTCGGGGAATAACATCTGGAAGTCCTATTCTGGTTTAACATCATCGTGAGTCGTCACAATTTTTCCAAGTTACTGCAGCGACATAAAGAGACATTCTGGGAAAGTTAATATAAATTCGTCGCAGCAAATCACCGGAATTGTCAGGATGTTGAGATATACAAAGCTTTCATCTCCATTCGAACAGGAAGCATCTCATTATAAGAAGGTGTTTTAACATTGCTTTTTCACTCTTTTCATTTCGCCCCAATTTCTAACGCCTTTGTCGCGTCTGCAAAGAATATTTATGCCAGTAGGTTCTGTATCCCACCTTCGCTTTATTTACATGTTTCTTGAAACCAACGCAACTTTTTGGCGAAAAACATGAATGTCCTTGATTTATTACGCCTTCTCACCATTTCCGTGGAAAATAGGTCATTCTAAATTCTCCGAAGACGATCGAGTTACGTGAGAAAAAGACCCAATTGGCGGTTAAAGGCACCATGTTTTAATTATAGAGAGTTAAAATAAACAATGTTAATTTGGGCGGGCGAATAGAGGGATTATTAATAGGCAACGTTGCAAAATACATGGCCGAGTTATGTCAGAGCGACTGCGAGATGTTGCCGACGCATTGCTTAGAATACGAGCTGTCATCGCTGAAACGTACGCCGCAGTCCAGATTGCGCTTCAGTTCGTGGTACATTGCATTTAAGTCAAGTAAAAACACAAACGATGACGTGTTAGGGTGAAACAAAACGCTTAAGGGGATAATTATGTTAAAAAAATGAGTTTTTCAAAGTAATTAACATTAGGTGCCTTATAAATAAACAAAGAATAAGCTCCCAATACTTATTCCGTTTTTTGTTCCTGTCATGCAAACGTCATTTCAAATGAGAGTTTTTACTCTCAAAAGACGGAATAACTTTTCGAAGCTTATTCTCTGTTCATTTGTAAGACCCTATAAGTGTTTGATTTTATTTTATTTTAATTTACTTATATTTGGGTATGTATCTATATGATCTGATTAAAAACAAAATATGATTACGACACATTTTCTCGATAGAAAAAAAATTATAACCTTTTATTCCTTTTTTCTAAATTTAGATATGGCTAGAGTTTCACTTAATTAAATAGTACTATCACAATAATATGAAATGTATTTGTTTATTGTGCTAGAACGAAGGGCGCGCGCTTGCCTTGTGTCTCTTTTTGTCTGGGTGCAGTATCATAAGCTATCACTGTCTTTTCACAACTCATTATTTTTCGAGGTAGGCCTTTAACGTTGTCGCCTTACGACCAATCTAGATAATTCACGCTGGATTACTCCGTGATTGCCTACCTGATCGAATCCGCAGCTCGCCGACCGCCGTTTAGTTGTAAAACTAAGTTATATCCGTCAATTTGGTCCCCACGTTTCGAGAAACGAGAATTGGGTCGCCTTAATATGCTTTGCACAAAATTCGCCAAAACAGATTTATGTATATAAGCAAAAGCAATGAATGTGACCTAAAATCATCACAGACAATAAATTCAATCAAACTGTAGGGTCACCAAATTTGCCCTTTGCCTTTTACGAAGTCAGTATAATTATGTTTAAAATTGTCCCGAAATGGACTTTTCCAGATCCTTGGGGATCCAAGTGTCCTGTTCCTGGGAAAAGAGAGATTAAAGATGATTAAGGTTCTCTATGATAGATCACTATCGGTGTCTGTCCGGTCGTGAAATTGGTTTGAGAGATTTTTGTTTTTAATTGCACGGCTTTTAGCTATATTTTATATCAACCAAATAAATTACTATTTACTTTTAATTAACTTTACATTTTAGTTTATAGATACAACTTTATAACAACAATTATATTTCATTGGAAAATCTACTTTAGTAACCCGTTTAGTTATTTAACAGCAAAACTAATTAAGAAGAACGAAAATAAACAATTAATTGCGTAATATATAAATAAAATGTGAGCCACACACTCGGCTCCGAGAACTACTAACTATAACGTTTTAGACACGTCGTAAAGAAGAATATTAATAAGAGTTCTATTTCATATCAAAGGAGTTTTAGTGGAGTGCCAGTTATATTTTCATAAGTAAGCATTTATGCAAGTATGTGTCACAATAAGTGTAAAACAAAATAACATTTTTGCCGCCTTTTACAGGACGCACGCGGCAGCAATTATGTGGGTAAACGCTTATTTAAAAATAAAGTTTAATAAATTTCAAATTATTCAGTTTTAATACAATAATAATAATTTTGGATTTAGGTAACATCATTCTAAAATAAAAGTGGCTTTAGTATTATGGATATAATTTTTTGGGCACAGCAATCAAGAATTGATTTTGAGTAGCGTAGATCTGAACACCATAAGCGTTCATGTAGAATATGTCTTATCAACTTGAGAAATGTAGCTGTCTCAATTTAGATAGCACTCCAACTTTATTGACTGTACTGTGACTGTTACGTTTTCACCGACGTCTTTATCGCGAAGCCACGTTTGAACACTTCCAAAATGAATGACGGGAGTGCATAAACGCGGAAAAAAGTAAACAAAGCGAGGAAAGAGGTCGGGCCGGCGTTAACGACGCTTTAACTGCCCGCCCGCGGCCCCGTTGCGAAACGCGGCGGGCGCACCCGGCCGGTTACGCGATTTGCGTATTTGAACCCGATTTAGTATTAAGGTCGACTTTGGGTAACGTAACATTGTTTTTGGGGGATTTCAATGCTGCTGTATGTTGCCTTGACAGCGTTGCTGTAGCCTTGACGAAGCTTGGGGGCCTAACCTTTCGCTATGAATCGATCATTCGATCATTATTGGTTTTCTATAGTTGTTTTCGTTGTACATTTCAGAAAGTACAATGTCCCTGTAGTCTTGTGGTTAGACCAAGGGTTTCAAGCTTAAAGGTCCCAGTTTCAATTCCCAGCGGGGGTTTAGCTTTGATGGCTTGTTGTTATAAATCTGCCCGGCTAAGCTAACACCATTCTATCTAATTTGTTGCTACGACAAATATCAATGCTAGTAGCATTGGTAAGTTTTAACAGTATCTTACAGTTAAGAGATAAGATAGCCAGTTTCTCAGTAATTGAGGTGGACCTGTGGACCCTTCAGCCAATGACAATAACGTGACCTACCATCAGGTGGATTTCTCTCTCAAAAGAAGTAACAGCAGCATAATATTCTAATAAAACTTAGTTACTGCGTGTGTTACTACTTTTTAAGTACTATAAGCGAGCGCAGTCATGTGTATTGATGATAGCTATTATGATTTACGGAGTAGAGCGGATAACAGAGAGTATAGCTCTGGGGTGCGATTTTTTAACCTGACCGGTGATCTTAAAAATCGCACCACTTGGTATGATACGGTAATCTTTAACAACTGGAAGCCAAAAGGCACACGGAAAAGTGAATTACTTTCATAAGGAGTATAATGATAAACACTATAGTATAGAAAAATAGGGCTTATATGTAGATGCGTACATGCTAGTACAGGCTGTCTCAGTATATTATCTTATTTTAGTGGGGCCTGCTGAGGTTTCCCTCTCCCAGTAACACTTCGACCCATCGGGATCTTTGTGCAACCCCATCCTGTCACTCTTCTTCCTCTGTAAAGGTAGAAGTTTGTCAACGTCCTTAAGAGCGAAGAGCCTGAAGTCCTCCGGTTTCGGATATTGTGACAGATTAAATTTAACACGGATGAAGTCACGGGCCAAATTAGTTATCAATACAAACTTGTGTTTCCGAGACATTTAATTTATAAAGTTCATTGTCCTGTTGCATCGTGTGATTATAACGCATCGAATGGTTCTTGCGCGCTGTTATAATCGTTGCAATCCCGTGTTGTAGGCGTACGAACAATCCCTAACCCACTCTACCCCATTAAGTAAGAGTTAATTAGATACAAATACCATTTGCAACAACGTCTTAAACAAACAGGCATGCGAGCATGTTCCGCACTGATTGCGTTTAGCGGGTAATTTTATACAATTATAGTATACATTTTATCGGAACACTAACATTAGTTAACAATTGTTTACGTTTAACTTCGGTTTTTAAATAATATGATATTAAAGCAAATGATTTAATGTAACAGCAAGAAATTAACTTACAACTGATTTTCAAGTTAAAAAAACTATATACGGATTTACTCGCGTTTATATTCCATATTGTTTTGTCGTGGCATTTTTAATCTTTTACAACTTTTGCAACCTGGTGTCTATGTGCAGTGAGAAAAAATTAGAATGTCACCGCCTTTTTGGTCAATGAATAAAATATTTTAGATTAATTCTAATTTATGATTTAACTCTATATCGCCTTCTTCACGGTATAGTAGTGACATAACACAACGTGAAAACTAATTAGCGTTGTACACAAAAGAAAATGAAATTCCGTAACATTTACCTAATGAATTGCAAGCTTAATAGCCGACTATAGCCTTGGCCGGTCGCTCTTCAAACATAATTAATTCGTTCGAAGCACGCGTCCACTGCTCTAATTAAACAATCAAGTTGACTCATTAATTTTCACGTTCGATTCGAATCTTAAAACTGAATATTTGAAGTATTGACCAGAAGTCTAAGATCAGATTTAGATTTCAAGACAATATCGATAGGAATACTTTTTTCAATTTAGAAGAAGAAGGACAAACTTTTATTTTAAAGAGACAATAGGAAATAGGAGGAGTTTACAAAAAAGAAAAAACCTTGTCGTGTCTCACGGCTGCGTCAAAATAAATAAATAAGTCAAAATAATGGTGGCCAATTCAGAGTATTATAATACAATAAAATTTATATTGTACCTAAGAATGATAAAGAATTTAATTTAAGAGCTGACTAAAAGGCATTGCACCTAAGAAATGACAAAGAATGTAGTTATATAGAACTAAAAAAGAGTGCTAGTGCAAGTGCTCTTTATCGAACTGTTTGTCTATCTAGTCGTATCCAATAAGGCAATTCAATAGCGAGTTAATATAATTACGACGCTGTCTTTAATCGTAAACAGCCCAATTTAATTCCTCTCAGGTCTTTAAAAAGGGCCGTAGCCGAAAGAAAATTCAAACGAAATGATAAGTCTAAAGCTACGATAAACTTTCCTCAGAATGTTTGTAGGAATGGGCTTCGGAAGGCATCACTTTCTGTTGTCAGGTATCGTTTCATGGTAAGAAAGCCGAATTTGGAATGTCTGAAGTGCTGAGATACGTTTTATTGTAGATTACCTATTCAAGACTAATCGTTAATAACGAAACTAACGAATATAAGAAAGGCTTATGCCTAGCAGTGTACTCTGCGTTAATAACTACGAGTACTATGACAATGGATTGTATGAGACTTACAGTGACATAGATACCGAAAGAAGTGCTCCGTTTCAAAGCACAATGATTGGAGTGATGCATCAGCAATGCATTTGCTGATCCGTAAATAAACTTGCAGTGCCAGAAAGCTGTCTCAACATCGTTCAAACTTTGGAGTTCGTTTTAGGAGCTGTCTTAAGTTTCCGTCTTCAGTAAAAGGTATATCAGAAATTGTTATTGTTGAAGTTAATGAAACAGAAAACATAAATTATCTGAAGGAAAATTATCAAGAATGTTCTTAATGAGACTAAGGCTCAGTGATTGAGTAAACAAGAACTATATAAAAAACAATTATATACTCGTAAAAACAAGACTAACATAAAAAAAACTGCAAAGAGAAAAAACTGAAAATAAAAATTACAAAAACACAAATGTTTAAAAAATTGGATTTGTAAATTTTTTTTTTAACATTTGTGTTTTTGTAATTTGTTTCGCAACAAAATTTGCGTTAAAATTATATAAACAAAACAAAAACATTTTGAAAAGAAAAACACAAGCTTCACGATTCCAGAATTCAATTTAAGCAATGTTGAATGCAACGTGAAATATTTCCTTGTGCGATACCTGTACTTAAATAATAAAATCTATAATAGATGAGTATTTATAAATACATTGAATATTGATAGTTGTTGCAGGCGGGAACAATTACCAACCAAAGAGAGTGCGGATTTAATTGAGCTAGGCCACGGCCGCTTGGCCGGCTTCTTACACCTGCAGCAAAAGCATCAAACTTAGCTTTTGTTATTATTTCAGGTTACAAGCTGAACATTACAGCTTAAGCCCAAAAAAAATATCATAAAGGTTAATGAATGGCTTCGCGTTTGAAATGCCCATGTCCAACAGTTATTTAACCCTAACTAAAGCGTCGTCGGTAGCCATGCGGATAGGTGCTCTGGTAAATTTCGAAACTTCGTAGTTGAATTCCCATAGCTCCAATAGTCTACTGACGTGAACCCATAATACAAGCGTATTAGCTTTCTGGATGGGTTAACAGGGCTATTAAATAATGTGTTAATAGGGCATCAACTTTGTTAAAAATAAGGTATTCAACTGGATCTAATTAACTGTATACGTTTAAATATAATGCGTATTGTCTTGTACTGGATCGTCCTGAACAAACGTAGCCTGTCTGAATTCAATAAAAAGTATTTGCCGACAAAGAGAGGAAGATCGTTGCCCTTTGCGAATCAACAGTAACTCTCAAGGAATTCGTCTATATATTTTTAGGGAGATTTCGCGCTTCTTAGATTGGAAATATTTTTAGCATCAAAACTTTTATAACTGAACGAATACTTTTGTTCATTCAGTTATGAAAATTAATACTTTTAAGCCCTTGGAAGTATATTGTCTGGTACCAATAATAAATAATAAACATTTATTTAGTAGGAATCTCCATTATTTTAATATTACCTGTTTAATTTTTCTATATAACTATTGTAACCGAATTAAGAGTACATATTTCATTATTCCATATAAATGTCAATATTTTTCTAATCAATAAACTATGTGTAATAAAACTATGCTATGGTATATGTTAAAGGAAAATTAACATTTTTAAGCGTTAATTGACAAAATTAAAAAGAAATAACTATTTTTAACTAAAATTTATACACTACGAAACGTTTTAAAAAAATCTGATTTTCTTTGTTCTACCATGCCATTTATGTTAATAGCATTATTTTGTAAGTTTTTAACGGGGATTTGCACAATGTATTAGACGGTTGGAAAGATATAAAACATTGCATAAAAAATTGGCAACCCTAAGTGCTACCCTTAACCACTGTACCTACACGGGGATGGGTACTGAGAGCGTGTTTAGATTTATTGGCCTCCCCGATTTGTTGGCATACACCACCGAAATTACATCGCCAGAATGTTTACCGAAGGATTACGTTTAAGCCGGGCTAGGTTGTCGAACCCCGTTATCCGTTTACACAATTACATAAACGGCACGTGAGATGTACATGCTTTGTACATACTCATATGTGAGATGATATTCGTTGCCATGTGTACATAATTTCAAATGTGTGTACATGTATATACACGTCAAGACAGACGATGAGTGTTTTAAAAACACATAGAGACTATGCGTGACTGAATAATGTCTAATAAATCATTCCTGTTTCAGATTTTACTTCTTATTAACATATCGTTACCAAAATAATCAAACTTTAGAATGATTATTATTTTTAATTAGCCAAGTTGAAAAGTAACTATTATTTTAACTAAGTAACTATTATAATTGATTGAACCGCACCCTTTAAATTCTCGTTGCATACCAATACGCCAACCTTTCATAAGTTTCCAAACTGGGGTACAGTTCATCTATTTCAGTCCCAGCGTGCTAGCCCAAACACAAACTACGTGAGGTGACGTCCTTCCGAATAGTTAGCTGCTGTTTGAAGAGATGAGGGTACACAAATTTATAATTAAGTTCAACATAGTTTCTAAGTTTATTACAGAAACTGGTGATGCAGCATGAGAGAAAACACTTTGGAGAATATATTCCCCAAAGTACCAACCACGTGTACGTGGGGCATAGAAAGTTTCTAGATCTGACCACTTACAATAAAAGAATAAAAAAAACAATTATGGAATTCGAAAATGGAACTCTTTGGGAACATGTTACTTTTTATTTTGCGACACTGTCATTTGTTTTTTTAGTCCTATGACTATGGTGACTATAAGCCTATGCTTTTGAACAAATGCTCCAATCGATTCGCCGTGCGATGTTGCAATCGAATGCTTAAACCTAATAAATGGTATTATTAGAATGTTTTACGCGTAATAAAGTGTGGAATTGCCTCTAATTGATTAGCGCTGAGTAGGCAGCCGGTCGTAAACACCCAATGCCCGGCCGACGTAAACCGTGGTTGTGAGCCAAATATGAAATACTTGATGTTTATTTGACAACGAATTTATATTCTTATATTTATTAAAAATAGTTAGAATCATTCTCTGTTACCTTTCGCTAATTGCTATATATGTGTATAATATAAAGTATATCTTTATATTATACTAGCAGCCCGCCCCGGCTTCACAGGGTGTACTTTTTCTTTTCTTTTCTTTTTTTTTAAATATTAATATAGCCTATGTTACTCAGCGCTAATGTAGCATTCTAATGGTGAAAGAATTTTTTAAATCGGTCCAGTAGTTTTTGAGTTTATTCGTTACAAACATACATACAAAAATACAAAGGTTTCCTCTTTATAATATTAGTATAGATAAATCTTCTGTACGCGTGTGTTTGTAATTGAACTCCTTCTAAACGGCTGGACCGATTTGGATGAAATTTTTTGTGTGTGTTCAAGTGGATTCGAGAATGGTTTTCATTTACAATAATTGGACCCGGTAGGTGGAGCTGCTATAGGGGTCCATCATGGGGTACGGGTGTTTTCAAGCGGACGCAGTCGCGAGCGGGCCACTAGTAATATATATGCTTTGATTATACACGTCATATAAAATATCAAGCACGTCGTGTAAATGTATTTTTTTTTCTTTTTTTTTTTCTATTTTTATGTATTGAATACGAGATGTTAATTTTTTGTTCCTTACTACTTCAAAATTCTTTACAATTTAAATTGAAAAATATACATACTTAAAAACGATAATTGCAGTTTAAATGAAAACCGGCTCAGTAAATAAAGCCCCCACAAAAAAAAAAACACAGAGATAATTCAGCAAAATATGCATATATTTAAAAAGGAACATTGTTTAAACTCCATCATTAATCATTACCATGCTATATTGAATTTCGCCAATTTTGCTCAATCACCGACGTTAATGTCCAGCCTTGGTAGCTTCCTCCTTTCTGTTCATCTCACCATCCATTGTTTTAAAGGGCCATAATTTATTTCTTAATGATACGGTGAAAGTTAACACTAACGAAGAAATCGTTTGTATGCATTCATTTATTGACATGCGAAAGGGAAGCCTATGCCAATTTACATACGTGTGAGAACGGGGAAGGATGTGCTCGGAGATCATGGATGGAACGACAATGCTGTAGTAGGTAATGCACTGAATATACAATGTGTTGGGTACGCATTGTATATTTAGTTCAGGCACATAACCATATTTAATCTTGGAATGAAACAACTTTTACGGATCTACATTTTTTTTTTGAGAGAGAGCAACTGGGCATTTTAAGCTACACCGGGTTTTATGAGAACGGCGAGAAACTTAAAGGGTTCCCCAAGCAGTGTGAAACGAAGCACCGTCTTCTTCAGAGGTTTTCTAGAGGGAACGGCATCACGTACTAGTGTGTGTCCCCGTGCCCTACTAGATTCTCCGAGGGGTTTGAATCAGATCGGGCGGATCTACTCGCGTTGATTCGTGTCATAGTTAATTAGTAACTTGCATACATTATTTATATTTTAATCGGATACGTTCCGTTTTACGCAGAAAGAGTTTATCGTATCTTTTGGTCTACCAATATGGCGTTGGGTGGGGCTAGGATGAAATAGCTTGTATGAAGATTTATGAAGCTATAACATGGGCAAAATTCGTCTCGTTCTATTAGTTTTCTTTGTAGCATTCTGCGGTGTATTAATCAAAGAATATCTTGAAATATCTTGAAGATTCGATGGTGTCGATGGTTCCTTTGAAAATAACTCTCTCGAAAAATAGTATAAGATGAGAATATATTAATAAATTACCCAAAGTGTTTTTTACATATTGAAAAAAGCCATTTACTCTCATACTTAATATTAATGGATCTGAGCGTGAGCGTAGCGCCCGACCTTAGGGCACAGAACAACTACTTAGGGTTTGGTTTGTACAGCACGCCCAACAAAACTGTAAAATGTTAAGAAATAAAATAAATCTTTTCTACTAAAGAAAAATGTCCGAAAGAAATGTCAATGACCGTTTGAAAGGAACTCGGAAGCGATGATTTTAAAAGCACAGTGAATAAAACGAAGATCGTGACGGCACTCATTTAAAGAAAAAGCGTACATAATGTTATTACGATCTCTACGGTAGGCGGTTGAGAGCTATTACTATATTGTACTGATGGACGTGACGATACGTTTTTTATTTAAATTATATATTTAACATATTAGTATGTAAAAATAATAATAACATAATGATTTTCAAACACTAAAAAAGCCTAATTACGTGACGTATTTGTATAAACCAACCAACACAATCAGGAAAACTAGATTCTGTGAAATATTTATTTTGCTACGAGTCTCTTAGAAAATGTTTGAAAAAAAAATTGTCTTTTAATAAATGTTAGCCTGAGCTAAGAAATGCCAACTGGTGTGGGTCCGAGTTCAGAAAATATTTTTTGAAGCTGGCGGCTCACCTAACCAAAACAAACGTTACCTTAAAATCTGTACAAACTTGTTTCTACGACACATGCAATCTGCTTAGCGTATATATTACATAATTTATTTTATTGGTGACAACCGAGGGGAGTAAATAATTTGGTATACCTACAAATTATCGTTTTAAAATCGTGCGTGAATGAATTCAAATCGTAAATAAAATTCACAGGCACTCGTGCACTCACGTGCAGAGGCTCAGTTTGCAATGTTTCCCGTTACGTTACGTTACGTTACGTTCAAATGACATGTCAGTCGCCACCTTTACTATACAGCTCGCGTCAGCATCGGTGACGTCACTCGCCCCGCGCGTCATCGTCGAGAGTGCTTGTAGGCAGTCCTTTGTTTTAATTGGCGAAGTTACGAGTAACGCAGTTAGTGGATTGTAAATTAATTGATGTTTTCGTCGAAGCACAACACTGAATGGAATTGTTGAACCTAAGAGTACATATTTCGTTCATAACTTGTTTAGAGTACTTTGAGGTTATTGATGGTAATAATTATTATAATATTTTTAGACAGTCACATAGACCCTTTTTTATTAGTAGCAATATAACTTCAGAAAAGACAAGTAAATGACTAATGAGTATGAGTATATTTACAACAAATAAATTTTATCACTTTTAGTCTATTGCCGTGTGCTTCGGAAGGTATATTGAGGCGTTTGTCCCATATTGTTATCGTAAATTAGTAGTCGTTCACATATACCTAAATCCACACAGGATAAGCATGCTATATACGAGTATAACAAATATAAACTTGGGTTGGCTCATCTGCACTTGTGGGAAGACCCAGCTGTGGGATGTTTACAGCCTGATGATGATGATGATGATGATCCTATCAAGATTTTAAAAAAAATATTTTTTTAATTGAAAAGGTTAGAGAAAAAAATATTTGAAAAACCATTTTGTCAAAACGTAGCAGAAAAACCAATTGAGGTTGATAGACCTCGTTATTTTGCGTACCCAGCTTTTACGTTCACCTAAATATAAACAATTACTCCAATTTGAGGCTTCACGCAAATGGAACTTCGGCGTTAACCACTTGTTACTATTTCAGGCCCAAAGGTGAGAGGTGGAAAATTAAGACATTCTCCAAAATAATTACATCGCTGGAGGGCGAGGGGGCAGGACTGGGGGAGCGCGTGGCGACCTGGTTTAAATTAGGAGACGGTAAATGAACAAATAGAGCACAGCTAACACATTAAAGAACAGTTATTTTTTATGTTAGCTGATGATAGTCTTTCTTTACTGTGTCATCAAATAGAGAATCATTTCTTGTAGTTTCGAGGAGAAGTGTTTAAGGGTAACACTAAACAAATCTCGCTACCAACGTCTTCTAGATGCTTTCCATGTGTCTTTGGCGAAAAGTATGCCTATTCAAAATACCTCATGAAGTTTAGGAAGCATATAAGAAGTATAAAGAAGAATCGGCTCACATTTTTCTAACTTCGTTGAAGTACTTATTTTTTATGTGTTCAGGAAAGCCGACAGCTTGACAGTTTGATAAGCTTATCATCATCTCAAAAGACGTCCACAGCTGGACAAAAGCCTCCCCCAAGGATCTAAACAACGACCGGTTTTGTGCTGCTCACATCCAGCGGCTTTCCGCTCGATGCGAGGCAGGCCTCCAACAAGGTTGACCGACGACGTTCTGGTAAAGGTCGCGGGAAGCCGCTGGATAAATAAGCTTAAAAAAACAAGCTTTCTACGTTTATTGAAAAGTTACTATTTACACTATATTTCCTGCAAATAGAGGTGGTGGCTTCAGTTTTTGCGATGTACCAAACAGGGTGATTCTCCAAGGCCAGCATGCTGCGTCGACGACGCGGTGTTATCAATAACAAACATTGTGCCTTTTAAACGTGTTTATTGACGATAAGCCGTTTGTTTACCGTGGAAGGATGGGCTAATGTAATGGAGGGCTCGCTATGCGGTCGCAGCGGGGGTGTGCTATCCTATCGGAGCCGTAAACAACGAGGATGTACAGTGGGCCTATAAATTTATTGACCACTTGCCGACTGAGACAAATGAAGATCCTGAAAAAATCGAGTCATAGCTTCATTCGTTGGATTCGAATGTAGGTTGATAAGGTTTTTTATAGGGCGACAAAATGTTGGTCCTACATTTAACCTGATATGACCGTTGCTGAAAGCGCATTTCTCCCAGCATCTGTAACTACGGAGGAACTGGCTATTTTAGTGTTCTTCTTTTGTGTTTATAGTAACTGTCGGAACAAGAGATTGGTTAACGGCCATAAAACAAAATGGCCGGGCGAAATCTTATCTCTAATCGGACAAAACAATGCTTCTATCATTGTTGTCATGGTGACAGACTTAGCTAGCCAAACAGACTTAAAGCAAGCCCTACTTACAACTAAACCGCTGGGCATCGAACTATAGAAAGTCCAAGACCCTTCATACTGATGATGATGCAAACTTACTATCGCAAGAACAGTTATCTAAACGTAAACCTGTGAAAACCCGGTAATATGAACTTGGATAAACAAGAGGCGGTTAAGAAAAATGGTAAACATGCAACTGGCTCGTAAGACGGTAAACACACACGTTAGCATTTTCCTGTTTTACATTTCCAATTAAAAACAGCTGTAACCTTTTTTATATGTTATTTGTTTACTTAATCTGTTTACTTAATCAAATAATTTGAAAAGTAACTAGAAACTCTTATTTTCGTGCGTAACCTTTTTTATATAAGGAGAAATTAATATTACGGATACCAGTGGGCCTGGGGAAGCCCTTTGATTATGTGGTGACTCTTCCGCTAGCTCTCGCCTCCCAGTCCAGGTCCGTAAAGATAACCTAACTTAATTTAATTTGCAAAATGGCTTTGGGATATTTCAGTACATAGCCCAGTATTTTTGTGATCCCATTAATTGTAGCGATGACATGATGAGTTCGGTGGTCTTTGCTTACCAGTGGAACAATATACTATGCTAATGTCTATGTATAAAATGTTTTTGTTTTGTTTATATAATTTTAACGCAAATTTTGTTGCGAAACAAAATACAAAAACACAATGTTGAAAAAATTTCCACGAGCAGGATTCGAACCTGCACCCTTCTGACATATCGGGTCAGGTGCTCTTCCAATTGAGCTATCGTGGTTCTAACCAGCCCGCCGAAATTATTCAACATATTTACTTTTTTACTTTGAAAGCCAAAGACGCCAATTCAATGTCAACAACTACCGTCATTAACATCTGATCATAATATATTTACAAATACTAAAGATCAGTTAAGAAGTAGGCAAGCTATTTATAAAATGTTTTTGTTTTGTTTATATAATTCATTCATTTAAAATTTTTTCAACATTGTGTTTTTGTAATGTCTATGTCTATGGCACGTATTCGTAGAAACGGTACTTTTTTTTAATAAGACGCAATATTATTTTATACCTATTGCTAAATCGCTTGCTGGTTCAATAAACAACTTTTAATTGAACGATAGGAGAAATATAATTATTTTTAATCAGTCAGTTGTTTAGAACTGACTTAATTTATTGAAGATCGATAACACGGCTGATGTTAGTATGCCAGTCTGAAATAGATTGCTAACAATGCGAACTCATGTTTTATTCTCAGAATTCTATGAATACATTTTTAGGGTTCCGTAACCAAAGGGTAAAATGGGACCCTATTACTAAGACTCCGCTGTCCGTCCGTGTGCCTGTCAGTCCGTCTGTCACCAGGCTGTATCTCATGAACCGTGATAGTTAGACAGTTGAAATTTTCACAGATGATGTATTTCTGTTGCCGCTATAACAACAAATAACATTCAAAAACAGAATAAAATAAATGTTTAAGAGGGCTCCCATACAACAAACGTGATTTTTTTTTCGTTTTTATAGATTATTGGTACGGAACCCTTCGTGCGCGAGTCCGATTCGCACTTGGCCGGTTTTTTTACTAAAGTGTTGTGCTCTTACATATTTACGTGAATGTGCCAAAACTATCGGAACTCAATATTATTTTATTTTGATTAACTTCTCTAATCGCATGCAAAACAAAGGTCGGCAAATTCCAATGCTATTACCTAATTAGCTAAGTGATCGATTTAAGCGAATTAAAAATAGTTTGCGGCACATTCCAGCTCGGGGGTGTAAGAATAGGGAAGGTTCTAAAAAAATTTTTTTTTATAATGGTACAAACAAAAAGTAAAGAAAATAAGTTTTAAAAACAGCATATTAATGGAGGGCGAGGTGGTGTGTGTGTTTTGTGGAGTGAATATGTTTTAATACTCCCACTTAGTATTTTTTATTATCGTTTTTACTTAAAAAAATACATAGTCAGGATCCCGTTAATAATTACTTATAATATCATAGAAATGGTAATGTTTTAGTCAGCCACTACTACTTTTGGTGGGTAACAGTAACCACAGGCAACGATAAAAGTGCACTTCTCACTAATAATACGAAAAAATAGACTTTAATTATAAAATGTTTTTCTAAATCAGCTTCCCAGAATGCTAATTGACTAATAATTTAAATAGGTCAAAGCTATTAGTATCGCATAAAGAGCAGCGTACGTAACAGAGGTTTCGTAGTTAAGACAATGCGCTTATTTTTGTCTAGCGCACGGTCACAGTGGGTCAGCGGGCAAATGGCTGGACCAATAACTTTCAGGGTTGGTGGCGAATGACTGCCGATCGGGTTTAGGGTTAAATACATGTATGCACATAATTTGAGGGATTTAACTTCATATAATTGCTGTTGGAAAGTTCTTTTATTGCACATCGATGGCGAAGCGACAGTACCTTTATCTTCATAAACACCTTTTTTTACCTTTGAGTATTTTGGTATTTTTGCATGTTTTAGTTAAACACCCGAACTGATTATTTAACAGCAACTACACAAAAATAAATCTTACCTCATCTGGTATTTTATTTTGTTAGTTTATACATAAAGAAATAAAAGAGTTATTTTTTTTTTTTTTTATAATTCACTTACTTACTTCATTATAATTTCACCTTCGATAAAAATTGGTCGTTAAAAAAGGAAACCTCTGGCCAAAGCCTGCAGTTTGAATGCTTAAATTTGGATTTTTAACATTTATCACAAAAAGAGATAAAAAGTACTAAATATAGCAGTTAACACTCATTCGAATAAACAGGTTAATTGAAAATCGAGCTTTCCGTGGTGGTTTCCGACGGCCCGCTTTAGAACATTTCAACGTGAAACATGTGTTGGATTCTTCAATGATCCTCATTGGAAATTAGACGTCCTAATCCAGTTGTAGAAACAATAAACTAAACGAAGTGATTTAAAAGTACACTAAGGTAAATTTAAAAACACTTAATATGTTTAGTTTACAGTTTAAAACAGAATAAGTACTGTAAAATGTAGTTTGCTGAACTTATTCTTTTTTATTTTATTTTTTATTTTCACCTTCATCTCACTTGATGGCATCAAACGATGACGACGAAAGGCTGAAAAAAGCGCACTTCAACCGGAACCCTCAGTTAGATACTGAAGAACTGGCTATCTTATATCAAACCGTCGGAACATAACAAACATTGTTGATACAACGACAGATTATAATATTCTTCAACAGAATAAGAATATACTTGCCCATAATTAAATACCTAAGTCTACTTATAAAACTCAAATACATAATACTTGCGCTCCCCTACTTTCCTAAAATCTATACGAAATTTTAATGTGACCTTTGAATAAATCCCCCAAACTTGGGAGTTCTGGCGAATCCAAGACATTATTATAATTCCGACAATTCTTAACATTTGACATTTTAAGATTAGAAGATTCATTTAGGGCCGTGTTATGAGTGATAGTGGTAGGTATCAACTGCTACTTCAGTGAACTTTAAAACAAAGTTTAAAAACGGATTAAAGTACACTATAGTATAGGTATCATAACATAGGCATAGACCTTTATACCCAAAGTTTCGACCGATGTGCAGACTGTGGTCACGGGCTGACAAAAAAAACTAAAACCTAACGTTGAACTAGAAAACACGATATAGATATATATTATAGAAGCGAGCAAATCTTTTCACCACTATCGGTAACAAAGCAGGAGTACCTATAAATAGTTGTCAAGACAAGACAAGTCAAGAGTATTGTTTTCCAGCGTCGTGTGGCTTTTGCGCATCACTCTTTCGTTGGAGCCCTTATTTTTCCAAGTGACCGGCACGCTTTCGGCTCGATTAGGCCGATTGCGCCATGGCCTAAATCGATCTGTTTGGGCTGTCACCCATTACGGCGACCTTTGTCCACAGTCCGCTAGTAGGTCAGCTGAGAGAGGGCCAGGAAAGTTTGACACCCCGGGGGATCTGGGGGCAGGCATGTCGGGAGCACGTGGCTGCCCAATGATTGATTCGTTACTAACTAGCGTGACGGACTGGCGTAAACACGTAACGCCAGTATATACATGAAGCTGTAGATATAAGATTATATATAGCCTACGCCTCATGGACGAGTTTGGAAAAATAGAATGATTGACAACTTCATATCATTGTATTAGGCAATAGCGATACGTCGTTGCATATGAAAAACAAAATATCTTTTCATCAATAGGCAAAACTTTTGTCCAACAATGCATGAAGTAGGTTAGTTGTATAATGGAATAATTAATATTAAATAAACTTTTGAGAGTATTGTATAATCCGTTACAAAATTTTCGGAAAACTGTCTCACAGTCTCACAGATATGGGACACGGATATGTGTGTCGTGCTCTCGAATGAATTAAAAGAGAGGAAGCTAATGAGTGTGTCGGTGGAGTGGAAGGAATTTGACCCAGTTGCGGTTCGACGCTCGGGGAAACCAGACAAGGAACAAAGACAAGTGCTATACATGGAAATGTACATGGAAAGTTACTCATTGACAAGATTATCTTTGGAAAAATAAAGCAATACGTGTGGGTAGCTTAGTCATTATTAGTTTCGCAACAGGTATTTGATATTTGATACAAATATTTCTTAAAAAGTAAAGCTATTCATATTTCAACACCTCTTTTCGAAAAAAAAAACTAGATATATTTGACAACTCTTTTAAAATAAACAACCAATACAGCTCAACGAGGATCATAAGCTACAGGAAAACGATCTCAAAAGATTGCTCATAAATGCAATTTTAGTTACCAAGTCTTTACCTTTCGCTTAAACATGCCATGTACATGAATGTACGTACATGGTCCGAATGGTCTATTTAGTCTGATATTAAAAATAAAGTCGTTGCTCATTTGGACGGTATCCTAGTTATAGTGTTAATCGGAAAGTCGAGTAAGGAGGGCGCCGGTGACAGTTTCGGCGACGCGGCTGCTCGCTTCGCTCAATGAAAGTCGAGTGTAACACAAATCTATTGCATAAATAACACATAAGCCCTCTTTCATGTTCGCCCGAACGAATTCCTGGTAAACCGCACGAGACACGAACGCGAACTAGCCATCTTTCTCAATCATGATTCATTGTGAGAAAATATTTGGTGCAAACAATTGGTACTGACCACTGAAAACATTTAAAACAATAATTTTCTATGTGTCTGTATTGTTTTCCTTTCTTTTTATAGAATATTGTTTACCAAACAAGTTAAGGCGGTATCTTATCTTATCTTATCTTAGTGGGGCCTGCCGAGGTTTCCCTCTCGCAGTAACACCTCGACCCATCGGGATCTTTTGTGCAACCCCATCCTTTCACTCTTCCTCCTCTGTAAAGATAGAGGCCATAAGTTTGGCAACGTCCTTAAGAGCGAAGAGCCTGAAGTCCTCCGGTTTCGGATAGGCCGACCCCAGGAGTCCCATTCTTTTCCTAGCCAGAGAGTCGCAGTCACACAGTAGGTGCTGCATCGACTCCGTTTCCTCTCCACACGCCCTACACAAACTATTTGTTGAAAGGTGCATTCTGTGAAGCATTTGTTTTGTGGCATAGTGCCCTGTCAAGGCACCGATGGTTAGTCGGGCCTGCCTTCTACCGCCTCCGCATATGAACTTACTCCGTAAAGTAGTTAAGGTTAAGGCTCCGTAATTAAGGCGGTAATAAATATGTACCGATTGCTCTTAGTTATTTTCAACTAGGGTAATAAACATCGTTTCTAGCACTCGTTTATTTATTTTCTTATGAGTCAAAAATTTCAGGGTCTATTTTCCTGTTTCCATACATTCATTGACTATCTGGAGAATGCTATATGCATTTCATATCCAAATATTATGAAGCCGATACATCAGTTTATTGAGATCGATGTGATCCAATGTTAAACGTGCATTTTTCTTTGTGTGAATTCTTGTTACCACAATGCATAAATAACTTTTCGCCGCATTGTTGGTGTTGATTTATTGAGACATAGTGCATAGAACTTGGCACCAATGTAGTTCATCATCAGCTCATTTTATGTCCTCACTGCTGGGGCAAGAGCCTTCCCTATGGATGGATAGGGAGAACGGGCCACCACTCGGCGGGCCCAGTGCGGATTGGTGGTTGTTAACGACTGCTAATGCAATGTAATGCAATGCAAAGGCTTTACGTGCCTTCCGAAGCACGGAGGAGCTCGAGATGATACATTTCTGGTCATCCATCCAATGACCGGCCCTTGCGAAAGTTGCTTAACCTCAGGACTCGCATACCAGGCGCGTTAACCACTGCGCCATCGAGCTCCCATGTATAGTTACCTACTAGGAAAATTACCTAGAGCAATTGCACACCAATAAGTAAAATACAAATGGGTATTGTATATACCATTTTTAACTGACAAAAACTTTATACCACTTTGAAAATGCAAAAACAAAAGAAAAAAAGCGACTATCTCAGTGGGGGACCCACGATCAGCGGTCGGCGTCTTCTATTAGAATTCTAGGACACTAGATTCCTTGTCAAATTTTTAAGAGCTTTTTGTTGTATGTTACTCTAAAATTGAAACGGTTTATAAATTATTGATGAGAAAACTTAAAAACATGTAGGTCTATTGTGCGTGAGGCCTATCGGTGGCAGTCGCTTTATCAAGTTTAAGGGTAATACTCCATTGAAGATGGGCTGAGCTAAGCGGGGCCAAGCTGTATGGAAGATAACCAATACTGGAGCAAAACTTTCAAGAGCCGTTAAATAAAGGGATGCTGTTGGTTTATTTCCACACAGTTCAGTTCAACTCAGCTTGAATGGAGTTATTCTATTATCGAATGTAATAAAGTATAGTAATCTCTCGATCTCCCAATTTATTGTATTGTTTAAGACCTCATCAGTGGGACCTATTAGACAGACGACGACGAAAGCATTGTCAACACAAAAAATAACGATTTCAAATAAGTATCTGATACTCTCTATGTCTCTAGCTTCATTTCTTTTCGGAAGGAGTAGGAAAATTTCTTATTTTTTTACCTTACTCACGAACACGAAGGCGCTAAATGAAAGTTACTACTTAGATCAATTGGCCAACCCAATTTCGGTCAATACAAAATGGTTTCGTGTTTACGCGGACGGACAAATTACGCATCTGGCGCTACCCTATCGGATACAACATAAGTGTCGTAATTAGCCCTCCGTTTCAATGCGGGTTTGTTTGGCTAGCATTAATGTCGGCGCTAGTTTTCGTCGATGATTTAATGTTTGGGTTATTCGTCGTAAAGGAATGCCTGCGAACTGTTATGCAAGAGTTTCCATTATAGATTTTGGGGATAAAAATAAATTGGAGTGCTGGCCCAAATATTGTTTTCGCGAATGGCTCTGCAACATCGACAATACGATCAGCACGTGATCAACACTCTTTATAACTTCATAGGCGACCATATTAATTGAGTTATTAATGATGTTGTTGACATGGTTGATATTGATTTATTGGTGCCAACTAGCAGGGTTTGATGTCTCACAGCTGACAAGGCCTCCATCATTGGAATAAAGTCAACCCGACAGTTTATAACTTAATCATCACACTACCATACGCGTGTTGGTGATCACAAAACCGGGCTATGCATCGAAAATTCCAAAACACACTTCGCCGAACCCGGTTATCGAACGCAGGACCTCCGTATTTCGGGCCATCGAGCCGCTACAAAGACAGTACGAATATTAAATAGCACAGCCCCAAACCGTGCGTCCTTCCACTCAGATTGGCATTCAAACAAATTGGTTCGCCGATCAAGGTATGCGCGAGCCGAATCCACGGCAATATTAATCCTGCCCGCCCTAGAACTGTCTGAAACAACACTGATAGATATCCCGTTTGGGCTAAACTCATTTGTAACGATTTAACATTGAAACTGCGAACTTAATAAATTATAACATAGCTCAAGATTAGAAGATTTAAAGTTATGTTGTTACCGGCACAGCTGTTAGCAAACTAGGTTAATAGATTTACTTGGGCAGGTAAATAATACGGTTGAGCTCAAGAGGATTCGAATACTGTTATATAGAAGAACCTTGATGTTGACATTTAAGATTTAGGGCACAATTTCGTTTAATCCTAAACTAACTAATTTATGTCTGAGACCGTTTATATAACGTCAAAATGTACCATCAAAACATACAAGTAGTAACCGACTTAAAGATGACATTTTGTTATTCATTGTTCGGCTGCTTGCGCGGACCACCGGCACCGTCTGCGCGCTGGTTAATACGAGAACGATTTTAATTTTGCCACTTTACCCGCACACAAGAGTCCACACCCTATTTTACTATCGCCAGAGAGATCTTCGAACTTCCTGGTCTTTCGTCGCGGAGTCACGATGTGATTTAAGGACGTACCTTTACTACACAAATTAATCGTTGTGTATGGGAAAAAATGGACATGATTTTATATTGTGATTGCGCCAAAAAGGGAGGCGGCGTCGCTTGAAGTAAGTATTATTTTATTGGTAATGACGATACATTAGCTTTGTCGGTGTACAATAAGAATGTGAGAAGATATTTATTATGGGACCCTTGCTTGTATACTTTCATGCGCTAGTTTGGAGGGTGGATCAATCACCAGTCGCAGTGTTCAATTTTTTTTTTGAGTACACTCATGCATAGTATCACTATAGACAACGACCTGTTACATAATTAACGTAAATAATGTAAAAAAAAAAGTTCTAGTAACATTTACTGTTATTGTTATTCCTAACCTTTTTATACATAAGGGTTAATATATAAAAAAGTTAAAAAGACTGAGCTTTCCGCATATATTTGTTTAATTTTGGCACTTAATATTCTGTTTTACGTATTGTTCAAATATATACAAAATGTAATTTTATATAGAATAGGTAGGTACCTACATTTGTGAATTTATAAGTTCAGTGTCTAAAACTAATGTACACTTTTAAACTTTCGCGTTCCATATTTAAACAAAGAATTTAAACGGGGATTAACGCAAACTAATTTGTAAAAGGTATCATACAATCATACAATCTTTAACTCGGTTCAAACGTCGGGTATAAAACTAATCTACTGATAGTACAATCAATTTCGTTAAACATTAACTACTCTTGAACTTTGTCACATCAATCTCGCTAGTAGTTATTTTTGTGCTATTGTAGCTCGCTTTTCTTTATTAAATTTTGTATCTTCATCTCTTCATCTATGGTTCAGTGAAGCTTTTGCATGTTGACCTTACAAGTCCACAAATGTTCATAGAAACGCTATGAAATCGAATATGCAAACATTATTACGTGGTCAGTTCCGAATCATCACGTAACATAACAACTTATTTGTAGGTCAACCGAATTCTGTGAATATCCATAGCGTGCTAGTTGCGAACATCATCGGAGGTTTATGAACAATGACCGCATATTGCCTGCTGAATTTATCGTACTATAAAACACTATCGGAATAGACATACTTTACGGTTTATTGCGCGAACTGATAAAAGTTTCCCGAAAATCTACCAATGTCATAACGTTATATGCGATGTGTGTGCTATCAAGGTTTTATGAAGTATAGGAAAGTAATTAATTTCTCTCTTGAGATAGTATAGGAAACACATACCTACATATTTAATACTTTAAGTAAGTATATGAAATATAAACTAGACTAACTTAGGGTGATGATGATGATATGAACTAACAGATATCTAAAATACAATGATTTTAAAAGGCATATAAGGAAAATATTGTTTTATATAATGAATAATAGATAATTCTGCCATTGATTTCAAATATTTGTAATACCAGCCTAGATTTAAGTAATTTATATTATAATTTTGCGTACACATGACAGCTTAATGTAATAAATAAATATGAAATATATAGCTAGAAAAAATAGGACTGAATGTTTTCAAACTAATGTCAACAGATACTAAATAGTTTCTGAGGGCTAAAACAAAATATATTTTCTGGCCCTCCTGTAATTTTCAAAAAAGATCTTACTAAGTGAAAAAAAAATTAACTAGGTGAAGTGAAATGGGGCATCTCGACAGGTTGCTTTTCAAAGGCGCTCAGAGACAATTATAAAACACTTTATAAGTTCGTCATAATAGGATGGGGGATGTTAAAAGGTTTAGTTCCACTAAGCGAATTGCACCAACTACGAACAGATAAGGCGGTTGCCGGACGCGTTGCACCTATGACGCAACGGACGTAGACGTTTAAAGAATTCTAAAAGAAATGCCATGTCGCGGTTACAGGCCCACTTGCTTTGCCACACGCAACGCTATTGTCTAGCGGCTCGCATTAACCCGCTTCGATAAAATCATCGCGATTCCAAAAGCCGCGAACGATATATAATAAAACTTCATTACGTCGCGTCGATTCCTTCGGGCCTCGTTAATACAACGAAACTTGTAATTTTAGATGAAGTGTCAATTAAACATTCGACGGCTGCGGTCGCGGCGTGGTAGGGTTGCCACTGGGGCGTCCCTCGTTCAGAAACTTCCCGGGAGTCCAATTGCCTTATAACACGTCTGGCATAGACGTCACCCTTGTTTTATTTTACCTGCTTAAAAATGAATACTCGCGTGTCTGGAGCAAGCAGCGACTTGAGGGATTTTCCCCTCGCACTTTGCTCAAATCCGAGGAGATCAACGGGGCGCGTTAACCACAAAAACGCAGTACCATCCAGCAAATAGTAGTATTAATAGTGCTAATTACGGAAAAAAACGGTTTTGTTTGATGGGAGTACCTACAGCTACCTAACGCAATAAAGAATTGCGATTGTAAAATTGCCTTTAAAAGGAAACTTAAGGAATTTCTTTTATTTTATTTTATTATTTTATTTATTTATGTACCTATAAGTTAAGGTCTATTATGTTGATGAATAATATACCTACTCGTATGGTCCGTTGCTCCAAAGGAAACCATAAAATGTTTTTATAAGTTAATTTTCGTACTTATCTCATTTTAAGTAAACTGTACGTTTCTATGAGAAAGGAATTCTTCAAATCTATAATCTAGAGAGTAATAGAAAATTGTCTTTGCCAAGCACCCACAAGCTAACTAAACAGTACTTATACCTAATCTTCCTATTATGTTAATGAAATGGGCCCAAATGGACAACCCTACATCGTGAGGACAGAAACTTCACCCGATAAGGTCCGCGCGAACGCCACACAAGACGACGATTATGCGAAACACGAAAGCGCCAACTACAAATTAAACGACGCCGCCGAAGAGGCTTAACGACCTGCCCCAACGCGTAGGAAGTGATTATTGTTTACTTTTATAATTGCCGCTACAGGAAGTGAGCAGGCGAGTTTAAATCAGGAGGCGCGACACACGCACTCCGAAATAAAGCAATTTGAACGCCGCCGACGACAGTCATTGAGTAACTCCGTCTCCGTTTGATATACAGCCGATCTGCGAGTGACGGGGCTAAACTGCATCGCGATTTGCTGATTTGTTTATTCGCCTTTCGCTTTTAAATTATTTAAATCGTTAGAAGAATTACATTGCTTATTTCATTTGCTAATATAGTCTACATATCTAGGCAGTGCTTATTCAGTCTTGGTTTTGAAGAGGCTCAGGATATATTGGATTTGGTAGATGCAGCACGAAATGGGCCGGCTCGCCCGGCGTAATACCATTTCTCACAGAATATCGGCGTGAAACAATGGCACTCGTTGCTGTTGTGTTTCGCCCGGTGAGTGAAAGTACCGGAAGCCCATCTCTCACCCCTCCCCCCCTCCCAATTTCTACTGCCTCCTCAAGATTCAACTCCTTCTTCAAGGCCGGCAACGCATCTGCGATTACTTTGGTTTTGCATCATCAGGTGACGCGCTTGCTCGTTTGCCTCCTTTTAATATTTAAAAAAAAAGCCATTGATGATGACACTTTAAAAGAACTAGCAAAACGGTCGGTATATCAACAATATATGGAAGCAACAACAAATTAATTAGCGTCCCACTATGGAGGAAAATTATTAGAACCGATAACCGTGTCTCCATGTTTCTTTCAACTCTCATTTTCGTATACCAACATCGTCCGTCCGCGCGTTCTGATAATAATGTACGGACACAGTTGCTACAAAGGTGAAAGCCCTATCCCGTGACGTAAACGCTTCAGACAGATTCGCCACCAATTCTATAGAGAACTATTTGAGACGATCACGTGGCTGAGAGATCATTACTCCTTTCGTTTCTATTTGATCTTTTGTACACGGTTGATCGCAGTTCAACAGAGATGCAGTTTGGAACAAGAAAGCTATCTATTTCATATGCAAAGGCCCACCGCGTAGCAGTACTAAATTATTTTTGAGGCTCATTTGTAGCAGCGATGAAGCGAGCGGCTTGAAGCGATTCGTTGTGAGCCCCCAAGGCCACCGTTTATAAATAGCAGCCTTGTTCTCCGCACTTTAGACGAAGTAGCTTGTCCTTTTTGGAGTCCCGAATGCCTTTCCTTTTATGATACTTTCTTTTGATATGATAAAAAACTTTTTGGTAGGACATAATTATCGTCCCAATATTGGGCTCGAAAAGTTTGTGAGGTTATTTATACCCTGAATAGAAGCACGTGAAAGTTATTTATACTTCGAATACCTACGATTATCAAGAACGATAATGAATATTAATAAACAGCAATCAAGTAAAAGATTGGTTGTTTTCCACGAAGGAAGTTTGTGCGAATAAAATTATACAAAATTTACTTTAATAACGGCTTTTATTTAAGAATTTACAAAAATGAGAACTCACTGCTTAGAAAAGTGTATGTGCATAGTACAAAGGTTCCAAAGATGTTATGCTTTAAGAAAATCTAACAATAGTCACCTTGATGATACGTTTACAACTCTTTAAAATTGAACGTCTTTTGACAATGTAGGCTGCCTTACAGTCCCCAATTTCTCAATGCGTATTTCAGTGGCATACATCGATTGTATAGAAAATGTATCATTTTCCACGGATCCTGAGGTCGAGCCCTAGTTACCTGAGTATTTATCACCATTGCTATTCTAGTTCGCATAGTTCATTTCGTGCTGAATGTGGCGACAGCAGCTTTTAAAACATCATCGCCTGACTATTTCGGGTGCTGTTAATTGACTTTAGCGTATTTTAACTGCGTTTATTTCTGTACAGCCCAGCTCGAGCGTAAACAATGCGGTACAATTATATTAAACATAACAAAAGCTTTATTTCTGCTGAGGTCGTATACCTACGCCGAAATTCTTGCACCTGTGTGTGGCATTGGGCACGGGGAACAATGGATGTGCCGAGCCACGGCTATCTTTGAATAGCCGTCAGTCGCCAGCCGATAGATTTGATCGCCGCCTGCGCACGCGAGCGCCTTTTTAAGAAACAACAGGTACATCACCGCGTGCGTACGTAAGCAAAACGAGTTTATGTTGTCGCTGAACGACTCATAGTCATTACAGATTTGGTGTGTCCATCTTGAAATCGACAGACGCAAATGACGAGCTGAACGCATATCTGTTATTGGACGTTTAAACCTGTTTATTTATGTAATGAAAGCACGATCAGATTGAAATCGTGTAAGTTAAGCAAAATTCAAAAAAATTCAAAATTCAAAATTCAAAATCATTTATTCAGTTTAGGCTACAAGTAGCTCTTGTGAATGTCACTATGCCATCGGTTCGTAAGTCTACTCTGGGCGGGAGATCTTGTACTGAGAAGAACCGGCAAGAAACTCAGCAAGTGTCCAGCTCTTTTCTCCCTTACAGCGTCAAAAATATTGGAAAATGCCCTATCATAGCAGGACACTTTCCATTACAAATAAACACAAAATTATAGAAGACAACCACAACATGTAAATAAAAAACAAAAATATCACAAAAATAAAAAAAAAAAAAAAAAAACTAAGTTAACAAATTTACATCAGGTAAAAGTTTCAATTTCCACAATGTCATACAGTACCACTACAGTACTCAAAAAAAAAAAAATTTGGTTAAGAAAAACCAAGTCAAACTACAGTAAATAATATTAAAAATAATATAAGTATGCAAGAGCAGACCAGCCTCCACAGGCAGCACCCGTTCACGAGTATGACGTATGAATCAGCCATCGCTTCGCTCAACCATATTTTAGGGAACGTAACGACCCGACGCACACGCCACCACCGCAGAGACAAATAAAGAGAGCATGACATACTCAAGATACTCTAAATAAAAACTTAATGATCTATTTAACGCAACGCTGTTTGTTATCTGTAGGACACTGCTGATAAAGGCTATCATATCAGTATAAAAATTATATAAATTAATTTTATTATATTAATTCAAATAGAGTATATGTTTTTCATTATAACCAAGCTGTTTTATCATCTAAATATTCTTTGACTGTATAATAACCTTTTAAAAGTAATATAGATTTCACATGTTTTTTAAACTTATCTAAAGGTAAATCTACTACAGTACTTGGTATTTTATTGTAATAGTGTATACCTTGCCCCAAGAAAGAACCAAGAACCTTCTGTAACCTGAACAGTGGCATTACAAGTTTTGTCTTATTCCTAGTATTGAAATTGTGTACGTCACCATGTTTAGTATAGGAGTTGATATTGCAACGTACAAAAACTATACAATTATAAATATATTGAGATGCAACTGTCAGGACACCAATCTCCTTAAAAAGATTTCTTAAGGAAGTTCGTGATCCGAGTCTATAGATTGTTCTTATTGCTCGTTTCTGTAAAATGAATATAGTTTCAATATCAGCCGCAGTTCCCCACAGTAGGACGCCATACGACATGACACTGTGAAAATAACTAAAATAGACCATTCTAGCAGTTTCAACGTCTGTTAACTGCCTAATTTTTCTAATGGCATAAGCAGCAGAGCTGAGTTTACCGGCCAATTTTGATATATGAGGATTCCATTGAAGCTTTGAGTCAAGGGTTATGCCTAAAAAGACTGTAGAATCTACCAAATCTAATTGATCACCGTTTATTTTAATATCGGTTGGTTCATATTTGACATTTGGTAATATAAATTTAATACATTTTGTTTTCTTAGCGTTAAGCTGTAAATTATTAATAGTAAACCAACGGAGTACCTCTGAAAGAGCTTTATTTACATTTTCATAATTAGTCCTACACCTAGTTACATTAAAAATGAGTGAAGTATCATCTGCAAATAATACAATTTCACAAAAGTTCTCTACAAAGAATGGCAAGTCATTAATATAAATCAAGAAAAGGAAAGGACCAAGAATCGACCCTTGTGGAACTCCCATTTTTACATGTGAACCAGATGATTTAGTACCATTTATATCAACAGTTTGTGTTCTAGAGCTGAGATATGACTGTATTAAATTTAGTGCAAAATCTTTGAGACCGTAATAATGAAGCTTCATCACCAGAGTCCGGTGCTCAACGCAATCGAAAGCCTTGGACAAGTCGCAAAAAACACCAAGAGCGTTTTGAGACTTCTCCCAGGCATCAAATATATGTTTTATTAGAGCAACACCTGCATCAGTAGTAGAACGACCCTTAGTAAAGCCATATTGCTTACTATGTAAAAGGTTGTTTGTGTTAAAATATGACATCAACTGTTCGAGTATGATTTTTTCATAAATTTTACTTAGCGCTGGTAATATTGAAATGGGCCGATAGTTACTGGGATCTTCTTTGTTCCCTGATTTGAATAAAGGTATAACTTTACTAAACTTCATAAGATCAGGAAAGATTCCTTTATCGACACAGTTATTAAAAATTTCAGCAAGATACGGTGCAATAGAATGAATAATATTCTTAATTACTTTAATAGATATACCCCACAAATCACTCGTGTTTTTCATTTTAAGTGATTTAAATGTTTTAATAATATTCATTGAATCAATGTATTTAAATTGAAAGGAAAGATTACATTTTGGTACATATTTTTGGAGTAAAGTTTGTGCAGCTTCTGGTGATGAATCTAAATTTGACGTTGTTATTACAGGTATATTTACAAAAAAATCATCAAAAATATTAGCAATTTGTGAATCTGAATTGACTAAGTTGTCGTTTACTTTTAAAGTGAAAGTATTATCCCGTGGTTTAAATTTACCTGTTTCACGGTTTATAATGTCCCAAGTGGCTTTAATTTTATTGTTAGACTTTTTAATTTTTTCTTTAAGGTAATTAGATTTTGCTACTGTGCACACTTTTTTAAACATTTTCGAATAATTCTTTACATATTGCGTAAAATTAACATTTTGGTTATATTGTTTTAAACTATATAAATCATATAATTTATTTCTACTCTTATATATACCAGTCGTGGCCCAGTCACAGAACTTAAGTTTATGAGTAATTTTTATTGTTTTTGGTGTAAACACATGGTTGTATTCGGTCTTAATTAAATTAAAAAGATTACTATAAAGTACATCTGGATCATCTTGTACAAAGGGTAATGCATAAATTTTACAAGCTATACTATTTTTGAAACACTCCATTCGCTCTTTTGTAACTGGTTTACAGTTCACTATTTTTGGTTCATCCCTAATATCAAAATCATAGGTCACCTTCAAACCGCAATGGTCAGACGTAAGATTACCTTTGCGAAGGCGTGTCTCCAGATGTGTGACCAATTTACTACATATCTCGAGCTTTTCAAGCGTCAGAACAGACGTGAAGCCGTTGGTTACGGTTGTCGTTGTAAGATGGTAGTCGTAAATATCCACCAACCCACATAAAGGCCAGCAGCGTAGTGGGATATGACCCGAGGCAGCAATAGCACGTTTGGAAGCTGGCGATGTAGATGACTAATTTGAAAACAAATGCCGTTCAATACGCGAAGCTACGTGTGAAATAAATGCCTTGAAAGCATTTTTTTTAAATAACACTAGAGTATCTACAGCGAAAACACAAGTCTACAATCGTATCGATTTATCAATTCATTAAAGGAGCAATAAAACGATCGCTCGGTAAGCATATACATCGAATATTAAACAGCGTATAAAGCGTCTCGGCAGATCGTTAGTTTTTATGAAGCGGTTCAATTTAATCGCGGAATGCAGAAGCTCGCGGCTTAGAGTAATAAATAATGTTTTAATCTCTCGTGTAGGGTTTTCAATAATGCGACGATGCGAGGTGTGGGTTTTATCGTGTAATCGGATGCGCCTGCGCAAGATCGAGCGATCGGAGTGCCATCGATCACTGATCGTACCCCATCCATTGCGGCGTTTACTAGCGAGAAGCTACTCACGTAAGACACTACAGGTGATGTGATGAGAAGTGATTAATCATAAATAACTTATTTGCATTGATTTTTGATCTTCCATAAATTATATCTAATCTAATATCTAATGAACATTTGAATAACATTAAATGAGCTAAACGTGCTTAGGTCTTTACATTTGTTTTATTAGTTATTATTAGTGATAATGATAACTAATAATTACTATTTGAGACATAGTAATTTAGTTTATATATCTAAGGTAAACCTGGATATCTATCTTGAGTAAATATTTGAGTAACTCTTACCACCTTAAGTGGTTTTTCAGTATGCAATAACTAAACGATATATTTATTGACTATAATATAACAAATATGTAAATAACCTTTACTCCCAAGTTCAAGAACCGTTATTTATATTTGCAGTTAAAAAAAACTACGTGCAAATTGCAAATCACTCTGTGGGTAATCGAAATGCCCATTAACATAATGAAAAATACTTGTAGTAGAGCCAAAAAGTTTGTAATAAATAAGGCTCTTCGTGTAACTGCGAGTTAACAATTTTCATATATTAGCACTGACATGCTAACGTGGTGCCTAGGGGTACGCTCCGCTATGAAATTTACTTCGAAACCTAAAGCAGGTATTAAAAAAGCAGGTATGCTATTAATCAATGTTAAAACTACATAGGAATAACGACTCTATTTTAAAGGGAATAAGATAAAACTTAACCAATGACGATCACATTACTTATGAAATTCGTTGACTCTTTGTAAGCTTTCAACATTAATTCAATAAGAAAGTAAAGTAAAATAAATAGCCTATATACTGTCCCACAAGGTCTCCATCATTGAAATCAAGTCATCACTACAATTGATGGGTATTGATGGCTTACTCACCACGCTTGCTAAGTGCGGGTTGGTGATCACAAACCCGGGCCATGCATCGAACAATCCGAAACACACTTTGCCCGACCTGGAAATTGAACCCAGGACCTTCGGGTAACGGGCCGACCCACTCGGCTACCGAGGCGTTATTTAAATATAATAACAAATATTATTATAATTTTGAACAGCCAGTTAGTTTAATGTCTGTTGATTGGTGTCGTCTGTTATACAGACGACAATTGTTTTTGCAACTGGGCTATTGGGCATGGGCAAACATAAGCAATATCATACAAAATTACCTACCTACCTATTTGATCAATCGGCAAGGAATAGCTTTTAATTTCATTGATTTTCAAATAGGTACATTAATAAAAAAAGGAAGATTTTTCGCCTTGCGTATGAATGCGATGGATAGCCCTTTTCCAATTGAACGATTAATTACGAGCTAGGACTAACGAATTTAAAGAACTGATAAGTTTGAAGTTCTCGGTCACCCATGCCCGACACACAACTCGTCATAACAAAGCTAATTTGCTCATCTTTCGTGATTTTATTTTATTCGCTGCTATGGTGCGTAATGAAATGAAACAAAGAAGCCATTCATTTAACATTTCGTGCGATTCGCAATTTCTGGGGAAGATAATTTAGAAGTGAAATCCCCTCTGCATCTTCTGGAATCGTGACTCTTTTAATTGCACCTTCTGAGAATACTTCGCAACACAAATAGGTACCAACCTAAAGTCATATAAAAGGATTAATTTTAAGTACCTTGGTCTTAAAATTAATAATAAACTTAATTTTCAAAAAAAGAACTTGAACTTAAACTGGTTTTAATGGACAAACATATAAATAAAATGTTTTGTTTTGTTTATATAATTTTAACGCAAATTTTGTTGCGAAACCAATTACAAAAACACAAATGTTGAAAACATATACAACATAACCTACTCGTATATGGATGTTATCTCTGTACACGTAAAAATTTTACAAATGCGTTTTGGGTGCCAAGTGCGAGTTTCATTCGCAATTCGATCACGTTAACGAAAACGAGAGTTTGTATGATAAAATTATAATCCTTCTCGTATGTCGCCGGGAGGCGCTGCTTCAATGCCATATTAATTTTACGTTTTCGTAAAAGTAATAGAATGAATTACGGATCAACTATCAAACTCACACTAGGCACCCTGTATATTTTTTTTTCGCTGTTCACCCGAAGGAAGCTTAGGTGTCTCCACAGCCTATACAAAAGCCTATATTGCCGAAAATGAGACGTAAGTTATTATTTATCTAAGCCCAAAGCCATAGAATCCTCAGAAGCCCTCATACACTGCAAACTAGAACATAGCAGGACAATGCTATTTATTTGCTTTGACGACCTCCGTAGCCGAGTGGCTTGCACGCCGGACTTTGGGCGGCGCTAACTCTGAGGTCCCGGGTTCGATTCCCGGTCGGGTCAATGTCAAAAACGAACTTTTCGATATTGTATCGGGTCTGGGTGGTTGTGGTACCGTCATTGTTTCTGATTTCCATGAAACGAGTGCTTTAGCTACTTACCTTGGGATCAGAAGATTTAAAAAAAAAAAGATTTAGTTATGTGAAATATTACTACTTATAATAGGTATGGCGGTGGTAGCCACCCAGATGGGTTTTGTACACCATCTGGTTTGTCCATACAAATCTTGTAATTCTTATAAGCCATTTTTTCTCTCTGCCAATGTAGGTACTTTGGATACCTAATACTATGTGGTAAAACCCAACATAATCAACTGAAAATAGTATCACGTTACGAATCCTTCTGAAACTGCCAACACTAATGCTACATGACGTAAGTAAAGAATCAATCGTGTGATGAGAACATGCGGATACTTATCTATCAAAGATGAATAATAAATCTATTAGAGATTTTTTTTATACTCTTCGAGCAAATCATCATCCAGTCAGACCTGCGATTACTAACTACATCTCAACACGCTATCATTTTAATACATTTTCATGTACAGACGGACGCCTGCAGTTCGACCAATCCAAAGCTGTCAAATTTCTTCAATGATTGTCAACCATATGCCTTGTACATAAAGTCTATTAAAAAAATTAACAGTTTGTGGTAGTGTAATGTGCAGGCATTAGTACGTAGATGAACTAACTAATCAGGAATAAGGAAGAAAAAACCACGACAGAAAACTAGCGCTGGAGCAACAATAGCAATCAATCTATGCGCTACCCTAGCATTTAGTTCTCAACATTTCTCAATAATGTTTCACGTTCAGCGTAAAGATGAACATCAAGCATTTGAAAACTCTTATTAATGTTCACACGTGATCCTTGAAGCTGAAAAAGGTACTCATTATAGCTGTATTATAGCTGTAATAGAGTAAACGTGGCCTAGTGTATCACTATAGCTGTAATAAAAGTACATTACGACCCTATCTAATCAGTTATCATTGTAGAAGATGTATAAGAAGACTTTATGAGAGGAAAAATATGACAATGGCTGTTTAAAGATCCACACGTGTACCGCTGTTTTGCCACATTTTAACATTACTTGGAATGTCGGTCACTGATGGATGATAGCTGACAAAGATACGTACAAATGTGAAGACTAACAACTGATAGTACTAACACTTAGTAGATCACAAAAATTAATAAAAGCTTTACAAATATGTTCCTAATCTTTAAAAACACTTGCCGGTACCGAACACAGTTGTTTGTCGTGGACAGTGTGAATCTACAGGTTTGTGTTATCCGGGCCACGTCGGGCCGATGCCGGCGTGTGGGCAGACTCCTTCGCGATAACAACGAGTCTGTACGCGATTTATGCCGCAATCAATATGGCGCCCTTATTCCGAAGGACCGATTTACGACAGAGTTTTTTTGAATGGTCGAAAATATTTCATGGTTATTATTGCCGCCCTGTGTAGACTTACGAACATAGTGACATTCATAAGAGCTAATTTGTAGCCTAAACGGAATAAATGATTTTGAATGTTATTGAATATTAATTTAATCTAATAGACAAGCAGGAGAATCTACAAATGCAATCAATTTATGAATTAACGGATGTCCTATCCTAAGTTGATATCAGATTGAAGAATGTCAAGGTACAGTCAAGGAATTTAATTCCCTACCCATTTCGTTGAAATGTCGTTAGACATTCGCAATGCTTTTAGGTCGAAAATTCTATTTCAGTGATAGTATTGAAAGTCAATACGTCTTATTTGTCACTTCACATTAGAGATAACCTCTTTGCGAAAAGTTATCATTTGCTTTTCAAATTACAAACATGACTGTGTCAGTGTCAATCGAAAAATTGTAAAATAAATTTTACATTCATTTGAAAAATAAAATGCTTGCCGCTAACCGTGAACTATTAAGAGTTCAAATACTGCAGTTACACCAAGAAGGAATAGGGATTCATAAGATAACACGTCGGTTAAATGTGAGTAGAGACACAGTTCGCCGTTGGGTACGGCGATATAATGCTGAAGGAAACCTTATTGATCTACAGCAAAATAACCATCGCCCGCTTGCAATTGCCGAAGACCAACGCCGATTAATGCGAAGGCAATACATTCTGGATACGTCAACGGGACGATCTTCAGAAATGTTTGACGTTCACCCTAGAACAATTAGGAATTGCCTACATGCTATGAATTTACATCACAGGCGGCCTGTGAAAAAAATTGCCTTAACCGAGAATCATAAATTAGCCCGACTCCTTCCCGACACTTCGCCCGCCAGTATTTTAATTTTGACTGGACGTCTACAGCTTTTATTGACGAAAAGACATTTTCAAGTGCTCAAAGCGGAAGATTACATTTGTGGCGGTTTGATCGAACCCGGTACACAGAAGACCACGTCGTGGCTAATCATGCAACTGGACGAATTACTGCAAACATTTCGGGTTGGATTTCTTCAGCAGGTGTTGGAGAACTCGTTAATTTGCCACCTGGAGCAGCCGCTCAGGACTATATTGACCTTTTGAATGAAAGTGTGCTTCCGACTTTACGAACTTATTATCCGCAACAGAATTGTGCGAAACTGGTTCACGCACAACCAAGCACTGCTATTCCTTGGCCTGCAAAAAGTGCTTATTTGAACCCTATAGAGAATATTTGGGGTATAATGGTACAAAGATGGAACAATCAGAACGAAAGAACACACGAAACACTTATCAATCACTGTCATAGAGTATGGGAAGATTTTCGTGGCACTAACATATGTGAACAATTAATCGAATCTATGCCGGAACGTCTTCTGAACGTCATTCAAACTTAAGGTGGATATACGCATTTTTAAATAGACTTTTTTTTAAAATTAACGTTTAGTTTATTCGTTTCGTTAAAAAGTGTCGTTATAGTTTTTATAAAGACCTTGGTCAGTGATTGGGATATAAAATAATGTTTTAACTTAATCTCTTGTTACCGTTTTCAGATATATTTTAACGGCGTTTGTAAGAATACTTCGGATATTATAATTACTAAAAATAGCCTGACAAAATATAAGATATTTTTTCTATTCTAATTGATGCAACAGATAAATGACTAAAACGATTTCTTGACAACAACCAAGGTCATATTCAGAATAGGGACTCTTGTCATTGAACTGTTTATTAGAAATGCAGTTTCTTAAGTGGGGTGTTACTTCATAAATATGCATTTAATTAAATAAATTCCAAATAATAACTATTCCTATGTAGATTTGATGCAAAATACTAAAATTATAGCAACGGCGGCTTATTTTAAACTACACAGTTAGTTATTTGATTCCATTAGTACTTTTGATACTATTACTGAAAAGAAGAAATTCGTAAATAGAGTTTTATTAAACTCGAATTGAATTCGCTTAAAATTTTGATAACAAAAATTTATGACAATTTTTGTTTTTTGTAACATGGCCGTTGCAAAAGAAAAAATAATTAACATTAACGTATTCGTTACACAAAGGTATTTAATTGGTAAGTTACATCGCGATTTAAAATACCAGTGCAAGGCAGTGTAGTGCAACTGGCGGCAAGTTATTTTGCAACCATGTGTACGCCGCAGAGATGCTTCGCGATATGTACCTAATTATTATTGTTTACAAATAATTTGCGAAACCTAAAGGCCGCGCGTTGTAAAGTTGTCCAACAAATTTTTTGTTATAAAAGTCACGATAAGGCCGAAGGTGAAAGCGCACTTCATCCGGAGTCCTCAACTACTGAAGCTCTGGCTATATCTCTAGCTGCCAGAACACAATTGCCAACTGCTATGATAATATTGTGCAAGGGAATTGTTCAGTTTACTAGGTCGCTTTGGCTTAAAGTGAACATTAACTTATATTACAAAAACACAAATGTTGAACAAATTTCCACGAGCAGGATTTGAACCTGCACCCTTCTGACATAGTATAGTCAGAAGTAAAAAAGTAAATAGTGTTGAATAATTTCGGCGGGCTGGTTAGAACCACGATAGCTCAATGGGAGAGAGAGCACCTGACCCGGTATGTCAGAAGGGTGCAGGTTCAAATGTTGCTCGTGGAAATTTTTTCAACATTTGTGTTTTTGTAATTTGTTTCGCAACAAAATTTGCGTGAAAATTATATAAACAAAACAAAAACATTTTATTAACCAATATTATAAAAAATTGGTATTTTTAATTCTTTGTATCTAAAAGAAAGTAATTATAGCAATATAATAGCAGGAATACGTAATATATGTATGAATAAGCAAGTATAATGTTCCTGTTAAATGCTACAATTATTGCTGAAACAATGTAATTATGATAACTAAATAAATTACCAACCATTGTTTTAATAATTTTTATATTATCTTACTTATAATGCTACAACATAAATTAATAAAATATGAAATAAGTAGCGCCAGGGCCAACGTCAGAAGCAGGTTCGGTGTCCAAGGGTACCAGCCGGGGGGCCTACCGCCTAACTCTATTGATATCGCTATCGCTATCGCGCTCTATAGTTTATGGCGTAATCTTGCCATTTCGAAAGCTATATAAAAGCAATATCGAAAGCTATAGGCTATAGCTTTCGATATTGCTTTCTTAATGCTTTCATATCGCTTTAGAAATTACAAAATGACGCCATAAATTATAGAGCGCGATAGCGAGAGCGATGTCGATAGAGTTAGGCGGTTGGGGGGCGGGTCTTCGTTTCGAGCGGTATCGGAGTCCACTAAAAAAGCAAATCGGGTTCACAGAAAAAGCAGTCGAAAAAGTAACATTCACAGTACACGAAGGCTAAGCGAATACTTTTTTTACAAACGTCATCACATCAATGTTTACAGGCTGATGTTGTCATACAAATAATAGAAAGTAAAATCGATCCAGGAATAATCGATTTTTCTAATTATCATGTAAAACAATTGGCAGTAAAACATAGTGTTTTGCGAGTTTTAGTTGATTTAAAATAATTTAAGGTAAATAATTACATTAATTTGCGAAAGATATATCTTTATCGTATAAGCCTAAGGAGAATAATTATTTTTATAATCGGTAATTACATATCGACTCCTTAATGCAATTAAAGTTTTTTATTCCATATTTGTTGTTATAGCAACACAGGAATTAATGGTGTGACTTTCCTTCAAAAAATACTTTTAAAACTAATTAATTTAGATATTTACTTTCCGGCAACGACATTATTAAAGATATTTTTATTATATTTATTTATATTTTACTGTAATAATACATTTTCAGAAATATCTTGTTCAAGAAAAGCCGAAACTGAACAATTCCCTTTATAGCGATCTATTGTATTTCTTATCGCATTAATCGTGACAAAATTCCAAACGAATATATAAAGAAAAAAATATATATTTAGTTCTTCCGATGTATACTATAAAATATTTATATTACTTACGAAATTTCAATATTTTCGCAATTTCAGAGGTGAAGAATTTAGAATTGGCCGATGCTCATTTTTCAGTCATGTTACCAGTCAATTATTGTCTTGGCTCGAACTACCCATTTTCCACGAAAAAGTTTTCCTCAAGTTCATGATCATGCCTAACATAATCAACACAAAGAAAGCATTTTACTTTGATTTATAGTGATGTTTCCGAAATATATTACATGTTCGCGGTTCCCCACTATGCCCGTCTTTTATTAGCGGGCAACCTACGTAGATACGTATGCCGGTAAATACTTTTGACACAACACCGGGTTTTCCGTAACTGAGTCGGTATTTGTATTAATAAACCAACGAAATATCATCGCTGCTCTTCTCAGAATGTCTAAATACATTTCTCCGGCAGAATGTCTTCCGTGAAAGTGAAAACGTACCTACATTTCAACCTTTATTACTTCGCCAATAGGAGCATGAAATAGGGGCTGTTAAATAGAATATTGGGATGTTGGAGCGTGCTCCATTTTATTGCACTGATCTGTATGTAGCGGTGAAGTAAGTGAGAACTAAGTATCGTTCGGTGGTAAATAAAATATACTACTGGTCGCGGTTGACGTTTCTAATGCAGAACCAAAGTTCTTATAATGTTAGTAATAGGGTTGACATTACTCTTGATATGCTGTCGTCTGTAGGCATCAATAACAGCATTGCAATGGCGCGGCTCTAAATATTTGGTCTTAAATGATGTATATATTACTTAAAACTATAAATCGTTGAAATATGTTTCGAACATTAGCTTTTTCAGGCGTCTCTTCGTAAATTCTGTGCCTATGGTTTGCCGGTCAAAATCGAGACAACTAGAAAACTACCAGGGTTTTATCGAAACCTAGGATTAATGACCCTCCTATGCCTTCCTTGGTCTTCTATACACCAATACGGTGACAGTGCCAAGACCTTACCCAGCACCCAACGAAAATTGTCCAAAAAATGTATCACGTTATGTTGAAAGAAATACATTTTCGACGCACCATCTATTATGTAAATAAACCTTAATTCGCATGCGAAAATAACGAAGTCGCGTTCCTTCAAGGCACTTTATCATAAAATGTATATATTTAGCGTGCATTATATTATTAAGCGTTACGTTGCGCAAGAGTCTAAATGCGTTTGCCAGTTGTCAGACGCCCCGTAATTGGCCGTAAAGCGGTAACATAACGGTGCGCCGCGTTAGTTGTACGGTGGCACTCGCCCTGTTTTGTTTAATTCATCGTTATGACATTTAACTGGGATGTACACATGTTAGTGTTTAGTCAAAGTTGCTTCATTAATGCTAAGGATTTAAGAGCCTTAACGATAAATGACTATTCAGTAACTGTACTAGGAGTCCTACACGATTCAAAGCTTCTCTTCGCAGAGAGCTTCCAGAGCTCTTGGGTTTGTTATGCGAATCTCTGCCAGTTTCAAAAATATTAAAACATTAAAAATTTATATTGTACCTTCGTAAGAAGTATATTTGAATATGGGTCAGACATTTGGAACTCACGATATAATAAAACGTATAGAACGTTTGCAAAATAAATTTATAAAATATCTATGTTTTCATGCTAAAATCCCGTACAACTCTAATAAATATCTGCAATTATGCAAACAATTTCATCTTCTTCCTTTGTTTATGCGGCGTGAGATAGCGGGTATTGTTTATTTTCTCAAAATTATTATGTGAAGATTACGATTTAGATATATTTCATTCTGGCATACCCTCAACGAAACGACTAATAGTAAGTAATCCTATCTTTTTAAGGCAAGCCGTTTAACTTTGTTGTGTGTTTATTTTGTTCTAAGTACTAGATTAGGTTTGTTAATGTTCTCACTAAAAATTAGATCTATATTGTTTTGTAAAAGCGAATACCTCTTATTGGCTATCAGTGTTTATAATATTATTGTATAAAATTTCATAAGGCTGTTGGTATCCAAATAAAATAAAATAAAATAATACATGTAGAACAAAATACTGAAATACATCAATAAATGATTTAATTTGTTATACAGACCGATTATTTAGAATATCTTAGTTGATATATTTAATTTTAACACATTATATCGCCACCGTTCTAAAAAAAAAAGATTAGTTCTAAAATATAGTACTTGGTAATAGCGACTCACTAATCGGATCTCTATGCGACCAACATTCTGAGTTGTAATATCACTACGGCTCTGTTTTTATTGGCTCCAAGCACCAGGATTATAAACGGGAATAGATCTATCAATTATTCAATTATTGATATATTATGTAACAATAGTAACAATAAACCGAAGAAAAGCATTAAGTTCACTGAACCTTCCTACTCTCTATGATATAGAGAAATAACCCTGGGCCGAATGCCTGACGGTGGTCACGACTTACCCTAGCAACAATGTTTAGGTGAGTGGTTTTAGGTGCCCCCCCCCCTCCTTTTCTCTAATTCCTGTCGAGGTCTTCAGACTTAGGCAGGAAAGCGTGAGATAAGGGGAGAGCCCCCACATAACCACGCGTCTCCACGCAGGAAAAGGTAGTACGTACTGTTCATTTTAAGATTGTAGTAAAAAAAATTCCTACCGTAGGCATTTGGTTTACCGAACCTAACAATTCTATCAAGAATATAGTAAAATCTGTTCCTATATAGTAAAACTTGCTTTGCATTTAGCAGCGGCATTTAGGCGGTACTTTGGCAAAGGTCAGCGCTTCCCGAAATATTTCATTTTCCGCGTTAATGGCGCATGCGGCCCTTGCGATGCACGGTGACGTGCGCAACAGCCTTCGCGACCGCGTCGACTTCTGACGGCTAGTGCGTGATGTCTGAGCCGCGAGAATTTTTTTGGAGTGTTCGCCGATTGCCTCAGACGGCATTTTCAGCTTCACCAGGCTTTTTTGTTGGCGGCGAGAAATTTAAAGGGTTCCTCAACCTCAAGCCGTGTGAAACGAAGCACCTTCGGAGGAACTTTTAAAGGTAGATTTTTTTAGGATTGGTGTGCATGTATGCTTGCGTCTATTAAGTCTTCTGCATGTGCATATAATTGCGATGCTCAAGCTCGCGCAAAGATGTTGAATCTGCTTTGGTGGTATGCAATATTGACGGCCGCATCGGAAAGCGAACGATCTTTGAATAATGTTTTTCATAAGAATGAATAAATTATTTTTATTTGCCCATTGGATTAAGACAGTGTATGAGTAAGTAACTGTAGTTATATAGAGATAATTATGTTGTTACAATATAATAGCTAATAAAGTTACGTACAAAAAATTTTCTAGAATCGTCAATATATGTAGACGATAGTTATGTACATTCAGCAGTAAGGGTAACGACACAAATAAAGAAATGCAGTTCAATTGAAAAACAATATATCCCCCCTATTATGTTACTGGCTTGTAAAGTAGGTATGCTCCGACACATACATATGTTAATGGGAGAGACAGATAGGGCAGCTGTAAGGCACGGTTGGGTGCGATACGAGCCGTTGGTCGCGGTCGGTTGGCCGGCGAGGTGCGGGCGGGTTGACAACCATCAACAACGCCAATATAGGACACTAAATACGAACATAACTGTCATGAAAATTGAATCGTTGAAGTATTACGCAGTATACTACGCTGGTTACAACCTTGACACAAGATGTCTGACGCTTCTAGGTTTATTATTTAAAAAATCTATATTTAAAGTCTAAAGAACCGATTGTCTTGCTGGGTTGTAGAATTGTGTCCAGAATCCGTCTAAATAGCGAAAACCCTAATAACTTTTTCTGCCACTTTACAAAGTTGTGTTTAGGTTTGATTGAGTTTCCAGTGAAATAACAAGGCATAGAGATATATACATACGAATTTAAAAAACGCATTACGCATTTTAAAAGCTTCAATGTCCGCTACGCAAGAGTTTGCTAATTTGTCTATGTCTTAGGTGTCACGGTGGTTGCTTTCTATCAGGCTTTAAAACTGATTATTAAGTTTATTTAAATAAAGAAATCAGTACTGAGACTTTTGAAAATATATCTTACATTATCCTGATTTCATCAATAGGTACATTGGTTACCCTGGTGAGCGGCGCGTGCGCGTGCGCAGGCCAGGTGCGCGCGATAGGAAGTGACTCGTTATCAACAGATCATCAGGACGACTCTTGAATTTAGAGAACATTGTTGTTATGGATCGCTGGCCAATTATTGAGACGTGCACGACGACACAAATAAGTTTTTAATTGAGATACGAGCGCTTTAATTGAGATACCGTTGATATAAATGCCACGATTAAAATTGTTTTTTTATTGTCGTTAAGTTGTCATGGCACTTTTAGTTTATGGTATTTACTGAATTAATTAATGTTTATAGTTCTTTTACTATCATAACAAAAAAAAATTATTATACTATTCAGTAACTCAGGGACTTTAAAATTTAATTTAATTAAGGAAATACAAAATCAATTTATTTAGGTACTTCTTTGTGGGTCACGAGTTTTTGACGCTTAGTTCCAAGTTTTAGTTTGTTTCAGATTTAATTTACTATGGGTCTCATGAAAGTGGTAATAAATATTTTTCAGTTAATTTCCACAAAAAGGAAACTGTATCTGCGCGAAAGCCTTGGCACTTAAAAACCAAGTTATGTTAAACGCATCCAACCGAATCGAGAAAGATTGTAGGATATCCACACTCCGCGCGTCACATGAGCTTCGATTCTCCAACGCACTAATGAACGTTATAACATTTAATTTTTAACGGCGCACTGTCCACACTGTATAGAAAAACAAGAAGCTATATTTACCTGGAATATACCGCTCAACAATATTCCATTAGCCTTAGAGCACCAAAATATTTGCGGTCGGTAAAGTACGCACTCTCGGGCCTCGGCGCCATTGATCGCGGTCAGCAACTATGGCGTGTACAAATTGGATGGATCTCGCACGCGAAGGTCGGAAGGCACGACTTGGTGCAATTTGTTTTGATAAGGTAGGTATTCACAAAGCAGGTGCGTACAGACTATAGGAGCGTGGACGTTTTGTGTATGTAATCTCGGGTAAAGTCAAAAGGATTCTATAAATAATTTAAGTGACCTATAAGAAAAGGAATGCTAAAGAGCTATGTAGTACGCATATATTCATACCGCCTGATAAGGTACTAAAAATAATATTAATAGTAAAGTGAACTCTATTAATGAGCAAGTTGAAAAAAACATGACACACTCTTTGTGACCGCGGATGGTTTAACGTCTAAACAATAATGTAAAATCAACTTGGTTTTATCCGTATAGTGTTTCATTTCAGGAAAGAAGGGATACGCAAGACCAATGAAAGTTAAAACTGAACATATTTCGTGATGTGGCGTTACACCTATAATAATAAATATTTTTTTAACAAATAGACATTAAAGTAACACTGGACTGACCTGACTGGGGTGGTGCCTGTAGAGATACAGCTTCGTGCCATGCAGCATGCCCCACACCTGCTTCCACGACCGGTCGCTGGCTCGCTGACAACAAAAACATGCTGTTATTACTCTAGCTCGATGGCGCAGTGGTAAACGCGCTCGGTCTGCGATTGCTGAAGCTAAGCAACTTTCGCAAAGGCCGGTTATCGGATGGGTTACCAAATTATCAGTCTTGTGGGTTTAGGAAGGCACGTAAAGCCGTTGGTCGCGGCTGCATTAGTAGTCGTTAACAACCACCAATCCATACTGGGCCCGCGTGGTAGTTTATGGCCTGTTGTCCCTGTGGTGTTTCCATCTATAGGGAAGGCTTATAGCTGTGGGGATATTTATCGAGCTGGTGATGAGTTACGACGACTTAATAATATAAATCATTATATTATTAAATCGTCATAACTCATCACGAAGTCATCAAAGAAAAAAGTACCATGGAACGCTTAGTATGTTATACGAAATTTATTTTGCCAATTTCGTATGTTTTGACCAATTTGGTGCACGCCACCGCCCGAACGCCAAAATGTCCTGATGGACAATGGAAATCGGCAAAAAAATTCGTATAACATATTAAGCGTTCCATGGTACTTTTTTCTTTAATAAATAGTAGTGTTATTAAACGCTCACATTTTTGGCATTATCTACATAACATAATAAATATTTTAATAAGCATTTACAAATATTAATACCGTTAACATGAGTAAGTATTAACAATGTATAATAAAGTTTATATTTTCTCTTCTAAGGGAAGACGTGTATTTCTTATTAATATAAATAATATATACGCATAATTTAGGGCTAAGGCTAGCCGCACTTTGGTTCGTACGAACACGTGCGAAATGAACGTCCACGCATCTAAAGTTGGAAAGAAAACGCACTCAAAGTGCGGCCGGCAAAAGGTTGTCAAATCTGGCTCCGTACCTTTCCATTGCTGACCACCATCTTGACCTGTACGTTGCCTTGCACGTCTCCTTCCGTGGGCATCGGCTCCGGTACCTCTTCGCCCTTCTTCTCCGAGCTATATATGCAAAATAAGATGCATTAGCTAATATACATATTATAAAGAGTTATTCATTAAACAATAATAATCTCTTAACCACGAATTCTATACACCATCCTGTAACAAATTTGTTCTACGACTTTGGGAAATTAAATAAAAAAATGGCAAACCGACTACCTAACAATTGCTGTTAGGTAAGTTTTTTGAGAATTTCTAAAAGTCTTAGAACAAAAGTGGTACATTACAGTTCGTAAATGACGTAGTAAAGAGGTTATTAATGTTTTAAAAACAGCCCTGTATTATGTCAACATATTAAACAGTTGCATTATAATCATTATTCAACGTTGAAAGCTCGAGTTCAGTTGTGTTAGTCAAAAACCAAACTGTGAATGAGTATTGAATGGCGCAATTACGCACATTGTTGAACGAGCTTTAAAACTTAACTCTATGATACGCGGATGTCAAACTTCAACATTTTGCGCTCGAGCTTTCATTATGGGTAGTATGATATAATTTTACAGTGATGACAGTTTCCAAGGTATTGATTCGAAATGTATATAGTAATGTAAACAATTTTGAATATGTTTAATAAAGGTTATACATTAAGACATAATTTGCATTATAATTATTTATAAACTACACTTAAATTGAAAGCTAATAAGAGCTAAGACATAAATCACATTGAGGAAACTATTCTTGGGCCTTATCTTACCTCTGACACCTAATATATCACAACGCACAACCAGGATAAAGCATGCCGTACATTACAACATACATTAATGAGTTAATAGAAACATTAATTTCATGCAACATCGAAAAAAGTATCACATGCAAACCACACGCCATGTTGGTAACTCAAGTTACTTTTGTCTGTGTTTTAACGTCTTCAATTTTTATTTTATACCTAATTAATAAAGCTGCTTCCAGACACACATAATTTTAGTTTTATAATCAATCGTAGCCTCGCTAGACTTCTTTGGATTGATTTTCGTTTAATTCAATACCAACTTATTAAGGTACCGGTTAAGTTTTTAAGCCATTCGGTATTGTTCATTATTATTATACTAAGGCAAATGGCGTGCATCAACATCTCAGATTCATGTATTGAACACCATCTACAGTCAATAATCATTTGTGTTTTGACTACGGGTCACCGTACAATGCTACACTAGCGCCATCTATTATTGCAACTTCGAAAACTATCGCACACATTGTAGTAAGCGCCATCTATTGGTCAGCAGCGCAACTGCGTCGTCATGCGACGTACCGCATCGGCAGGACCGCGTGGGGGTCGAATATTCGTAGCAGCGGCGTAATGTCGTCGGTGAACCGAGGGGGGCGCCACTTGCGATGCATACTGTATCCATTACCCAAAACCCAAATTTAGTCACATATTAATTAGTTTTACCACCCAATTTACACATGAATTAGTAATGGATTGAATTACCAATCACCTTGTATCATGTTAGACCCACATCTTAAGAGAAATCATGGTTACTTACAAACTAAAAGGGCAAGGGCAATTCAAAAATATTATCTATCTACGACAATCTATGTAAATTGGATAAACGAATGTAAACAAAATGTTATTGTACAAAATATTGTTATTCATTATCGGATAAAGAATGGCTACTCAAAAATCTACTGGTATATGAAAATGTCAATAAAGTTACGTCAAGTTTATGCCATAATGAAATTACTATGAAAGTTCCTTTGATATTATTACTAATCCTGTCGACCAGATAAGCTATTGTACTTCACCTTACGTCTAAAAGCATATCTCGAGTTTTTTCACTATTCGATCGAGTTAAAGCTTACACCGATATTCTTGTTCCTACAACATGGGGTCCTTTAACTCTTTCACTGGTAGTGTTAATATAGATGCCATCATAACTTCAACCTTATGTTGTTGCAATAGCATCGAAAACCAATGAAAAATATATATCCCTTTTACTGGTATAGCATAATATATTTTTCATTGGATTTAATTTCTTTTGCAACTACATAAGGTTTAAATTAGGATGATCAGGAAAGATGCCATCCTAATGATATTTCCACTACCAGTGAAAGGGTTAAACAAGGTGTAAAGAAGAATCTAACTGATCGGTAAGGTGAGGACGGCTAGCGAGGCATAAGCCTACCCTACTAGCTATCTTCTCTTCTGGACTCCGCTTCTGCTCAACATCAGGTAGAGAAGAGTCATTTGTCTATAACTCTTCTTTAAGTTTATGATCGGAGCAGCGCCATCTAGTGACGTAAGTTTCACAATTTATCACTATATGTCGATGCTTCAATCTTAACAAATTGTAATTGACTTTAACTCGATCGTAAAGTAAATTAAACTCGCACTGACACTCTCACGTTTAAGCTGTCTGATGAGTGTGGCTGTGATTTAAATGACTTCATAACAAATATGTCAACACATAGGCGGATATTGAGGTAAATAAAACTCGCAATGACACTCTCACGTCTAACGGTGCCTGCCAATGTCAGACTTTTTGTAGGACTGATAATCGGACCAATTTTTTCACCGAGGTTTTATTACCCTATTATGTGACTGACTTTTTGTAGGACATGTGCGTTGCAACATAGAACCGCATACGTTTAATTTTCACCGACAAAAAAATCGGTCGCCGATTATCGGACGTGGGCAACTAGTCTGTCTGATTTGATGACTTTGAGTGTTGGGAATTTTGTGGACTTCATAATAGTGATGTCAACATCATAAAAGTGATATGCGGTTGGTATATTACCTCCTGAGGTTGTGGTGTTCCGCGTCGGGTTCGACGTCGCCGTCCAAGTGTAGTCGGTCGCCCCACGTCGCCTTGAGGTACGACACGCGGCGCATAGCCCGCTCTTCCTCTGCTTGGAAATAATAAACATTTTTTGTACACACGTGCAATACTGATTGAACACGTTAACCTGTCGATGCTGACTGCAGCATTAACAGGTTAAGATAATCGTGACTAACCCAGATGTTACTAACGTTTGATATACGGATCATTGAACAAAATAATAAAATATTACACAAAATGTCAGTAATTTTGTGTAATATTTTATTTTAACAGGCTTAACAAAATTTATAACAATGCTTAAATCTGTTCGTGTGCAACTTACATGTATGACACTTTTAACTGGTTTTGATACTTATTCCATTGTAATTAGAGTTACATTGTTTACATGTTAATGCACGTGACTGTACATGTGCCTTATGTGGTATGCGAGACAGAGAACCAGTTTAAGAATAGAATTTTATTTTTTTGACAAACACTGTCAATTACTTTTTGATTCAAGCAAAATAAGACGTTCACCTAAACGGCTTCAATGCTCTGCCAACGTCGTGTTTTCAGATATGGATGCACTAGAATGTAAATTAAAATTCATAGAAAGTTTATATCTTTATTTAGTATAGAATCTCTAACAGCGCCTCTAGCGGACATACACCGGTACATCAAGGACCAATGATAAGTCATTAAGAACTCACCAAGCCCGACTGGATTGGATCGATCCGCATTGCACTATTGGATTCACAATACTAATGTAAATAAGCAAGAAATTGCGCAATATAACGTATTGATGACGATGAACATATTGCTAAGAAAACTGTACTGACCACCAAGTTGAGCATCCTTCTTGTATCTTCTCGTTACCGAATCGTCAGCAAAACCTGCAGAAACAACAAATCGGTTAGCACCTACTATTGATTAAATACTTTTCATTGATTAGTATATTAGACACCGAATGATCACGACGGTTAGTCCGCGTTAGTAGCACACCTAGAAGCACACACATGGCATTCCGTTAATAATGACAGAGAAGATAGGTTAGATCCAAATCGCCACCTCGCTTGCACTCCAAATAAACGTCCGTATGTTGCATTGACATTTACTTGAATCAATATAACATGGCGAGATGTTATGTCAATTTTGATATCGTTAAAAATATGCGATTTTAATTTTTTAGGCTTTAAATAAAAAAATTACAACAGACTACGTATCAACCGTATTTTGTTTATTATTCATAATAACAAAATACTATAAGCAAAAAAAAAAAAAATAGTTTTCGATATAATAATAAATCACCGTCAATCGTTCTATCATCGGATGACTGTAATGTTGACAGTATCAAAAGACAGTCAGTTAAAAGTATATCAAACAAAACACAACTGTTCGTTATTCGAATCTAATTTCAGTTCATAAGTTTTGACAACTTGACAGCAACAAAAATCAAGTATCAAACAAAACACAACTTTTCGTTATTCGAATCTGTTTTGACTATTTGACAGTAACAAAAGACAGTCAGTTTAAATACTAAAAAACTTCTCATTTAATTTAAATCCAGAACTTGTAACGTTCGAAACAAAAGACATAACATCTCGCCGTGCCGCAAGGGGTAGGTATATATAGAGCGTAGCATTCCAAAGAAGCGCTGTTTGGGCGCGCATCGGGGGTCGGGACCTGAGTCGGCGGGCGTGCTGGGGGTGGGCGAGGGCGTCGACCCCGCGGCGGCGGGCGCCAGGCTGAGCTGCGTGGGCCGCGGCCGCGCGCCAGGCAGCGACACTAGGTTCATCGCCTCCATTTGCTCCCTGTTCAGCCCCATTCTTCTCTTCGCGTGACTGCCATCTTGAGGCGTAACAGTGCTATTAGACGCTTTGAGCGCTCAAACGTCGGGCTTTACAGCGGGCGACGTAGCAGGAAATACACATTTACAAAAAAAAAAAAACCTGTGACAATTTATACTTATCATACGTTTCATTAGCGGCCGACGTAGCCAAGGACATGCATTGAAAATATCAATTTTCATGTGGCAATGTTAACTTAACATACGTAGATCAACTAGCCTTTAAAAGCTGGTGTCAAAACTCACCACTACGAAAAAGAGAAGAGGTGTGTCGAAAACAACAATAGCTGCAAGACATAATCATTCCGTTTACGATGGACGCGTGATTCTCATCTCCCACGAACACCAGCTAAATCACCCAATAAGATTTAGTTTTCCTTTCCACCCTATTGGTTGTTTACGACTCATCTCTTGTGTTCAGTGCACACCTTCGCTTTGTTGGATATTGGGCCTTAATCACATCGATTTAAAAGCGGTGTTCAAAGTTGCCGTGTCCTAGCATTTCCACTAATTTCCGTTGACCAATAAGCGTTTCAAAGCATTATGTGTATTGCTAAGTTGACAAAGTGTTTTAAGAGTGAGTAATTGTGGCCAATAAGGCTGCATGGTGTCGGTGAACAGTGTGGTAAAGAGGTAGGGTGAACCTTTTATTAATAGAAATTGCATAGTTATTGAATGAATCGCGGTTTGCGTTCGAAGGGTCGCTATTATCGACTGTCGACGCTTACCTGAGGCATGTTGTCTTCTGATGGGTAATCCTTCGCTTCCGGTACTGTTAGACCGTGTTCGCATTTGAACCTTTTCTGTATCTGTAATAGGAGAATCTAACGTTATCCAACTATTGCTGTGTATGGTTCATGTTGCTAACTGCCCAGAGTAGACTTACGAACCGATGGCATAGTGACATTCACAAGAGCTACTTGTAGCCTAAACTGAATAAATAATTTTGAATTTTGTTTTTTTTTTAATTTTGAATTTAGAAGTTTTTTTTTATGATTAATGCGTAATGTAATCTATTTTAGAAGGTCTTAAGAAGAAGGGACAAGACTGCTAAGTTGTAACTTTGTTTCTTCTTGTAAGTAATTTTTTATATGTTCTTTTTGCAATAGGAATCGCAGCAGCATCGCAGTAAAATATTTCTAACGTATTTAAATAACAACTTTCTTTGATTGAGTCGATTTGGGTCGTCAGTCTTGTTATCTCAATTCTACAAAAAAAAAATTAAGTCACTGGCTAAATGTTTTAATTTGTATTTTGGGGTAGAGACATTAGGTCCAAGGGGCCCGGGTTCTCACAAACTTTTTAAAGATATCAATTAAATTAACAGAGACCACCTGGGACCCCAGAGCTAGCAGCTACTCGGGACAGCGAATAAGCCTCGCTATCCAACGAGGCAATGCTTACTGGGTACTCTGTCTGATGGGGATGATCTGGGGCATTTTTTTTATTTATAAATAGTATTAGACTGTTTTAAGAGTTTGGTTTTAAGTAGTTTAATTGACTTTGTACATATTCTGTAAACAAAATAAATTATTATATCGATATCGATATTATTAATAAAGAGGAAACGTTTGTGACTTTGACGTTGACGTTGTGACGTTGTTTGTTTGTATGTCAGGGCTAATCGCTGGAACTACTGGTCCAATTCCTAAAATTCTTTCACTGATAGAATGCTACACATAGGCTTAATTTTATTTTTAAAAAGAGTTTATTTTTAAATCTTAAATCCACGCGGACGAAGTCGCGAGTAAAGTGCTAGTCGTAAATAATAGTAACGATTTGTATGTTACAAGAGCTGTGAGACTTTGAATCATCAATAAGGAAAACATAAACAAGAAATCACTTAAAAGTATTTAATAACAAAAACGCGAAAGTTATAATAAAAAAAAAATAGAAACACCAAACTAACCGGGCGTATATCCATCTGGAGGTGGACAATGAAGGTGTTTGCTGCCGGTTATCATGAGCTGATTGCCTGACAGACTGCCGCCTAGGACGCTCTCATGTTCCAAGTCTGGGGAAACAAACAACACTAATAAACACATGTACCACAAGCAACGGTATCAAACAGTTTACCACTATGAATGAGTTAACACTAGTTAAAACGCCGACTCAAATGCGTAGATAAGATAAAGATGGAGATAACGCCGTAGTGTTTTGTTTAATTCAATTACGACGACAAGATTATATGAATAATAGCTCTACTATGAAATTGCAGAATCATTATGGTAAGCTTACAGCCAAACTTCCGTATAAACATATACACTTTTAAACTGTCGCGTTGCATAGTTAAGAAAGAAATTTAAACGGGGATTAACGCAAACTAAGAAGTAAAAGGTTTCATACCTTCTTCATACACGAAGTTTCGACCTCGACCGTTGTAACTCGGTCAAAACGTCGTGTATAAAGAAGGTATGGAGTCTCACCAGAGTCCTTTCTGTAATAACACATTTTAATTTCTATCTACCGCACAAATTGTACCGTTACTACTATAATAAAAACTCTTGAAATTGGCTAAACAGTAAACGCGAAGCCATTAATTAAAATAATTAAATAATTAATAACGAAGGTATGAAACCCTTTTACTAATTAGTTTGCGTTAATCCCCGTTTAAATTTCTTTCTTCCCTATAAACATCCTACAGTTGGACTTTCCGTACGTCTTTGTGAATAGGCTGACGACGATGTCACGATTGTATTTTAAATTGGCGAGTTCACTGCCAGTACTAGCTTCACCTAGTTGCCTCCTCTGTCTAAATTCAGTTTTTACCGTGTTGCAATTGCTGATCCAGCGAGCTCGTCTTTACAGGCCATCTTGTCTCGAACTTTTTCCTGGGCACTGGGCACAGCTAGTGGAAATCCCGAAGAGTTTACTGCGCGCTGCTAACGTCCTTACTGGGTCACGCACTGGGCGTCAAGCGGGCAGTGAACCAGACGAGCTCACTTCTCGCTACTAGCATGACTTGCCCCCTCTGCCTACTCCAGTAGTGCAGTACTCACCGTGTTGTGGTTGCACATCCAGTGAGCGCGCTTCCCGCCGTGCCGTCCTGGTTTCAAACTCCTTCCTTCGCAGCGCCACGCTGGGCTCCAAGCGGGTGGTGGACAGCCTGGCGAGTTCGCTGCGAGCCACTTCAGTGCGTCGCTCGCCGCCGCCCCGTGCTTCTTCTAGCTGTCGAGTCCGCGCCGTCACCAGTTGGAGCTCGGGTACTGGGTATCTGGAAGAATACAAAGGTTATTATTGTCATCAGTATAAGGTACTGCTGCGTGAAATAGGAGGTATATTCCTTTCGTTTTTGCCACTCCCCGCTCATGAGTCTCAGGTTCTATATGCGATAGAATAATAACATAATAACGAAAAATGGGACCCTCACTTATTTATTATCAAAAACCTACTTTGTCTACTTTGTTTATGCTAAATGTATGTATGTATGTATGTATGTATGTATGTATGTATGTATGTATGTATGTATGTATGTATGTATGTATGTATGTATGTATGTATGTATGTATGTATGTATGTATGTATGTATGTATGTATGTATGTATGTATGTATGTATGTATGTATGTATGTATGTATGTATGTATGTATGTATGTATGTATGTATGTATGTATGTATGTATGGATGTATGGATGTATGGATGTATGGATGTATGGATGTATGGATGTATGGATGTATGGATGTATGTATGTATGTATGTATGTATGTATGTATGTATGTATGTATGTGGATCTCATCATAATATAGATCATTGGGCTCAAAATCAGTAGTGAGAGCTCATTTTGCGTGAAATGGAACACACCCGATTAAAAACGACGAGTTACAAAATTTCAGATGACCAACACCTGTGATAACGGGATTCGAACGGGACATTCGATATACGAATAAAGATAGGGAAAGAAAAAAAAGAGACGAAAATCTAATTTTCTTTATACCTGTTATCCTGATTGCCAGCTTCGTCGTTGTGATCCAAATCGCCATTGCTGACAGTCCCTACATGCGTGTTCTGATAGCTCGGACCTGTCTCTTGTATCTTCGATAGCGTCGACACAAACTGATTCTTGTCCTGTTTTAATCGGCTTCTGTCTATATGGGTTCCGTTTACTTCTCCATATCCGCTGTAGGTGCCACTGTCAACACTAGCAGAACACTCTTCTTTCTTCAGGTCTTGGTTCTGTTGGATAGGAGGTGGGGAAGCAGCGAGCGGCGGGGAAGCGGCGGGTGGAGGCCAAGCCGGTTTCTGTAGCTTCTGCGGTCGAGCGTAGAACTCCTTCTGTTTTATAGGTGGTGGAGCTTCAGGGGTCACCCAACCGGTGGGCTGGCTCGGGCGTCGCAGGAAAGCCTCCTTCTGCTCCAAACTTTTTCGTATTCGAGAGAGTATGATCGAGTCGTCTAGTTCTCTGCCAGTCAGCGTCGAGTTGGAATCGAATGAGCCCAAACTGTCTTTGCTTTCTGTTGCCGATGAGGGCAACGATGTGTCGGATTCTCGCCTGCTGTAAACGATAAATAAATTCTTTAGTTGCATCAAACATACAGTATAATGGGGTTACTATACAATCAAATGTAATTACAGCTTCGGTTCTTAACCTACATTATATTTCTGTAGCAGTATGTTTTTGTAGCTACTTGAGGGTCTATAACTGTGATCCGTATAATGTTACTCATGATTCAAAGTAAACCTGTTCTACGGTATTTTAAATGACACAAATAATTGTACAATAATGTTACACAAGTTAAAACTGGCAAACCATTTTTTTTTAATAATTGTTTTATTATTTGATAATAATTTAAAAACCAACATATTTTAAGCCATGCCCTAAAAATCCTTTTGGGCTAACATTAGAAACGGCAATTTTAGTAGTTTTAAATTAGTCACGCTAAAGTATAGACCACAACGCTCAAACCAATAACATGGTAAATGACGACTTCGTAAAACAAAAACTAAAGAGACAGGTGTGAAGCGTGTAATCGCACGAATGGTTGTATATCCGTGTGAACTCATCGGGGCACATCGCGTTTTTATTGAAACTATGTCGGTAGTTTGAAATTTAAATAATATTTATTTATTCAAGTATACGCTTGTACCACTTTGTTCGCTTGCAGTGTTAACACTTCTTTTTAGAACGGAGTGAAAGCTATATTATGTTGTCGGTTGAAACAATTACGTATTCCTTAGAGTTAAGAACGTTAGTCTTCGCATGTTTTTGCCAGTAACCCGCAATACTAAGTGTGACAACTGCTAAATTTCCTAGTGTACATATCTTCCGGTTTTCTTTCGTAGGAAATGCCGTCAGTAGACTGTTCCACTCTCAACTACATAATTTTTAAAGTATTTTTAAAAGATATAATATGTTTTAATTTGTGGCACTAAAACTCTTTGCATGTTTTGTCTCATATAATTCACATATGACTGTTTGTTACC